>OX465284.1:38374214-38689693 GCA_949987705.1 Thereva unica | reverse complement strand
AACCTTAAGGCTACGAAATGTTAAAAAATATTTTTTTGAATAACTTTTAGTTACATAGAAAAATATGTTATAATATATCATTTTTGATACCAAGTTTTCTATCGGTTGTTCGAAAGTCATTTCGTTTTTTTCCCGACAGAGGATTTTAATTGTATTTTTTTGCACCCCACTTCACACTTAAGCCGTATAATTTTTATATGCTTTGAGAGCTCATATCAAACAAAAACTCCATTTATATAGATAGATAATTGATTTTTTAGAAACATTTTTTTTATTTTCTAGCGAGGATTTCGTGCAACAGTGCAAAAAATAACACTTAACTTCCGTTTAATTTGAAATTTTTAAGCATCGAAGTAGCAGAACCTTAAAGCAGTTCATCCTCGACAAACAAGTCAAAAGGATGTATACACGCCTAAGGATCTAGAGGATTCTGATTACGTTTTCGTCCGAGTAGATCGGGTACGGAAACCGTTCGAACCCCCATATGAAGGGCCCATACCCAGTAATCAAAAGATTACGCAAAACAATTCATCGTCAATTTGAATGGCACAAACAAATCGAGATCAATCGATAGGCTAAAGCCAGCGCTGGCTTGCGACCGCAACGATGAATGCGAGCCGCTGCAGTAGGAAGCATTACAGTATTCGATACGCTGGGAGGGGAGTATGTAGGGACACCTAACTCCGCTGTACTCACTAAACACTATAACTACCTGCCATTGTAAGAATAGGCAAGTAGGGAAATTATTGCAGTAGGCAATTCAAATAAAAAATAAAAATATATAAAATAAAATTCAGTCTGTCATTAGATCTTAAAAGAAAGACGCGTCGTGAGGTGGACGGCTATTAGTGCACACATATTTCGTATTCCGGTTGTACGCGAATTTAATTTTTTTAAATAAAATCAATAATAGAAATGGCATCTCAAAAGATTTTATTATCTGCATTAGTGTTTAATTATTTGAACAATAAAAATAAAAACCTCGCGAAAGTTTTTAAAAGCCAAAGTAATGCAGTAAGTAAAAAGATAAAAATGCCATTATCTATATAATTTTCCTTAATTTTTTTTCGGCATGCTTGTAAACACTTGGTGGTCTTGACATTTGTTTCCTCATGCTCGAGATGTACATTTTAAATTTATTTCATATAAAATTAGGCCACTCAGTTATTTTTAAATTTATTATCACGGAATATTTCTTTTCAGCCCAATTTACCAGCATCAGCTCCTCAGTTAGAAGAGATTCTTGAACATTATAGGAAAACTGGGCCTAGGAAATTCCCACCGATAAAATACGATGCAAAACCGAGCTCAAGTGAAGATAGTAATAGCTCAGAATTTTCTGAAAAGCCCACTCCAATTTTGAGATATCTGACACTTCAGAGGAAGAAGAAATAAAACCTCCCCCCAAAAAAGCTAAGGTGAGTTATTTAATAATTTTGAACTTTCTTCGTTCTTTACCAGCGTATGTTCTGCATGACTTCGTATATAAAACTCTTTCCAGTACCTCCTAACATCGTGTGAACACTGTACTATAGTATATGTACTTGATTTAAGATGAACAATTTTAATTCTTATTTTTTGTATTTAAACTTATGGCATTAAGGGGAGGTTCTGGTCAACTGGCCTTAAAGTCGAACGTTTTCGGATTTTTTTTAAGCTATTAAAACATAAAATAATAAAAAACGGTTTTTTTGTAGTTAAAGGTAACAATTAAAGTTTACAAGAAAAAAATTTTTTTTCACAAAATCCAAAATGGTGGCTCATGCCAAGTTCTTGTGAGGTCGTGCGTGCAGCGAAATCATCTGCGCGGTACATTCCCCAGGGTTCCCCAGGTGTCTGAAGTGCATGATATTCCACATTAAGTTAGTTCAACATATTGACAAGGGCTTATACCTAAAATTAGGATAATTTGACGAAAAAAAAGTGACAAAATAAAACAATTGAAAAAATGTGTATTTTTTTCATTTTTTTTTAGAAAACGGCTCATAAAACGATTAATTATGAAAAAATTTCATTTTTTTCGTAAAGTAGTTACAGTTTTTGATGTTTTGGTAAAAAAAGTGAAATATCTTTATTAAATGTCTTTTATGTAAAGGAAATGAAACAAAATTTGATAAGCTACTCAAAAGTAACGAAATTAAATAAAATAGTTTCTCAGGGTAATAATTCAAAAATTTACAATCAAAATAACGAGTTGATAGTAATTGCAACAAAGAAAGAAAATTTATATATATGAAAAGCTACATAAATAATGATAAAATTGCCAATAAAAATATACGTATAAGTCTTGCTGAAAATGTAAACAATAAAATGTCTTTAAGAAAAGTACCATCGAATATTAGGCCATGTGAAATTTAAATATCTAAATACTATTTGTAAAAATGAACTATTAAAAGGAATACCAAAGGAATTAGAATCAGAATTCATGAAATGTGCGATATGTATTGAAAGCAAAATGCATAATATTCCTTTTAATAATAATAGAAAGCGTGCCAAAGACATATTGGAAATACTTCATACAGATTTAAATGGGCCACATAAAACAGTAGGTTATTCTGGTGAAAAATATTTTCTAACGTTTATCGATGACTATAGCAAACTGGCAAAAGTTTATTGTATTAAATCAAAGTCTGAAGTTTACAATTGTTTTGTTGATTACGTGAATTTAGTAGAAAATTCAACTAACAAAAAGGTTAATGTGCTAAGATGTGATAACGGTAAAGAATATATCAATTCAAATGTATTAGGTTTTGCGAGAATTAAAGGTATTAGAGTAAGTCCTTGTCCTCCTTATGTACATGAACTTAATGGAGTTGCAGAAAGGTATAACAGGTCTATTATGGATATGGCAAGATGCTTACTTGCAGAAGCTAAAGTTAATAAGATTTATTAGCCAGAAATTGTAAAAGCAGCTGCGTATTTGAAAAATAGGTCTCTAGCTAATACAGTAGAAATGAAAACACCCTATGAAATATTTTTTAAAGTAAAACCAAATGCTGAATATTTAAAAATGTATGGTAGTCGAATATTCGTAAGAGTGCCTGAGCAATTAAGAAGTTCTAAATGGGACAATAAAGCTAAACTGGGAGTATTATTAGGTTATTCTGACGTAGGATATAGAGTACTAGTTCATAATAAAATTATTGAAGCTAGACACGTTGATGTTATAGAAAAGGATATAAAATGTATATGTTTTAATGAAAATGAAAATGTAACTGAAAATAGAAGGTACTGTAGAGGAAACAATAACAAATCAAATTAACGAAAATACTTTTAATACTAATGAGTCTGAGGAAACAATAACAAATCAAATTAACGAAAATAATGATACTAATGAGTCAGAACCAGAATTAAGAAGGTCAAATAGAACAATAAAACCTAATAGTCGATATTTCAATGAAAGTGTAACCCAATATGTTTCTGTTAACTTTTGTAACGCTATAATTCCTAATACATTTGAGGAAGCGATAAAAGGTAAAGAGTCTGAACAGTGGATAAGAGCTATGGATAAAGAAATGGATAGTCTAAAGCAAAATAATACTTGGATATTAGCTGATAAGCCAAAGAATAAAAATGTTATAGATGTTAAGTGGCTTTTCAAAAAGAAAACCGAAAACAATTATAAAGCTCGTCTAGTAGCTAGGGGTTTTCAACAACAAGAATTTATTGATAATATTTATTCACCAGTAGTCAAAATGCATACTTTAAAATTGTTGTTAGCGTATTGTTGTCAATATAAATTTATTATTGAACAAATGGATGTCGAAACGGCATTTTTGAATGGAGAAATTAGTTCTGAAGTTTATGTAAATCAACCAAAAGGGTATGAAGATGGTACAGACAAAGTTTACAAGTTACTTAAGTCATTATATGGATTGCGAGAGAGTCCTAGGTCTTGGTATCAATGCTTCAATAAATTTATGGAAGAATTAAAATTTGTAAGATGCAATTATGATTACTGTTTATATGTTAGATGTATTAAAAATGAGTACATCTTCATATTACTATTTGTTGATGATCTATTAATATGTAGTCGTAATCAAAATGTGATTATAGAAATTAAAGATAAGTTGTCAAAGCGTTTCAAGATACGTGATATTGGTAAAGTTGGCACATATGTAGGAATAGACATAGATTATCAAGTGCAAAACAATATAATGACTTTAACTCAACAAAAGTATATCGAATCTCTTGCTGTGAATTACAATCTAGAAAAAGCTAAGTTATACAATACTCCAATGGAGGTGAATTTAAAGGTAGATCCTGCTGATACGTTGAGTACAAATATTTTATATAGAAATTTGATTGGTGAGCTATTGTATATCAGTACTGGTACTAAACCAGACATTCCATATTGTGTAAATTATCTCAGTAGATTTCAAAACTGCTACAATGAAATGCATTTTAAATACGCACTTCGAGTCTTAAAATACCTGTATGCAACAAAGAATTTAAAGCTAACATTCAAAAGAAATGTAAATACAGATGTTTTAGATTGTTTAGTAGATGCTGACTGGGCTGGAGATAATGTTGATCGAAAGTCCACTTCAGGTTATTTAATTAGAGTATTTGGCAATACCGTGTATTGGAAAACATAAACAAAGTTCAGTCACCAAGTCCTCCACTTTTGCAGAATATGTCGCGTTGTCTGAGGCAGTAACTAATGCAAACCTAATGTGTGATATATTGAAAAATACTTTTCATATTAATGTACAAAAGCCGATCAAGATTTATGAAGATAATCTAAGTGCATTAACGATTGCGAAACATGGTAGCCTTACTAAGAATTCTAAACATATAGAGGACCAATACCATTTTGTGAATGAAAATTATAAAAAGGGTAACATCGATATTGTGAAAATAAAATCTGAAAATAATATTGCTGATATTTTTACTAAGGCTCTATCAAAGTAAAAATTTTTAAAATTCAGGGAACTTTTAAATTTGTATTAAATAAAACGTAAGGAAGTGTGTTAAAGAAATAGATCTAGTACTGTTAAGAAAATAGATTTAGTACATTTTGTTCTTATTAGTTTGGTAACTCTTTTGTACTTTTTGTGTTCAGTTGACTTTCAAAGAAATAGAGAGAAACATGTACATATGTTTTAATGAGTGTAATAAATAGATATTAAAAGGAAATATAACGAGTTCAATTTTTCAATATCAAAGGTCAGATCTATTTTAATACCATTTAATTAAACTTGCAGTAGTATATTATTTAAGATAGAATTTTTTTTCCTTCTCTTTTTTGATAATTTTAGTTAGTTTTTAAGAATATTAAAGTGAAATTTTTGTGCTGTTTTCTTTTTTTTTTCTTTTGATCATATAAATAAATACATATATAACATATATACATGAAACCAGTGCCCAAAAACACGATTTATATCAAAAAATTTACTCAATTAAATCTAAAATAAAAAAAAAGTGCGTAAATAATTATAACAAACGTGAAGCCGCTTTCATCCGAATCTATTTTTATTTTTTTATGATAGTGACAATATTGCTTTGATTTTCTTACGAATTAGTGGAATCCTGATTTTGATAGATTGTAATTACAGTAACAATATTGCTTCGATTACGAATTAGTTGAATCCTGATTTTGATAGTGACAATACCTCTTGTTCTTCTCACCCAATTAGTAGTTTCTAGTAATAACTGTTAAGAAAAGACGCAGTTCTAGTTAAAAACATGTATTCCGGAAGAGCTTTCACAGGAGAAGAAAAAAACAGAATGCCTAATTCATGGCTTACTTATGTTTATAGGTATAGTGCATGAAGTTTGCGTTGATTGGGATTAGTTCACTGAACTGACAATACTTAACAATCTCCACCTCAAGGCAAACTTAATGTTTACAAAAATTATTTTACAAAATTAGCTTGTTATAAAGTTCAATCCTTTTACACAATTCAAATGTTTCTTTTTAGTCAAAATCTTGGTCAAAATATCAGCTATATTTAAATCTGAAGATACATATGTATTCTAATTCAATTTGTTTTTCATTATACATCTGACGTATATAGTGGAACTTAATGTCAATGTGTTTACTTCTCTTTTGATTTACGGGATTTCTTACTAACTGTAGAGATCCTTGATTGTCGCCTCTTATTACCGTAGGATACATGTTGAGTTCAATTAAACCCAATTCATTTAATATAGTCCGATGATATGCTACCTCTCTGGCTCCCTGAGATAACGCGATGTACTCCGCTTCCGTACTGCTTAAGGATACCGAAGTCTGTTTTTTCGACTCCCACGCTATTGGTCCACCTGCGAAAAATATGACCAATCCTGTGTATGACTTTCGGTCCGTAATGTCTGCTCCCCAGTCAGCATCGGTATAGCACTGCAAAGATTCTTTAGTTTGTTCATATTTAAGTTTACCTTCTTGCGTTGCCTTTATATAACGCAACAAATGTTTAGCAGCACCAAAATGTTCAGTGTGTGGATGAACATTGAATTGTGATAAACGACAGACCGCGTGCATAATATCCGGTCGTGACATGACCGCCAAATACATTAAGGACCCAATAAGTGTTTGGTACTTCTTGATGTTGTTCCCCGTGCAATCTGGTATATTGCACTTTGTAAGTCTAACCCCAGGATCAAGTGGTGTACTTGCTGATTTACAATTGGACATACTATACTGTGACAGCAACTCCTTTATATACCGTGCTTGATGTATGTACATTCTACCCTGATCACCGTCGCGCTCCACCTCCAAACCCAAGTAATATTTTATTTGTCCTTTATCAACAACATCGAAGGCTTGACTTAATCGGACTTTTATACGTGCCAAAGATTTACCAGAACTGCAGGCCAATATAAGGTCATCCACATAACTTGCTATGATATTAATTCCTTGTTCTTCATTCATCACATATAAACACGTATCGGATTGACAACGCTCGAAACCCATGCTAGTTAACACCGAGTTCAACTTCTTATTCCATTCCTTTCCTGCCTGCTTCAAACCATAAATCGACTTTTTCAATTTACAGACTCTTTCTGGATATTTATCGTCAACAAAATTTTCTGGTTGCTTCATGAATACCGTTTCCTCTAAGGTTCCGTTTAAATACGCCGAAACAATATCTACGTGGTGTACTAACAACCGATATTCCACAGCCAATGCCAACACCAATCTAATCGTTGAATGTTTTACGACTGGAGAAAAAGTTTCCTTAAAATCAATTCCTTCCTTTTGCGAACATCCTTGAGCTACCAACCGCGCCTTATATTTTTCTATTGTACCGTCTGAATTGTATTTAATAGTAAACACCCACTTGCTACCAATTACATTTTGATTACTTTGTGGCTCCACCAATTCCCAGGTTCCGTTGGTTATTAGCGCCTTATATTCCAGCTCCATGGCTTTCCTCCATTGATCAGAATCCTCTCCAGATAAGGCCTCACTCACAGTAGTAGGAATTTTCAGAACTCGTAATTCGTTTATTACCTCAGTACCCTGATAAACCTTTCTGGGTCTCCCCCTCGCTCCTGTCCTTAAAATTCTTGGCCTTCCTGGTTTTCGCCTTGTTGATGTCTCTCGATTGATCTCCTCTGGGTCGATTGATTCAGTATCGTGATCCTCGCTGCTGATTCCGGCTCCACCGTTGTCTTCTTCGTCATTTTCTTCACTTCCAGAATTTTCGTCCTCTCTTTTATCGACTTGACGTTCTATTAACTCATTTTCGGGATTTGTTTTATAAAGCTCTGGTTCCAATGTTAGATAATCTTCATATTTTGATGGTTCTTCCGATGACTTATACGGAAATATATCTTCGAAAAATATGACATCTCTACTCTTTATTACTTGTTTCGATTCTTTCTTATATAAGCGATAGGCTTTTGAATCTTCCGCGTATCCTATAAATGATTAATTCTTGGCCCTTTTCGGAGAACTTACCACGTCCCGGTCTTTTGTCTAGAGCTACTGCTTTGCATCCGAATACTCTAAAGTAATTAACTGATGGTTTCCTTCCTGTCCAAATTTCGTACGGTGTTCTTGTGCTTAATAGATTCGTAGGTAATCTATTTCTCAAGTATGCTGCCGTGTTTATTGCTTCAGACCACATATTTTCCGGAAGTCCTGATTCTATTAATAAGCAACGAGCCATCTCGACCAAGGTACGATTAGCCCTTTCCGCAACCCCATTTTGTTGTGGTGTATAACTGCAAGTTAATTCGTGTTTAATTCCGTTGCTCATCAAAAAATCGCCGAATAACTTATTCACATATTCCCTTCCGTTGTCACTTCGTAATCTCTTAATTCGTCTACCTGTTTCAGCCTCAGCCATTAACTTAAAGTTCTTAAAGACTTCCAATGCTTGAGCCTTGTACCTTAAGAAGTATACAGCCACCTTCCGTGATTTGTCATCAATAAATACAATAAAGTACTTTGCCCCTCCAATCGAAGTCACTCTCATGGGACCACATATATCCGTGTGTATGAGTTCTAGCACGTTCTCACTCTGAGTTTTTTGGAAAAGGTTTGACCGTTATTTTACCCAATGCACAGGTGACGCAGTTAAAATTGTCTGGTATTTTGTTAATATGCAGCCCTTTAATATTTTCACTGGAAATAAGTTGTTTTACAGTATTCTGATTCAAGTGTCCCATCCGTTTATGCCAACGTTCGAAGTTGGGATTTATTTTACTCACCCCCATACAAAATTGCTCTTGATCATAAACCTCTGCCATTGTATAAACCTCCCACACGACGCGCCTCAAATATTAAATCTCCTTTAGTGTTTATTACAATGGCTCGATTTCGCGAAAATTCCATTTTAAATTGTCTATCTAGAATCTTACTGACCGATAAGAAATTTGCGTTGGTTTCCGGGACAAACAACACGTCACATAGTGTAATATCTACGTACTTCGACTTTAATTTTACGCTCCCTATACCTTTTGACAAAACATGCTCGCCCGAAGCTAAAATAACTTTGTGCTCTGCTTCTTTCCAAGATGTAAACAATTTTAGTTCACGGCAAATGTGTGAGGTTGCGCCACTGTCTAAAATCCAACTGTCTACACATGACCCACTGAACACACTCATATTTAGCACGAACGCACTCCTGTCAGCTGGTCGCGATTGTGCCTTTTTGTTTCGGCAGTTGGCAGCAAAATGTCCTCTAACCCCACATTTAAAACACTTTCCAACAAAATTTCTTGTATTACTGACCTCCTTTTTGATGTTAACCATTTTTTTAGTTGCTCCACTATTTATTTTCGATGAAAGTACGTGATCACCATAATTGTTGTTCTCATTACGCCTTCGGTCTTCCTCCAACAACTTTACCTTTAGCTGAGCGAGTGAAGGTAACTTGTCTCTGCTCTCAATTGCAACTACAAAGTTTTCAAAATCCTCAGGCAAGCTACAAAGTAAGATAATACTTAACAATTCATCTTGAATCTTTACCTCGATTTCTGTTAATTTGTCGATGAGTTCATAAAAAACATTTAACTGTTCCTGGAATTTATGTCTGCTTACAATCTTGAACTGTAACAGCTGCTTGAATAACCTAACCTTGCTGGCCGGTCCTTGCGGTTGAAAAATTTCACGCAATCTCTCCCACGCTTCTCTGGAAGTTGTAACATTTTTTATATGTATAAGCCCTGATGGTTTAATACTCAATGTTATCAGAGCAAGGGCCTTCTGATCCACACCATTCCATGCTGATACTTCACTAGCAGTTGCGTCTGCTGATAAACCATTTAATCCACTCACATATTCCCAATAGTCACTATGAATTAAAATGCTTTTCATTTGCACCGACCATGTTGCGTAATTTTCTGCGGTTAATTTCTCGATTTGATACAATGAAGCGGACGACATTTTTCTTCCTTTTTTTTCTTTAAATTTTTATATTTTCCTTTTTTATATTTCAACGACACACGTTACTCAATTTTTTTTTTCTATTTTACCATGCGACACACGCGATTAATAGCAATGCCCTGGGCCCATAACCTTTGTTAAGAAAAGACGCAGTTCTAGTTAAAAACATGTATTCCGGAAGAGCTTTCACAGGAGAAGAAAAAAACAGAATGCCTAATTCATGGCTTACTTATGTTTATAGGTATAGTGCATGAAGTTTGCGTTGATTGGGATTAGTTCACTGAACTGACAATACTTAACAATAACGATAGCGATAATTTAACGATAAAAGTTTTTACGGTAGTGACAATATATCTTTGTTTTCCATTAGTGGATTCTTAATTGTCCAATAAATTAAAAGTCAAAATCATGACAAGCCTAAATATTGACCCTTTAAAGTACCTTAGTAGACTACCTGAATTTAGTGGTGACTCTGGAGATCTACAAACACTTTGTGCCCTTATAAATAGAATACACCCAGAATTAACTACGTATGATCTAACTGCACAAGCTATATTCTCAGATTTAATAAATAGTAAATTGAAAAGGAGAGCTAGGGAAGTAATAGAAATAAACGTGCAAGCTGTCTCGTGGACAGATAATAAGAAAATACTAGTTAACAATTTCAGCGATCGATTGAGTTGCGACGAACTCTTCGACAGTTCTGAGAACTAACGACAGGAACCACAACAGAAGTAATGACAGGAACTACAGAAACAACCCTAGACAGGACAGGAATGTTAACAGACAAAACTCTAGGGACTATAGATCCAATTACAGGCACGATTACAATTATAGACCCAACCCAGACGCACATTATGAAAGAAGTACCAATCAGTTCGAAAACAATACGAACCGAAATGTCGTACAATATCCACAATTCAACCTATATTCAAACAATACAAACTCCAATTATTATAACCGTAACCGGAATAATAGTAATGCTCAACCACCGCCAGAACCAATGGATATTGGTAACTGCGAAGTGTTAGAAAATTTTGCTACAAGCAAAGTTACAAGTACTAGGTGACCCAGGCAAATCTGTAGTATTTGGTACACAGGGAATAAACCCCGTAACGGAAGAAAATTTTAATATTATCGAAGAAGTTGACGAGAAACCCTTATCGCAAATGATTCGAATGAACACCTTAACCCGGAATAAAAAGAAAGTCTCTTAAAATTTATAAAAAGATTCTCCAGCATTTTCTACAGAGAAGAGTCTGATCTAACGTTCACAAGCGCTATTAAACATGAGATACGTACAACGAACTATACACCAATTTTCGTAAAGTCGTATAGGTACCCGCATATTCACAAGAGTGAAGTACTAGCTCAGATGCAAGAGATGCCAAAGAAAAAAATATATAAGGCCTAGCAACTCACTGTATTCCGCACCAGTGTGGATTGTACCCAAAAAATTAGATGCTAGCGGGAAGAATAAATGGAGACTTGTCATCGATTACCGCAAATTGAAAGAGGTGACAATTGATGACAAGTACCCGTTACCTAACATCGATGAGATCCTGGAAAAACTTGGCAGGTGTCAATACTTCACCACACTAGATCTTGCCAAAGGTTTTCAGCAGATAGAAATTGCAGAAAATGATATAGCCAAAACTGCTTTTAGCGTAGAAGGTGGCCACTACGAGTTCCTTCGTATGTCATTCGGCTTGAGGACGGCACCGGCGACGTTCCAGCGCCTGATGAATAACGTCTTATCTGAATTCATTAATAAAATCTGCTTCGTCTACCTAGACGACATTATTATATTTTCAACTTCGCTGAATTTTTGAAGCGCGAAGCCGAATTTCTCGGTCATATAGTGACACAAGAAGGCACCAAGCCTAACCCTCGAAAGATCGAGTGTGTCCAGAAGTTCCCTATCCCAAGAACGCCAAAACAAATTAAACAGTTTTTAGGGCTCGCAGGCTACTATCGGAAATTTATCCAAGATTACTCAAAGATTGCAAAACCCATGACACGATACCTGAAAAAAGATTCCAAAATTAACATAAATGATCAGGAATATAAAGATAGTTTCGAGACTCTGAAAACGCTGTTAACTAACGAACCAATATTGAGATATCCAAACTTTAATAAAACCTTTACCGTGACCACGGACGCGAGCCAATTTGCGATCAGAGCTGTACTTTCGCAAGAAGACCATCCAATCTGTTATGCGAGCCGGACTCTGAACGGACATGAAGAAAATTACAGCACAATTGAGAAAGAACTTTTGGCAGTAGTATGGGCCACTAAATACATCCGTCCGTACCTATTTGGTAGGAAGTTTATAATAGAGACGGACCATAGACCCCTACAGTGGTTGTTTTGAATTAAAGAGCTGAACTCCAAACTAGTCCGATGGAGACTTAAATTGTCAGAATTTGATTACTAGATCAGGTACAAAAAAGGTGTAAAAAATGGAAATGCAGACGCTCTTTCTAGGATAACAATAAATCATAATGAAGCCGATAACTCGAATAGCCCAGAAATCATACAGACCGACTGTCCAATTAACTTTCACAAAAGGCAAGTACTTATAAAGAAAACAAGTTCGGGCTCAACTAGAATAAAAAACTACAAAATATTCAAAAACAATAGGAAAGTTATGTATATGAAAACTCTCGATGAAGCAACAGCGACCATAATACTAAAGACCCACTTCGATCCATATAGACAAACACAATTCTAATCGAAGATGAAAATTTCTTTGAAACACTTTATAATTCATACAAAAAACAATTCAACAGTAACTTCAAAATCGTGCGATGTAGGAAACTATTAGAAGATATAACAGACGAATCAAAACTTGCCCAAATTATAGAAGAGGAACATTTAAAGAATAACCATCGCGCAATTAATGAAAATTTACTAGAGCTTAGGGATACCATCCATAATTTGAAAGATCGCATAACAAAATTTATTAATAACTGCGAAATCTGCAACGTAGAAAAATACGAACGTAAACCGATTAAACAAAAATTCAAGATTGCCCCCGATTGCCCAAGGGAAATCGTTTATGCAGACATTTTTTATAGTTTAGATAAAATTCTTTTCCTCACATTTATAGACAAGTTTTCAAAATTCGCCCAAGCAATCAAAATCCAAGGTAGGACCTGGACTGAATTCAAACGTGCCTAAGTACCTAAGTACCGTAGGTCATTTCAAAAAACTAATAGTAGATAATGAGTTAGGATTTAAAGCAATCCCTTTACAGCAATTTCTTAAAGATCAAAATATAGAAACCCATTTCACTTCCAATAATAACCATAGTTCAAATTCCGATATCGAAAGATTACACAATACCCTAAATGAACACTTAAGACTATTGAGACACGATCCCAATAAAAAAACAGATACTGTCGAGGAAAAACTATTGAAAATAATCAACTTTTATAACAATACCATATATTCAACCACAGGTAAAAAACCGATTGACTTCTTTCTAAGCGTTATAGACCAAACCGAGTATGAAAAAATCAAAGAAAAAATGGTCAAAATCAAAGAAAGAGTAATTAATAATCTAAACAAAAGTAGGGAAGATGTCGATGCAATTCCAGGGCCGGTATTCTTGAAAGAAGTAAGAGGCGGTAAGAATCACGCCAAATTTCGAAGAGTTAACGCTAACAAATTGGACGACGATCACATTATATTAGATTCAGGCCATACATAAGTATTATAAATCTCATATCAAAAAAAATAAAAAATTCCAAAATATAGCCCAGTCACTTTATACAAAAAAAGGGCCAAACCTCTGAATAAATGCAACTGGAGATTTATCAGCGGGATTCTCTTTATTTTGGGCTCACAAATAATTTCCCAAAAGTCCATAAAGCCAACTGACCGGCTACTCGAGTTATGGAAGGTCAAAGGTCACGAAAAGCAGTTTTTCTCAAAAATCTCTAAAATTATCGGTTTTATGCAATTCTTGGCTAAGTAAAGATTGTTCGTGAGATAAATCTGCATAAAAATGTCCTGTACGAAATTTACGTAGAACCAAGGGTTTCAGAGATATGGGTTTGGAAAAACTCGGGTATCGCGCATAAATTTTTCAAATTTTTTAAATTTTCGTACTTTAGTTTTGCAAAATGCACTAAAATTGATTTTCGTGACCTTTGACCCTCCATAACTAGAGTAGCCGGCTAGTTGGCTTTATGGACTTTTGGGAAATTATTTGTGACACCAAAATAAAGGAAATTCCGCTGGAAAATTTCCAGTTGGATTTTTTTTAGAGGTTTATGTTCATACGTATAAATTGCAGAATGTAGAATAGTAGGATTACAATTTTCCGTTGCGTATGGATCTTGTGGGGCCCGCCCGATGAAAATTCGATGCCCGAGGATACAACCATTGAACTTGAGGTGGACGATGATGACGCCATCCCCATTTCGTTATTAACTTCCCAGTATAGGAAGTTATTGTAATCGGTCCGAAAATCGAAATCGAAAATTTCAACGTATTTTCATCTTTCAAGGTCCCAGGAGCATTTTAAGCAAAAAATTGGGAGGAAGTATGTGTGTGTGTGTGTGTATGTGCGTACGGATGTGGCAATTTTTTCCTGCACGATATCGCGCGAACCAAAACTGATATCGACTTCGTTGAGGTGTCGTTCGAAGCGTATTAACCGAAATATGATCTGAAAAGATTTTCATGAAATTCGGTCCAGCCGTTTTTTTGCTTAAGCGACGTAAGTGATTTTTGTACCTGCACGATATCTCCCAAACCACGAACGATATTGACTTACTTGAGGTGCCGTTCGAAGCGTTTTAGCGACAATATAAACTGAAAAGATTTTTATAATATTCGGTCGAGCGATTCTTTGGTTTAAATGACATAAGTGATTTTTGTAGCTGCACGATATCGCGCGAACTGTAAAAGATATCGACTTAGTAGACGTGCCGTTTCAAGAGTATTAACCAAAATATGATCTGAAAAGATTTTCATAAAATTCGGTCGAACCGTTATTTTTTTTTTAAGCGACGTTAATGATTGTTGTACCTGCACGATACCGCGCGAACTAAAAACTATATCGATTTCATTGAGGTGCCGAAAAAAGAATATTAACGAAGAAATGCTCTGAAAAAAATTTCATAATATTCTGTCGGGCCTTTTTTGTTTAAATTCGGCTAATTGTCAGAAAGACCTTAAATTGACAAGTTTTGCTAATATCTAATAAACTCGATGGAATGAGACCCGTTCTAAACTTCGAACAAAACATCACTTGTCAAATTCCGACAACCTTTCAAAATCGTGCAAAAATTTCGTTACGCTTTACAAAAAGCGCGAATTTTTCAACCTTGGATTAGCACTTTTCGACGGGGAATTGTTTTCTACGCGTGATACAGTTTCAGCAAATTGCGGTTTATCCCGGGATTTCCAGTAGCTACCGCAAAATTTGTTCTTTTTGGTCAAGTCTGACAAGTACTTAACAGTTACAGTTTTGCTAACATCTCCGGAAAGGTTTGGAATTTCCAAATGAAGTCATTCGCTTCTCAGTTTACCAACGGCGCTTCAGCACGCTCAATACGAATTTGTACACCCGTTTTAGTGCAGCGAACGAAATACGGAGGACATGTTTGTTTGTTAACGTTCAGGAAAAACAAGTTCTTTAGAAAAATCTTTTGAATTCACTACTATAATAGTTATTTGAACTAGCTTCTCTCGGGATTGCTTTGTCATCAGTTCTGATACTAGCCAATTTTCCACTAGTGCTAAATGTATAACTATTTTGTAAGAAGTCAGTTTATTCCATCTTCGTTCATCATACTGGGAAGTTAATCGTGTGGACCGCAGGGGTCAAACCCACATCCCAACTAGTTTTACTCTGGGATAAGTGTTGATGAAGATGACAGCATGGAAGAAGTGGAGATAGAAGATATAGAGAGATAATCAACAAAATTGTTTTATGCTTGGTAGCCTTTGGACTAGGTCTACTGGGGATACCATGTAAAAGCACTGCTTGCATTATACTTCAAAGGTCGTGCTGAAAAGAATGCAGTGCGATGCTTGAGTTTTCCCAAACCCATATCACAAAAACCATTGATTCTACGTAAATTTCGTATAGGACATTTTTATGCAGATTTATCTCACGAACAATCTTTACTTAGCCAAAAATTGCATAAAACCGATAATTTAAGAGATTTTTGAGAAAAACTGATTTTCGTGACCTTTGACCTTCCATAACTCGAGTAGCCGGTCAGTTGGCTTTATGGACTTTTCGGAAATTATTTGTGAGCCCAAAATAAAGAGAATCCCGCTGATAAATCTCCAGTTGCATTTTTTCAGAGGTTCATGTTTAAAGTGACTGGGCTAAATAATAATAACCCCACTGTTAAAGTTAAAGTCGTAATAGTAATAAAAATAACTCCCCTAACTCTAACCATATAATTTCAGATCATGATCCGCCTACAAGTACTTTACTGATACTACCGTACTTACTACAAACGCAACTAATAGAAGTACAGAACCTGAACGAAAATAATGGATTTCTTACAATAAAAACAGATGACTTTAGGATAATTAACAGATTCCAGAAAGTTTTGCATAAAATTAATATTACCAACTTCGAAAAGGCTAGAGACGATATTTACAGTAACAAACATTCATTCCATATACATATACATACATTCAGTACGTTAACGCACAACCTCGAACTCCTAAACGCAAAAATCAACGGACTCAGACTAAGTATAAGACATAAAAGAGGATTAATAAATACATATAGGGAAAGGCTTAAAAATGTTAGCAGGGTCAATGGACAGTGACGACAAAAAACTTGTAAAAGACAGACTAGACAATCTCTCTAAATCCAACCACGATTTAATAACAGAAGCAAATAAGCAAATTACAATTAACACACAAATATCAGGTCAGATTAGCAATATAACATCCCATATCAATAGTCAGCAACAAATTGTTTCAAAATTTCTCTCGGACTTCGCGAACGAATATGATAGCAAAATAAAAAACTTACAAAATGAAATAAATTTTTTTGAACGGATCTACCAGATGAATTACGACGTAAACCTGTTATGAAATCACATCGACGATATAGAGCAAATTATCCTTACAAGTAAGTTAAACATCCTTTCTAGAAATATCTTAACAGAAGAGGAATTAAAAATGATATCAGACTTAGAAGCCTTGCAAGACATTAAGGTAACAGTAGCGTATTATGCAGATCAGATAATAATTATAATCTTTATTCCACTATATTCAAGTAAGAAATATTCTAAAATTTTAATCGAACCGATACCTAATTCCGAAAATAAATCATTGTCACTCATCGTCACTACAATTACCTTCTGGATGAAGGTAACACGGTATATAATCTAACAGTCAAAGATAATATAAAAAAGAATTTAAAACATATTAACAATGAATGCCTGGACCACATATTCAAATCCATAAGGGCAGAATGAGAAATGAAATTGCTTCACGAAGAGAAAACAAAGGAAATTACCCAAGGGTCAATTTTAAGTAAAAACCTTGATAATTTAAATATATCGCAAAATTGCAGTACGCCCGGTGTTAGAATTTATAAGAATAGACTAATAAAATTTGAAAACTGTAAAATAATAATAAAAGATAAAGTCTTTACTAATGAATATTTTAAGATAGATGATAAAATTGTTTTCCCATATTTTTCTTCAAAAATATAGAAAGGAAATCCGTAAAATCAATAAAGTTAGAAAAAATCCATGTAGAAAAAATAAAAAACAATAGAAAAGAAATAGTAGAAATGATAGAAACCAACAAATTAAATTCAAAAATATTTGATTCATGTGTTATGTAGAAAATTTGAGCTGCCCTCAAAATTATTCAAGTTCCAATATATGTAAATCTCTAAAACTATTTCTAAAGATCTAAAAACCTTGAACCCCGAATGTTATGTACAAAAAAAAGTGGACGGGGCCGGTAAACGAAATTGGCAACAAAAATTTAGCGCAATTTGCCTTGCGAAATCAATTAAACGAAAGAAAAAAAGCTGTAAGCAAATTGCGCCAGTTTCAGGCCATTTAAAGAAAAATCTGACGAATGCATTTTTCCGGCCGGCGACCTCAACCTTGGATCAAGCACCAGCGGGTGACTTTTGCACTAAGGTTGAAGGCCCGGAAGAAAAATTCAAACGGAAGATTTTCGAAAGAAAAGTTTCGGGAAAACGAGGATCGATCGAAGAGTCTTTTTTTGTTCTTCACCAGCGGCGGTGGTTTTTTCGGAAAAACGGAGTCTAATTTTGTTCTTCACCGGCGGCGGTGGACTTGTTTTTTTTAAAGTGTGGCGTTTTAACCTTTCACGGCGGCGGGTCGTCGGTAAAATAGTAGTTTATTACATATAAATAATAAAAAAAAACAGAATTGTTCAATAGTTTAAGTAAAATGTGAAGTTATTTTACTGTTTTATATACTGTTAGAAATTCATATTTGTACGGTGCCAAATAGTGTAGTGCCCATTATACTTTGTGCGTAATAACAAAAAATAATAAAACAGAATTGTTTATTAAGTTCTAAGTAAAAAAGGGTGAAGTTATTTTATTGTTTTATATACTGTTAAAAATTCATAATAACCAGTTAATTAACATTACCTTGTATAAAAATACTTCGTTAGACATAGAAAGGAGAATGTTTATATCCGGTTAGAATTTATATAACACATGTCGTCGCCTTGGTGGTGAAAAGAGCTAAGCCACACTTTTTACTGAATTGAGTTAAGAACACCACCATACTTGGCGTTAATCCTAGATTCTAGTGGTGAAGAGATCTAAGTAATAGCTCAACTAGAAGTTGGTTTTTCATTAAGACGTGAAAGGAGCTATATGAAACTAGGAACAAAACATCAAGTGGTGAATGTAGTGCTAGCTGCATAGATTTATCAGTGGCGTAGCGTGGGGGGTGCCGAGGGGGCCATTGCCCCGGGCGGCGTAGATGTTGGGGGCGGCGGCCAAACTGGATCGAGCTAGAGATGCTGCTGGTAACATCAGGCCCTAACCATTGCCACATCCAGCACGATGTCCTGGCTGATGGTGTCTATAGGCCAAACCTAAATGGGAAGGGAAGTGAAGTGATGTGAAGTTAAGTACCATTCCATATAAATGTATGAGAGCAAGGACAGCGCTTTCATTAGTGAAAATGGTGCACTTGCATCGGGCGCAATTTCAGAAATTAAGATTTAAAAAAAAATTGAAAAAGTGATCCCATTGTCATATATTACACGAAATGAACCTTCTGCGCGTTTTACCATTGCCTTCTGCAAGGTGTGGCCAATGCAATTTCATTTAGTTCGCCTGATTTTGTCGTCTTTCCTTTCTTGGCTGGCACGGTGCCATAGGTCATGATTTGTTTGAATTACAAATTATTTGAATTATAAGTCGTATTACAGATCACTACTTCGGCGAGAAACACCTGATCGCCTCTGTTCTTAAGTTTTTGAAAGCGGCTTCTATGTCCAGTAAGGCTGTTAAGTAGACTGCTTTGTTATGCAAGACTCTACCGTAGAAACCAATATATGAAGTGCAGTGACCACCTATTATCCTTCGAAATATAAAGGATTGGAGAACGACTTCGTTATGGAGATTCCAGTTTGTAGCATTATTAGTGCTGGAAATAGTTAAGGAAGTGCAGCTTACAATGAAAATCATCGGAGAGCATTAATCAGCATTAGCGGGAGAGTTTTGTGAATTTAAAGCGTAAGTAAACTCAGCACAAAAGCAAGATCGCGAAGCAATTCCTGATTGGACAAAGGCAAGGGCGCGCTTTCATAGGTGCAACTGGTGTATTTGCACTGGGCGCAATTGGACAGGGCGCAATTTAAAAAAAGTGAAAGAATAATTCCGTGCCTTCATTTAAAATGAGTGTTTGTGTCTTCTTTCATTTTCCTTTACTGCCATCAAAAAATGAACAAAAATAAAGGGGGCGCAATATGTATATGCACCGGGCGCAAAAAATCCAAACGCCGGCTTATTATGAGAGTGACCAATATGGTAGTAAGTGGATGTTACATCTACTTCAGTGGAAGTTACGTCTACTTTACTTCTGCGTTACTTTTCATTTAGGTTTGGTCTTATTTCTGGACTATAAAGTTGATGCATCAAAATTATCCTACCAAACTCTCCTATTTGACGGATTATCAAAAAAGCGTACGCCTGTGATGGAAGACAACCCCTTTTCTATTAGTAAATTATTTGGCGTAAATCTTTAGATTATTTCCAGGGCATAATTTCATCTTATTAATTGGAAATACAGAATGCAGACAAACAAATCTATTGAAATTTGGACAGGACAATGACTGTCGAGTCAGCTAACTGAAAATATAAATGAGCATATTGTATGAGACTCTCAATGCCCATGGCAACAGCGATTTTAAGATTCCCTTCTTTTATGACGCGGGCTGTAAATGCTGAAGTTTGAGAAGGGCTCCAACAGCTGCCGCATTTGTCCTTAAAATCCCCTTTAATAGTATTGGGCTACGATGATGGGAAATAAAACCTCCAGATATTGGACAGAGAAGTGTTTAAGCTTAAGCTCGGGCGTCTTCGAGGCTTTCTATCTAAAGACAGACTGAAATAAATTACAGAGAGAAATTACTGATTCAAGCTCTCTAGGTTTGTTAAAGTTTATAATTCAGCGCAATCTTGAAGCGCGGATATAGCCTGCGCCAAAACAATTGGAAATCTCAAAATCGATTTTTTTGATGCGCAGTGAAGGTCTCAAATCTTCACCACGAAAGAAGCTTCGAAAAGAAAAGTGCACCTCGTCATTCCGTTCGTTTAAAACCCCAAATCACCGGCTCATTTATATTTTCAATCAAAAATTCAATCCGTCTCACTACGACTCTTGTCCTGGTCAGATGCTATGGTGGAGTGTTGTTCCCGGTAAACGAGTTTCAAAAGGGAAATTAATATTCATATGCGCTTGAGTTTTATCCATACACGGAATGTTAATGTATGTGGGAGTTGTCATTTCCTCGCCTGCGCGTAAAATTCCCATTTATTTTGGCGCGCACTATACCGAACATTAGTTACATATGATTCATTGCGTTTACATGATGCCTTGAATTCTTGGATTGAAAATTACTTGAAATTCAAGTTGGGTTTTGATTCATTGATTAAAAGAATCAATTCGAAAGTAGGGGGCAGCAAATTTATGGTTCGCCCCGGGTGGCAAAAATCCACGCTACGCCACTGAGATTTATTCACCACTTTTTATTCGTATCATAAAAATAGTTCAATCAATCAATTAAACACCTTAATTTATTACCTTCTTACAAAAAAATTATAGAAATCTGGATTCAAATAGAAGAGATACAACGATTTTCAATTGTCTATATCTTGGAACCAATCAAGTGTGGAATAGCTCCCTTCACCACCAAGGCGACGATGTTTATTTTCAATAAATATCTTAACTATATCTTAATTATTGTTAAAAAATGTAAAACTTCGTCGGAACCTCAGACCAACGATGGGGGAGTAATAGATAAAACGCGCATATGCATAATTTAATACATAAAATAACACGCGCAACCTGCTCAGGTGCCATCACCCCATGTTGCTACTTTCCCACATTTCCACATTTCCGTTTAAAATTCGAAACCAATTCCAAGAATCCAGACGCTTTGTCAGCAGCGCGTATTCTTTTTACTTGGCTGTGGGAAATGTCCAGCGACCTGGTAAATTTTTGATGATAGAAATTATAGTCCGTGAGCCAGATAGTATTTTTTGTCAGTTATTTCCTCTCAAGCGATAACTCGTGAAATGCTTCAGAGAGCTGTGTTAGACAGCATGGTGAACGTCGGCTGCCACTCCGTGGATGGGTGGACCAGCGGCAGCCTCTCAATGACGTGAAAAAAGTGGTTTTCAATCATTTCCTCCAGACTCAAAACTTGTGGAATGATTGTTAACATAATTATTCGAAGGTTAAAGAAAGTCAGCTGGCCGTACCATGGTGGATTGTATGTCAGCTAGCCACACGAACATGCGGAAAAAAATTTCGCTTTCAGTGATATCCTCTCACTTGAAAATGTGTCAGATGATACTTTATATGCTATTTTGAAGAAATAAAAACTTTAGCTGGCTCTAAGTTGGTGGAGAGGTAGTCAGCTGATGCAGTCAAAGGTGGAGTACGGGAGCGGACGTGAGTACCGATCGTTTTTTTATATACGTCAGCTGAGGGATTTTCCACCAACATAGAGTCAGCTGACGTAATTATTTTTTCGAATTGGCATGTAAACTATCATGTGACACATTTTTAAGTGAGAGGAAATGACATAACTATAGTAATTCGACATAAAACTGTATGCACATACAGAATTAGGTAATTTTTAACGTTATATTGTTATTAAAATAATAAAAATAATATTCTTTATATATTTTTAACTATTGTAACATACGGATATATTTCTATAAAATTAATATATCTAACGAGTGTGTATTTGCGTATGAATTATATTATATTACACCCAACGCAGTTTATGAAAACTAGCCCTGCTTGTACATTCTCCCTATATCTATATTAACAGAATGTAATAAGCCCCACCTTTAGATTTTTGAACAGGCAGAAAGCAGTTGAGCCCCAACCTTTACTATACGTAAGACTTCTTTGTAATATAGAGTACGTGAGCCATTCAATTCGTTTGAAAAGTAGCCCAGTGTCAGTTGAATTTTCATGCGCAGAAATGTCCAACGTAAAGGCCTGAACATGTAGCCGAAAGCGAAACGAAAACGAAACGGAACCGAAACGAATTCCAATATGCTATCGATTATATAGCACTCGGACCGAATCGGTTTTTGATATTTCTTGACAATTTATTTACATGTCATGTGTAGATGTCAATAACATCAGCGAATTAATACTAATAATCCACTCTCTCTCCAGACTTTGACGAGAACAGTTCGACTCCAGTTTTTAGTGGATATTTAATTGTGTTTTTAGTGTACAAAGATGGCGAAATCTATGTGAAAAAGTTTTTTTTTTCTTAAACAAATAAAAATTTCTAGTCATATCCTTATACATCAACAGGACGTACTGTAATGTATTTTTGTTTTTATTATTGTAATTTTAATTAAAAAGCCCCAAGCTTAGTTTTTTCTTTTTTTTCTCATTATTTTTTGTTATATGTTAAATTACTAAAAAGTGTACGCCATTTTGCAATTTTTTTTCATTAATTTAAGCAAGTACACGTGCTTTAAATAAAATTCATCTTAGTTTTGTTTTAAATCAGAAAAAATATGATATAAATTAAATACATACAAAGAAATCAATTCAGCCTTAAAATTTGTTCCCTTTTTGGGATAAAGTAAATGAAAGATCCAATTCCATTAGGTTCTAGCTGAATTTTCATTTATAAAATTTTTAAGACGCCATTTTACCGTAATCTTTTTTTTCTTTTTTTTTTGATATTATAAATTTAGATAAGTTTTCCTTTTCTAAATAATACTGCCTTCATTTCATAGATACAGGAATCTGTAAGGAATCATTAGTTAAAATTTGTAACGGACGCCCTTGGGGACTTATTCAAGTAGCAAACCAAGCACAAAAGCGTCGGAAAATTAGCCCAAACTATTACGAGCTTGTAATTCATCTGTAACTAAGCTCGCGTTTTCGGTCCACTGGCTAGCTTCAAAATATCTGGAAACATTCCGGAACTGACTTATCATTCCTAGTAACTACCTCCCTAGCTTAATGTAAACGACTTTAAAAGGACTGCAGAATAGCCCCTGCCGCATACGCAATGCAATATTGTAACTGCAATGCTTCTATATGCAAGAAATTCTGAATTTCTTTAAAACAAAATGACAGAAAGTGGAAAAACCTAAGCAGTGGAGATTACTTGACGCTGGATTATTTAATTTTATGTGAATTAACATAAAATTTTTTTTAAAGGCAAAAGTTGAGACCACTATTTTTATTATTTCAAAATGAGTGAATCATTGAAAATTAGGTCCAAACACAACAACTATCTCCCACGCATTTCTTGTAAGAGTGAAATTGCAATTGCAGACAAATTGATCGCGTAGCCCCCGGGTAAGCTTACACGAGAAACAAAAATACATGCAACAGGCGAAAAGGAATAGAAAATGTGGAGGAAATATTGCCCAAATTCTTGACCATCTTGTATTGGAAGCCGAACGCATCCATGAACTGGAACGGGATGAGGAACAAAAAGAAAAAAAGACAAGTGGAACTAGACGTGGGATGAGTTTTCGCGTTTTTTTTTCTCGCTCTGGTTTTGGTGGCTGGCGAAGAAAGTTCGTCGGCCATGAGACGGCATAAAATCTAAGAAAGTTTGCTTTAAATTTTTTTTGGCTCCAGTGTAAAATAAAATACAAAAAAAAAAGGAAAAAGGAATAAAGGTTAATCCTAAATTGCGAAAGTTAATAGCAAAGGCGGTACCAGAAAAAATTTAAGAACAGGGATCGAGACGAAATAGCTGGATTTTGTTGGCGGCATGTGGAGAAGAAAAGCGGATTGAACTTGGGAACACTGGAGGGACGGTGTGTGAGAGTGGTGGCCGAAAAACGGGGCTCAGGCTGTGGAGGATACCTCGATGAACCAGGAAGCAATTGGAGATCCGGACCAACCAGGCTATTTTCTTTTAATTAGATTTTAAATCACTAATTTTCATGTTTGAAGTGCTCAGTGTGTGAATTATGAATCCGAAGTAAGAGGTCAGCATCTGGTCAAACAACGACCCGAGGAGAGGCAAGTAGAGGACGACCTATGTGAAATGAATTACGCAAGCAGCCTCCAGTATTGCGCACTTCTAGGGTATGTTTTTTTTTCTACTATTATCACGAGAATTGACTGGATGTCAGAATAATTGATTGGATATATATTATTGGATATTGCTCTAGATCGTAGTTTGACTCTCACAGTCACAGTAAAATATTATTTGATAGATTAAGTAGGTAACTCAATTGTTTCGAGATACATTTTATTAAGGAGTGAAAATCGTTTTCCTGTTTTTATTTGAAGATTATAAAAGCATTTAGTTTGCTCTTGTTTGTTGGCCGAGACCGGCATGTAAAAGCCATTATTACTGCCGTGATTAAGCGCGGAAATACAATTTTAAGAAATGCTAAGCGATACCCGAGTTAGGAAATTTTAGGAGTTTTTTTATTGATCAATAAAAAGGCCATCCCCTAAAAGAAATATAATTTTTCATATTTATTAACGGAAATTTTGTCTGGGTAGTAAGCACCATTAACCACAGTTATAATTCCTTAGAGTGATAAACGCACTCATGTGTTGAACTATAGTTATGTTGAATTAAAGAATATTTATAGTAATAAGATTCATAAAAACTGAATAGAGTATGGTAGCCACCATTAGAAAGTAAGAATTTGTTGATGGCTTTCCATCAGAAGGCCCAGATCTGATGTACTTTTACTTATCTCCAGTAGGCAGACTGACATTTAATTTTTGTTTGCATAAGAAATCCGTATTATTAATCCAAAGGTAGAGAACCTGCCGCACCATTCAGATAATTCCTTGAATATCTAGGTTATAAGTCCCTTTAAGTTTGGTCACACATAATGCAACGTCGTGATTAACATACATAATGAACTTAACTTTTTTGATAATAATTTTGATTTTTTTTGTAAATATAGATAGACCAAATATCGTTTCCTGTTTAGAAATTGGTTTTATTTGATACAAACATTAGGAATTAAGTTATAGAATTTGCCCTGGAAGGAATAATCTGTTTAACTAAGAATTCGTTGTGGTTCGGCCTGTTGTAATGAAATCTAATAGTTGTAAAGGCTTGAAGTTTAGGTACCCACGCAGTATCAATAGTCTTGTTAATTATGTATATGCTAGTTAGGCAAATGATTGTAAAGGATTTATCTGAAGGAATAAATTTATGAATTAGAGTTTCCTTGCATTATGATAATTTTTTTTGACAGAATATTTAGGCTACAGGTTATGAGTAACTAAAACTACTGTAAGTATGGTACCCCGGCGTAAGGATGACCCCCCCTTAAGGTGAGTACTACAATCCTGCTCCGACCCCCAGACTGCCTCCCGTAAGATGGTTTACCATGGCTCCGCAATCTAGTTAAAGCCGTTTTGTTTGACCTCGGCCCATCAGCTAATCCCTCCAGCTACCGTCCCTCACTCAGTGATTGATCGGCACGCGAAACTCTACTTTATTAGTAACTGTCGACCTTCGCTGTCTACTACACCACAAACCCCCCCCCCCCCCACCAACGACGAGCTAGTTCAGTGCAAGGCTAGGCTACGCTATTGGAATCTTACAGATTCTTGTGCTAAAATATAAATATATTTTTTGTTTTTTGTAGTTTCTCTTTGATTTTTGTTTGAGTTTTACAAAAAGTTTTGCTTTTTTAAATAATTATGTTTATCTTGTTACGTTTTTTTTATTGTTTTTGATTTTCTAAATTTTTAAAGTCCAGAAATTTTTTTATGGCCTTATCCATTTTGAATCACATGTAAATTTGAATCACAAAATAATTAAGCAAGAATAATTTACTTAACATCAAGGCAGTTGCCCTCAAAAATTCAGCCCCCCATTATCGATCCCAAGATAAGTTTTTCAATTTTATCTTGATGCTGTCGCGTGTTAGTTTTCTTCGTTGTCATTAACTCTTGGTTTTATTTCATGGTGTTATAGTGGTCTAACTTCCTTTTTAATTGTAGTATGTACTCACATTGCTACTGGGTGCCCTCACTTGTCTTTCTCTGCTCCTACTGTGTATTACAAAAACCTTCAACTTGCGTGTCTGGCTTTGATTTTTGGCACATTTTATTTCTCATATTCCCTCCCTCCTGAGCATCTTCTCCGCGACTTCATCTCTTTCCCCATCCCCTTATACTCCTTTGTGATGGAAAATAAGAAATTGGGTGATCTTGGGGGGAAAAAACCCCAATCACAATTGCTGCCCCTCGCACTGGTACTAGGAGCTCCAGCAAAACTCTAGATAGAGGTATAATCAACACCTCCATTAAGGAAGGTGCTGAAAGACCTACGGGAAAAAAATAATAAAACTCAAATTCCCCCCAATAACAATTTAGTAGAAATGAGTATTACTTCAACAGTTATTAAATCTCCAAACACAACAAATAATCTGGATACCAATGTTGAAACCTCCAACACTGAAATCATTTCTAAATCAGTTTCTCCAATAAAGATAATCAACTCTAACCCGGAAAAAGTTGATCAGGATGAGGAAATAACAACCTATGAGGAAAGAGGTGAAGGGCCCTTCCTAGTATTTGTTGTATACGCACACTCTAATGATGTTCAAAATAAAGAGCTCAACCCCCTGTCAATTGGCAGAGAAATAAAATCGCCGTCCTATGGAATTGAACAAATAAAAAAAGTGGCGCACAACAAATGTGTCATCAGTTTTAATTCAGCAAATGACGCGAATAACTTTGTAAAAAATTGCCCGCTTTCTTCGGATAAAAGAGCCTATATACCCCTCAGTTATACTGCCACGCCAGTTATCTTACATGGTTTAGATGTGAATCTAGATGAAAAGGAAATCCTAGAAAGGTTAAGAGAGGAAAATCCACAATGGATCCTTAAAAAAGTCTTTAAAATCAAATGGAAAAAGAGAATTGAAGATAAAGTTATTTGGATACAGACAAATAAAATAAAAATTTATATCGAGGAAAATCCACAATGGATCCTTAAAAAAGTCTTTAAAATCAAATGGAAAAAGAGAATTGAAGATAAAGTTATTTGGATACAGACAAATAAAATAAAAATTTATATCGAGGGAAAAAACCCCCAGAAAAGCTAAAACTGCTCTACACCTCCTTTGACATCTCAAATTTTGTTCCTCCACCTCAAAGATGTTATAAATGTCAAAGATTCGGACACAAAGGCAATGCCTGTAAGTCAAGATCTAAGATATGTGGCAACTGTAGCCACAGAGACTGTAAGGAGGGTAGAGAGTGTAAAAGAACGAAAAGATGCGTTAACTGCGAGGGCAATCATGGGGCCTATGAGTATATATGCCCAATATGGAGGAAAGAGAAGGAATTGGTGCAGATAATGAGGAGAGGCAATCTACCAGGAAGTGAGGCATGGAAAATATATAAACTGAGAAACAGATTACCAAGAAGTCCAGAGAAGACTACACAGAGCGGTGGGAAGGGAATATATAATTCTAAACAAACATGGAGCGATATAGTGCTACACTCAAACCCTTTTAATAAAAAAAAGCTATCTCAGCCCCCTCTGTCTAGAGTACAGGAAAAGCTGGTCCAACATAAACAATCCCCAAATCCACATAAATCACAAACTGACGAGAAGGGAACATCCCCTGATCAAAACAAAGATTTGAACAGATTAATTGAAAAATTTAAAAGAAATTATGATAATCTACTGAAAAGGATAAGTATGGGCTCTGAAGAAGAGACAAAATCCTATAACACCGAGGACAAACTCAAGTTGTTGATTCAGTTGATAGATGGCAAAAAACATAGTACCATTGAAGTTGAAAAAACATGTTAAAACTTCTTCAGATTAATATCCAAAGTCTAAAGAAAAATTTAGATGAATTGGAACTCTTTCTGAATCAAAACGAGATAGACATAGTGATTGTAGCTGAAACATGGCTCTTGCCATCGGAACATGTTAGGCTTACAAACTACAATATCATTCGACATGATAGACCTGACGGCTATGGAGGCACAGCCATAGCAATACAAAGACGAATCGGTTATAGAGAGAATAAAATAAAGGACTCAGTTGACGCTTGTAGTATAACTACCACCAACCTTAAGGATAATCTCACAATCTTCTCAATCTATGCGAAATCCAATACCAGCAACTTACAATTCAAAAACTCGATCCTAAAACTGGGGAAAATGGGCTCTAATTTCCATAGATCTATCATAGCTGGCGATTTTAATGCCAGAAGTCAATCCTGGGGTATGACAAATGCTAGAGCAAAAATCCTCTTTGACATTATGACAAGTCTCGGTTTTGAAAACCATATAAATGGCACTCCCACTTGCATTTCTAAATCCAGAGATCCCTCAAAATCTGTCATTGATCTCTTTTTTACTAACTTTAGCGATAGAGAGATAAAATGCACAATCAAATACATTTCTTTTGGTGGCACCCCACACTTGCCAATATTATCGAATATATCCCTGGACTCTGTCACGAAGTTAAACCTTAGGAGAATATCTGTCTCAAAGGTCTGTAAACTTCTAACTTCCGATGAGTTAGTAAAGGATGAATCATCGAACATCATTGATGCCATCAAGGAGTCTATAAATAAATCGACCTATAAAGTCAACATCACTCAAAAGTTCATACCAAAAGACTGGTGGAATGAAAACCTAAGTATCCTCTTTCGGAAAAAATCGGCTGCTCTTGCGAAATTTATAAAATATAAACATCATTCAGATCTATTAACTCATAACAAACTAAATGCTCTGTTCATGAGAGAAAAAAATAAAAATAAAAGGAAATGCTGGGCAAAGTTCATTAATGAACTAAGTCATAAAACGGACATAAAGGATTTCTGGAAGTCCATAAACAGATTCAATAGTAAATACACTAAAAATAGCTTTACCTTACATCAAGTCTCAAACACTGATTTTCTACAGTTTCTATGCAACAAGGTTATAACCCCATCTCTAATCCCTCAACTTTACCCGGTATCCCACCATCTCTGCCTGCTGGAACATAAATGACTTAGATGACATTCTCATCTCAAAAAAGGCAAAAACAGCCCCTGGTTGTGACAGAGTCACGTTTGAAATGCTGAAAAGCTTATCTAACAAGAGCAAATCTGCCTTAATCCTGTCACTAAATAACATTTTCAATTCAGGTATATGCCCTGAAGATTGGACCAAAATCAGAATTTCTCCAATTTTGAAGCAAGGCAAGGATCCTTCTGTGGTGTCCAGCTACAGACTTATTTCCTTGATAAGTGTCTTCATGAAGATCATAAACACTTTAATCAAAAAAGATATAAGCAAGTTAGTTGTGTTGAATGGCAGCCTTCCCAAACTTAGCTTTGCCTACAGGGCTGGGAGATCGGCACAGATGTGTTTAAGCATGATCAATCAAGTAATAATTCACAATAAAAGAAAGGAATGTAAAGTGGTGGGAATGCTAACCTTAGACCTAGACAGTGCATACGATAGAGTAGATCTGGGACTACTCTTCACCACACTCCTTCAGTTTGGGATTCCACTTAACTATATAAATTGGATCATTAATTTCTATAAAAACAGAACGCTGACTATGGGTAATGATATTATTGCTGTGAATGGTGGTATTCCTCAAGGCAGTGTCCTTAGCCCCATTCTTTTTAACTTATACACTTCGAAGTTACATGAAGTAACTGTCTGGGATGTTGAAGTATACCAATTTGCTGATGATTTCTTGGTGATTGCTGGTGGCGACTGTGCATCTGTGGTTGAAAATAAGCTCCAAATGGCCTTGAATGACTTTCAAAAAATAGCCTGTGAAAAGAAGTTGATCATAAACAATGTTAAATCACAGGCCATGTTCTTTGACAAATCCAATAACATTAATCTATACCTAAATAATAACCTTATGACTAATGCGAGAAGTTTAAGATTTGTGGGTTGGGTCTTCACCAAAAATCAACGTAGCAAACTTAAATTAAATGAGGCAATAGAATCTCTCAATAAAAATCAGGGAATAATCTCAATACTGAGTAAAAAGAAATATGGGGCGGCTCCAGGAAGTATGATTCTTCTCTATAAGGCTTTTATTAGATCGAAATTAGAGTACGCCAGATCCTTGTCTTATGATGAGTCCACAACCCTTGAAAAAAAATAGACACAGTTGAAAACAAATTTCTAAGAAAATGTCTTGGACTTACACATTCAACACCTAATCATGTTCTTCGGGCACTCGCTAATGAGTTGCCATCCAAACTCAGAGCTGAGTTTATAACGGTGAAGGACTTGGTTAGAATCATAAAAATAGATCCTGGCTTCAAAAACCTGTTAGATCTTCTAAATCCTAAAACTGCCTTTGAAAAGGTCATGCACAAGTACTCTGAGTTGTTTGATATTCTTCTACTGGAGATGCCGCAAATGGTTGAAACCACAAATTTAACTGTGGATACCTCCTTCCTAAATAACCTAGGAAATAAAAATGAAACCCCTAGAGACTCAATCCATAGAATCATGGCTGAAAGACGCAGTAAATTCCCTAGTGAAGCTACAATTATAACTACGGATGCTTCAATAAATAACAATGAAACTGGGATTGCTTTCTCTGTATCAAATACAGGCATATATAAAACATTTAAATCTTTTTGGCGCCTTTCAACCTTAACTGCAGAGCTTCTAGCCATTGACTTAGCCCTGAAATATTCGAAATCAATCGATACAAAGAATGTCATAGTCCTTACGGATAGCCTAAACGGACGCAAAGTCATAAAATCAAAGAAGAAGAATCATGTCGTAGCCAGCATTATTGAATCTGCAACCTTCTTCGAGACAGTAACGCTAATGTGGATTCCGTCGCATAGGGGTATCACCGAAAATGAAAAAGCTGATATACTGGCGAATGATGCTAGAGTAACTGGTGATCTTTTTGCTCATAGACTTTGCTATGAAGATTTCATCCTAAACATAAAAAATAAAATCACAGCTGCAAAGGAAAGACTTTATCTTATAGCCTCTACTACTAAAGGAAGATTCTTTGCCTCTATCTTTCCCTCATGCCCGGGAAAACCTTGGTTTCAAGATTTAAACTTATCACCCAAGTTAATTAGAATGATAAATAGAATTCTAACAGGACATGCCTATGATGGTGCACGCCTGGCCGTGTGGAAACTAAAACAAAATGGAATGTGTCATACTTGCAATGTGACAAGTGACATAAATCACATCATCCTAAAGTGTCAGAAATATCAAGCCATTAGGACCAAGCATCCTAAAATAGCTGGGGCAACCAGTCTGCTGGGGCTATTAACCTCTTTCAACATTGATACTATAATGGACTTGGCAAATTTTTTGTCAAAAGCAAGGATCTCTCTATAGTACCACTACTTCCCCCCTATTCCTTAATTAACCTTCATAAACGTTTTTGTTCTTTCCTAACATGTTCCTAACGTTGTTCGGTCCTTCCCTCTCCCCTTTACCCTTGTCCTACCCCTTCTAGCTCTGACCACTCTATGTTAAACTTTCGTCTTCCCTAAATTTTAACCACTGAATTTTTGAGGGTAAGCATTTACTTATCTTATATCATTGTATTGTCATTAATCTAAGTTTTAGTCTTAGCTTAAACTGACGGACGACTTTACTTGACTGATTGACGTGTTCCCTTTTTAAGGGTTCAAATAACATTGGAGAGAGTTGAATCCACATATATAACAAACATGAACTCTTGGTTGAGTATAGCTGACAAGCTCGCACCAATAGGTGATCTGTTCAGATCACGCCAGATTCCCTTCTGGTGAAGAAAGAAAAGAAAAGAAGAAAGTAGTACTAATAATCCAAAATCAAAAATAACATATCAGAGTTTGTCAATAACATCGGCTAGTCAACTTGAAATAACAAACAAACAAACAAGTTTTTATTAAAAAGTTGTGAATTTAAATAATAAAGCTACGTAAATAAATATAAAATAAAATGCTGGATATAGAAATGGATTTGCTAGTTTTGCTTTTAATACAAAAGCTGCAAAAGAGAAAGAGGAAGCAGAACCGTCGCTGGAGTGTACGACCTGTAAATAGGAGCAGGGACAAGTTGGGGTTTTTTAATGTAATGTTTTCAAACATTAAAAGCAACGATCCTGAACAATTTTTTAAATACACCAGAATGACAGTAGAACGTTTTGAGTATTTATTGGCATTAATAAAAACTGATTTAAGAAAGCTCTCAAGAAAGGCAATTTCACCTGAAATGCGGTTAGCTGTTACATTACTGTAAGTAAATAACATATAAATTCTTTCATTTATACTATTTGTTACATTCATGAATTGTAGATATTTGTCTCAAGGGAATTCTATCCAATCTATTTCTTGGAGCTATCACCTTGGGAAAAGCACAACGAGGCAAATTATAATGGAGACTTGTGAAATAATTCACAAAAATTTGAGCCCTTTGTATATGCCTCAAGTTAGCACAGATGAATGGGCGAAAATAGCAGCCGACTTTGCAGATCACTGGAATATGCCTAACTGCGTCGGGGCCATCGTTGGAAAGCATATAGCCATAGTATGCCCTGCAAATTCTGGCTCAACTTATTTCAATTATAAGAAATATCATAGCATTGTGTTAATGGCAGCGTGTGATGCACAATGCAAATTTACCTTGATTGATGTGGGAGCATATGGTAGCCAAAGCGATGGTGGCGTCTTCCGTAATTGCGGGTTTGGAGAGAAGATTATAAATAATACCTTAAATCTACCAAGGGAAAAGTGTCTGCCGAATACAACTGTATATTTTCCTCACTACTTCGTAGGTATGTATAAATATAATAAGTATTTAATAAAGTCGTCTTTACATTAAGCCACAATTTCATTTTCCACTTTTTAGGCGATGCTGCATTTCCGTTAATGGAAAATTTAATGCGACCGTATCCAGGAGGAGACAAATTAACAGATGAGAAAAGAATTTTTAATTATCGGCTATCACGAGCGCGAAGGACCGTAGAAAATGCTTTTGGCATTTTAGCTGCACGGTGGCGAATCCTGCTTACGACCATGCATCTTCTGCCAAGAAATGCAATTTCAGTAGTGCTTGCTACGACGTGCTTGCACAATTTTTTAATGGATAGCAGTTCTTCCTCATCTTCTCAATATTGCCCTCCAAATTATGCGGATAGCAGTTTAAGTGATGGGCACGTTATACAAGGACAGTGGAGGGAAGAAATCACCCCTCTACAATCTGTACGCAGAACAGGCTCTAATAGATCGAAGACGTCAGCATATAACTTCAGAGATATAATGAAGAACTATGTAAATAACATTGGATCTGTTAGTTGGCAACGAAATATTTTGAAATAAAAAACTTTTGTATTAATTCATTTATGTTTATTCACATTTTTTTTAAATTTCAGCATAAAATTATATATTTCATAAAAGTAACTCATAAAAAATAATTAACAAAAACAGCTCATTCAATTAACTAATAAAAAAAAATAACAAAAACAAATTCACTTATAATATATACTAATTAAACAAAAACAAGTTCACTGTTTAACAAAATTTAAACATTGCATCACATTTTCGAGTCAGTGTATAGACTAACCATATCTTTTTTGTTTTGCTCCAGTAGGTAATTTGTGATATACCCTATACTCTCATCTTGCAGATGAGGTGGAAATTTTTTTATATATGATTTTACAAAACCACAAAAGTGGCCTACTGGATCATTTCGATCATCTGCAATGTATTTTTTTTTTAATGATGCGAATAAGTTCCGCAGCTTCATCGTCATCATTTTTTCTTTTACTAGTAGGTCTGCTGCCACTAGATCCCGAGTTGGGATGATCCACTGCTACATGGTCGTCGTCACTAAAATCCACCAGTTCGTTTCCCATACTTCTCGAATACAACTCCCTCGTTTGGGGCGGCGCTCCAATAACCACCTTGGCATGGTTAGATAAGGTCCAAAAAAAGGCCCTTAAATTAATTGACGACGATACCGCTTGCTCCACCATCGACCCCCTCAGCCACCGTAGGAATGTAGCAGCATTGACAAAATTTTATCGCTACTATCATAGTGACTGTTCCTCCGAGCTAAACGCTCTCCTGCCGCCACGGCATTCTTATACCCGCAACACCAGATTAGCCCACTCGTCTCATTCCCTCCACCTGCAACTCCCCCTTTCACGCACTCAACAAGATATGAATTCATTTGTTAATAGAACAACTCGGCTGTGGAATAATCTCTCGCAGTCAGTATTTCCGAGCTCCTACAACATCCAAGAGTTCAAACGCAGGGTTCATCACCACCTTCTTCAATTCCCTCCCGTTCCTTTATAACCCCTCCAACCCCCCCCCCCCCACCCTCCCGTACTAAGCTTACTGCTAGACATTGCACCATGACGTGACAAATGACATGACGGACTAGTAGTACAAAGGGTGATTCCTGAGCTTAGCACTGCCACATAAAAAAAAAAAAAAAAATGTCACTCAAAGAGTCTGTATTTAGGGAATCTGTGAGGAGTTCTCCTATTTTGGGGTAATTACCGTATGTCCTGTAATTTTAAGAAAAGTTATGTAGTAATTAACTGAAAATATATTGCATGTGCATGTTGTTTACTTATGAGTTTTCACGCTATCCTTTAAAAACATAAGGTGATCAAAATATCCTCATGTTGCACTTTCTTGAGCGCCACTTCCTGATGGACTATTCCGTTTTATATTTTCCTTCTGGAATTTATCCCGCAGATAGGTCCATTTCTTCTTGGCCTCTGAAACTAGCAAAATATAAGACATTTAAACAATAAAATAATTTAGAAATTTGTTATTACATAGCAGTACATACCAGTGCACTCAAGCTCTACAGAAATTCTTTTCCAAATAATTTCTTTTTTCTGCGCATCCCTATAGTTTTTATTGTTTTTATTATATAATTCGGGGTAGCTGCCGACAGCCGAAATTAATTTTTCGATTTTCTCCCTGGTTAACATTTCTGCGGAAATATTTATTTGTTTATTTATATCGTAAAGTGAGTTCCCAAACAGCAAAATGAAAATTTGATTTTTGAAATTTGACAATCAGCTGATCAGTACTTTCCAGTGCTGAATAGCTGAAACGAAAGCCGAAATGAAATGAATTTATATCCTCCGCTCCGTTTCGGTTTCGTTCGCTACATAATTGAGTTCATACATTTTCATACAATTTCTTTCCTTCGTTTCGGTTCGGTTTCGTTTCGTTTCGGCTACATGTTCAGGCCTTAACTCCTTTTTGCGTTTTTTTCGGAAAACAACGCCAAAATTAAAAGAATTTTCCGAAGAAAGTTTAAATAAATGTATCGAAGTGTTTGATATTCGGAAAAAGAATAGTTTTGTGGGCAAAGACACAGTGCTTCCTACGCAGCATAATAATTTTCAGCTGTACCATAGCGAATGCTACCGGCGGTTTACAGCTTTGCCGCCTAAGTACAGAAAATCAAAATGTACATCATCAACAGAAGCAGCGCCTCCTTCAGTGTAAGCATATGTAAATAAATTTTTTCTTATTTTTCTAACCTATCTCTCATCAACCTACCTCGTGTTAAACCACATGGACGATTTCAAAGAAATTGTGAACGCGCTGTTGCCGAAGCCGTCTGATAAGCGGGAAATTTTAAAATCATAAATCAATAACGTAAAATGAAAATGTAGATGAGCGTGAATGAAAATAAAACCTTTCTGCTTTTGGTTTTGCTAGTGTAAATGAAATAACTAATCATACCCTAATGACAATTGTGTTTGTTAAAAAGTAGTTCGTCATTGTTTTAAATTGTTAATAACTGAATGAAAATGTTCATGTGTATTAATTTACAAAAGAATCAAACTGTACAGTTTTATATGCATGTAGCTATATTGTTTTCACGAATAAATTTATTTTTGGACTGCAGGAGGGTGACAATTTTCCGGTCAGCGAAAATGCCGAGCCCCAGGCCGAAACCGATCTCGACGACAATGCTGAAACATTTGACGTTTCTATTGAAGCCGATTCAGATGTCACAGATGTCAGTGATAAACAAAATATCTGTGCATGTTTTTTTGCGGAAAAAGTAGGAAAAAGGTAAAGGGTCGAGAGGAAAAATAGTCCGATTTTACACCCTTTGGACGTGATTCGATTAAACAGCTCGTAATAGGCAGTAGCGATTCTGATATGGAGCAAAAGTTTCATGATTTGTCACCAGAGAAAGAGTATTACTTTCACAAAACTTGTAAAAATGCGTATATTGCGGCGCGTGAATCAATATTATCAAAAGCCAAAAAAAGGTCTGAATGGCATTTTACAAGAGATATCCGCGCAGAAGCTTATCAACTAGTTGAATCGTTTGTTGACGAAAACATTGTCCGTCAAGAGCAATCTTTCTTTTTAAAATTTTTAAATGATATGTTCGTTAATTATTTAAACTAGTTGGGATGTGGGTTCGACCCTTTCGGTCCACACGATCAACTTCCCAGTATGATGGATGTTGAATATATGATTGGATATTTTAATAATAAATGAACAATAGGCTATATAGAATATATCTATAATACCGAGAATTCGTCACAATTGTTTATCAATATTTTCGCTAAAATGTCAAACTAAATGTGCGCACTTACAAGATTAGGATGACGAAAATGTATATAAAATTGATGTATTAATGTTTTTCGGCACCTCAATGAAGTCGATATAGTTTTTAGTTCGCGCGGTATCGTGCAGGTACAAAAATCACTTAAGTCATTTAAACCAAAAACCGCTGGACCGAATATTATAAAAATCTTTTCAGATTATATTGTCGCTAATACGCTTCGAACGGCACCTCAAGTAAGTCAATATCTTAAAACTGTCATCGTACCGTTTACTAATAGAAGGAAGCTAAATTTAAAAGCTCCCTCTGTGGACGGCAAAGAAATAGGTTTCTCAAAGGAGGCTAAATATCTAGGCATAATCCTGGATCAAAAGCTCTCCTGGAAATCTCAAATTGAGAGAGTAACTGCCAAGGCAACTGCATCTCTCCATGTTTGTCGCCAATTCGTGGGAAAAACCTGGGGTCTTAAACCTAAGTTAATGTTTTGGCTATACACTACGGTCGTAAGGCCCATGATCACATATGCATCCATCGCATGGTGGGCTAAGACCAAACAAAAGGGTGCTATGATTAAGCTGGCCAGGGTGCAAAGACTGGCCTGTCTTGGTATCACAGGGGCCAAAAGCACCTGTCCGACTGTGGCTATGGAGGCTCTACTGAACCTTCCTCCGCTACACCTGGTGGTGAAAAAAGAGGCTCTGGCAGGGGTACTGCGTCTACGGGAGCTATTCTCCTTTAAGCCTGGAGACCTGCTGGATCATTTATCGATCCTCAAGGAGCTGAACTTGGAGCCAATGATATCTTTGTCCGATACCATTCCTGCTACTCTTGACTTTGACAAACCGTTTACGACGATTATTCGAAGTAGGTCAGAGTGGCAACATGGCAGGCCTCTCTTTAGAGGAAGCACGGCCTTTTGGTACACAGATGGTTCCAAAACCGGGTAAAAAGGTAAAGGGGTAGGGCTGGGTGTTTATGGCCCAAGGAGCAAAATATCCATGGCTCTGGGCACTACCCCCACTGTTTTTCAGGCTGAGGTACTCGCCATCCAGGTGTGTGCTCAGACTTGTATTAATAGAGCTCCAAATAGCTCTAACATTGTTATTTTCTCGGACAGTCAAGCTGCACTGCTGGCCATTAGATCGCACAGAGTGTCATCAAAGACTGTCCTGGATTGTCTTCAATCCCTGAAATTCCTCAGCAGGAACAATAGTGTCACGCTGATGTGGATTCCGGGCCACGAAGGTCACATTGGTAATGAGATTGCCGATAGCCTGGCTAGAGCAGGCGAAAACTCATTACCTATTGGTCCGGAACCTTTCTGTAGCTTAGCAAGCTGCCACGTAAAAATGGCCTTAAATAATTGGGTTGACCAGATGTTTCTTCAAAGCTGGTCTAGGACCCAGGGTGCTCGTCAAGCTAAAAGATTCATCCAAATCGATAAAGCTAAGGCGGGCAAACTTTTAAATCTCAAGAGGTGGGATCTAAAAATAATAACAGAGCTCCTGACGGGCCACTGTTCGCTTAACTATCACCTAAACAAAATAGGACTGGTGGCCGACTCTGGCTGTCGATTCTGCGGGACAGCTCCCGAAACCGCGGAGCACTTGATGTGCGACTGTGAGGCTACAGCGAGGAAAAGACTGAGCCTTCTCCATCGTGATTTCCCTACTCCCAGGGAGATTTGGGACAGCAACCCTAAATCAGTTTTAGGCTACCTAAGAAGCCTTAACCTTGATGGTTTTTAAAGAAGGGGATGGCACAATAGACCAAACAAATAGGTCGCAGTGCCCGCTAAAGCGCCCCTCAACAAGAATAATAATAAAGTCAATATCTTTCGTGGTTCGGGCGATAACGTGCAGGTACAAAAATCACTTACGTCGCTTAAAAAAAAAAACGGCTGGACCGAATTTCATGAAAATCTTTTCAGATCATATTTCGGTTAATACGCTTCGAACGACACCTCAACGAAGTCGATATCAGTTTTGGTTCGGGCGATATCGTGCAGGAAAAAATGACCACTTCCGTACGCACATACACACACACACACACACATACTTCCTCCCAATTTTTTGCTTAAAATGCTCCTGGGACCTTGAAAGATGAAAATACGTTGAAATTTTCGATTTCGATTTCCGGACCGATTACAATAACTTCCTATACTGGGAAGTTAAAAATAATGAGCAAGATATTGCTATGTATACTTTAAAACCGTATCATTTAAAAGAGAGATTGCTAAGACATTTTCCGAAGAAAATCAGCATAATTAATTTCAAAGGTCAATTTCTCGTGAAACCATTCAAGGGTATAATTATCCAAAATGAATTTGATAAAATTAATATTTTAGATGCCGCAGCACGTATTCTAAATGAAATAATACATAAAATTCAACGTAAAGAGTTACCAGAACAGATAAAAACGTCAAATTTAATAGAAGGTGAATGTGAAATACCGGAAGTAATACATTTTTACAGAAAAGTACTTGCTGGAGAAAATTATCGTCGGAGACAAAACAAAAAGACAACAAGATTAGCTAAATCGTTTTCGGAAGATTTGATATACGCTGTTTTTAATGGTCGAATGAAATTATCAAAACAGATTTGCCTTGGTCTGAAGAGTTTGACAAATAGCAGCAAAATCGTTAATATCGTACATCGTTATGGTCATTGCTGCAGTTACAGTGTATTGGAAGGGCTCGAGACCGAAGCAACATTTACTTCTTGTGAACAGTCCGATATTTGTCGAGAAGGTATCGTTCGAGCACCTCATCTCTGTACTGGAGTCGCATTCGACAACTACGGTCGCTTTGTAGACACGACAAGTGGTAAGGATACGCTGCACGATACCAATGGCATAATCTTTCAAATTGAGAACTATGTTGGTGAGGGGGAAGTATCTCTAAATAAATACAATGTTTTCCACGAGAATGTTGCAGACAATGTAATTAATGCTGTTGAAGAAGAAGTAGCTAATACTGACAACATTGAGGCAAACAGAGACGTGAGAAATATTGAAGTTTCAGCATCACAATCCCGCAAACATAGGCGAAGTTCTGATTTTATTGACCGCGAAAGAGACCATTACGCAAAGCGACCGAAACTGATTGAATGTATGCTACCACTTGAATCGTCATTGCGCTTAAACAATATTAATCTTGAATCAATAAAGCAAATTGATTTTGCATGGATGCTTTCACACTACTTAAATGTGTCGAGTACACCAATGTGGGTTGGTTTTAATAGTTTGTTGTATGATGATAAATTTCCCAAACAAATTGTTTGTTACTTAACAACAATTAATGCTTTACCGACGAATAATGATGTTGTATATGAGACCATGCTTCAAAGTAAAAAAGTGGCTCGTGAATATGGACAAGAGTATATGGAAGTCACATACGATCTTGCTATTGCAAAAATTGCACTGCAGATTAAAAGTACATAGAAGGAATTATTTGATGCATTATTTATACACGTTGGAGAATTCCATATTATGATGGCATTTTTTAAAACAGTAGGTAAATTTATTGATAACTGTGGCTTGCCTGTTATCATGGTAAATGCAGAAATTATTGCAAACGGATCAGTCAACGGATATATTTCTGGCAAACATTTTAATAGGTGCAAACGTCTGCATCCTATGATGACATTAGCTTTAAAAATTCTTCACTTTGGAAAGTTCGTCCAGAAAGAGAATGTTAATTTACCCGTTGAATTTAAAACTTATTTAATACAGTTTACAAAACAAACAAAATCATCTCAACCATCGATCCAACAAGCTGAAGTAAAAGAAATATTTGAAAAATACGAAGAACTCAAAATGAAAACATTGGAAGGCCACAGCACAGTATTACATGATTTACGTAAAACTAATTGATTACTATTTGCTACTCAATACGAGCATCCGTACTGGTAATTATGAGATGTATAAGTTCGCGTTATCAAAAGTAGTTAATTTATATTTTGCTTTTAACCAACCTAATTACGCGCGTTATTTAGTAAGATACCTCGATAACTTGATGAAAATTGACGAGACGCATCCAGGATTACGTGAGAACTTTAACAAAGGATCGTTTGGAATAAAAAGAACGACAAAACCATTCTCAACACAAGCAATTGATCTCACTCTTGAGCAAACCATTAATGCTGATGCTGGGAATAAGCTGACAGGAATTTCGCATATTACTAATTCCATATCAGCTAGACAGCGGTGGTGCCGCAGCCATACTATTAGATCTACTATTATCAGCCACACAGTTAGGGAAGCAGGGCTGAACGAATTGCAAGATGTCACAGCAGATTTACAAGCTAGCAAGATAAAAAAAAGTTCAGAACAGCTTCACATTTTTATTGATAGCATGAAGCGTAACATAAATCCATTTGATGACGGTTTAGATAAAAATTATTTGTACAACATTTCTACAGGCGAAACAGCACCTGAAGCCTTTGAAAATTTCTTGTTACATGTTGAAGAAGAGGGTGATCAACAAAGACAAAATTTCATTAAACGTTGCATAAACGACCCGACAAATTTTGATAAAGCTATTTCCAAGACAAAGTGCTATACATTTACAGAAATGATTACCAAGAAAAAAGTAACTGTTGATCGAAAACAGATGGAATTGCGAATGCTGCGCGACTTATTCGGACAACTGCTTGATATTTCTTTAAAAAAAGAACTCGATTTAAATAAAGTCCTTGCGTACCCATTAATACCAGTGCCACTTTCTCTTTTGCCAATTCTAGATCGTAACGGATCACAAACCTCTCACATGGTTATTCTCTCTCAAAGAACCAAACTCCAAGTTAATCCGCTGGAGATTAAAATTGGAAGAATTTAATTTCGAAATAATTTATAAAAAGGGTAAACAGAAGACAAATGCAGATGCATTGTCTCGAATCGAATTAAACATAAACGAACCCATATCAAAGAATGACGATATCCTAGATACAATATCTTTAGAAAACAACGTCGACGACCTCGAGTCAATACCAAATACCTCAACCGTCCACTCAGCACAGGAGAATCTAGCCAATAGCATCCCTATCTCAGAGAGGCCATTCAACGAATTTTCGATATAATTAATATTAGAAAAGACAGAAAATTTAACTAGACCACAAACGACTTTTACCATTCTATTTGGCAATAAACGCAGGTATACTGTGAAGCAAAATAATTTAAATGATGATAAAACCATATTAGGGATTACCACAAACGGTCGAATCATAGAGGGATATCGGAAACATTGGAACATTTGAAACGCGACATTTATTTCCCCGACATGAAGAATGCAATAACGCGAATAATAAATAATTGCGAAATTTTTCAAAAATACAAATATGAGCGAAACAGAAAACCGCTAAAATTTCAGTTCACTGAGACCCTCCACAAGCCACTTGAAATCCTTCTCTTAGACATATATTCAGTCAGTCCAATCAATGGAAACCTAATACGAGAAAAGGCCAAACAGCTTTATATTTTGCATGAAGGACGACATGGAGGAGTGTTCAATGCTAGTCCTGGTTGGCTGCAAAAGTGGAAAAGAAGACATGGTATTCGTTTATTGACTATATCTGGCGAAAAATTGGCAGCTAATCCTGGTCTTGTTGACCCATTTAAGAAAAGGCTTAAGGATAATATTACCGAACTTGGGCTTTCAAATGAACAAGTTTATAATGTAGATGAGACCGCATCATTTTGGAAGATGATACCAAAAAAAACTTATGTGTCAGTTAGCGAGAAAAGTGCTCCCGGCGGAAAAACTCCAAAACAAAGAATCAGTTTACTGCTTGGCTCAAACGCTGCGGGTACCCATAAATTAACTCCACTTCTAATTGGGAAAGCCAAAAATCCCCGATGCTTTAAAAATTTTACAATGCCAGTAGAATACAAAAACTCAGTATCAGCGTGGATGACATCAACAAGGAGTGGTTTCATAAAAGCTTTGTTCCTCAAGTCAAAGAACATCTGAAAGAAAAGCATCTTCCACAGAAAGCCCTCCTTATCATTGACAATGCCCCTTGTCATCCCCCAGAAGAGGAATTAAAGACTGAAGGCCCCCATACACGGTCCAATTGGTTGTACAGCGAAGTGCAGTTGTACAACCAAAACTATCGATTGTGGGTCGGTCGGCCGATCAAAATACATTGCGCTTATAGGTTTGATGAAAATCTGGTTGTACAGCCAATTTCACCGTGTATGGGGGCCTTGAGAATGCGGAGATTTTTACCATCTTCTTGCCACCAAATGTCACTTCTCTGATCCAACCAATGGATCAGAATGGCATAAGGATTACAAAATTACATTATAAGTCAAGCTTATTGACCACTATATTTGCTGAAAATAACGATGATTTATTAGCTGCTATAAAGAAAATTAATTTGCGTGATGCGGCAACACTAGTTGCAAAGTCGTGGGAGAAAGTTACTTCAGAAATCCTAGAAAAATGTTGGAAACCACTTTTAGGAGATAAAGACCAGTTTTCGAGTTGTTATGTAGAAATTTTGAGCCGCCCTCAAAATTATTCCAGTTCCCATATAAATCTCCAAAACTATTTATTTCTTAATATCAAAAAACCTTGAACCTTTAATGTCATGTACAAAAAGTGCACGGGGCCGGTAAACGACCCGTGCACAAGTCCCAAGTGTAACCTGAAACGCCAAAGGAAATTGGCAACAAATAATTAGCGCAATTTGCCTTGCGAAATTAATAAAAGAAAGAAAAAGCTCGTAAGCAAATTGCGCCGGTTTCAGGCCACTTGAAGAAAAGCCGACGGGTGCGTTTTTCCGGCCGGCGACCTCAGCCTTGGGTCAAGCACCAGCAGGTGATTTTTGCACCTAGGTTGAGTGCCCGGAGGAAAGGTGCAAACGAAGGGTTTTTGGAAAGAAAAGTTTCGGATAACTGAAGATCGATCGAGTGGTCGATCGATGAGTCTAGTTTTGTTCTTCATCCGCGGCGGGCGCGTCCCTGAATTCGGAAAAAGTTTAATAAAAAAGTTCTAAGCCAGTTGCGAGGGTTTTTTTTCAACCATCACCGGCGGCGGTGGAGTTTTCTAAAAAAGAGTGTTGTCTTCTAAACTACGGCGGGTGTGTTTTGATTTACCTAATTATCGGTTCTCGGCGGCGCGGCGAAATAAAAAGTTTATGTACTGTTGATGAAAATAGATAGTATTGTTATTTTACTGCTAAAGTGAAAAACGAAATTCAAATAGAAAGTTTATTGAAAAAAAAAAGGAAAATATAACAGATAAATGCTATTGTTGTTAAGTTAATAAATAAAAAAAAAATATAGATTGTAATGAAAACGCAAAAGTGAAGCTTATAAATGTGAATATTAATAAATAATAATAACTTTTGTAAGTTTATAAATCAATATATAATACCTGTGTAAGTTTAGGTATAAATATAATAAGAAAAGGTTTGGTGCATTCTATCGTTAAAACATATTTGCATAAGGATTCGAAATTTCCGTTCGGGATTCCTTTCTTGTTAAAACGATAATATGGTTGTTTGTTTAGATTGAAAACGCAAAAGTGAAGCTTATAAATATAAATATTAATAAATAATGATAACTTTTGTAAGTTTATAAATCAATATATAATACCTGTGTAAGTTTATGTATAATTATAATAAGAAAAAGTTTGGTGCATTCTGTCGTTAAAACGTATTTGCATAAGGATTCAAAATATCCGTTCGGGATTCCTTTCTTGTTAAAACGATAATATGGTTGTTTGTTTAGATTGAAAATTAGTGAACGATATTCATAGGAATTGCGATTTTGTTTAATTAATTGTATTGTGCAAAACCTTTATAAAAGTACCAGCTCTAAGTGAAGTTTATAAGTATCATTATAAATAAATAAAAAACGGGATTCCGTTAAAACAAAAACAAGTAAGATATTTTTTAAGAATTACAAACCACAGTGATTTTATCCAAAGAAATAAAATATAAATAAATAAAAAAGAAATATATATATATAAACGAAAAAAAAAACAATAGCAAAACAGTTATATAACAAATATATAACAATTGGCGCAGCCGGTAGGATCTGGGTGCGCTAACTAACAAAGGTGTTAATACTGCTGGTCTAGGCTCCTTTGACCATCAACCCAAGGCTGAGCCTGACTTGGGGGCAGTATTAGCGTCTAACTACAGCGCATAAAAACTCCCAGATCCTCCACGAATCAACGCTCGGGGGTAATCATCTTTAGGTGCCTCTGCTCCAGGCGAGCACGCATTTACCCCCCTAAGTTTTTATCAGCGAGGGACTTATAGCGGGCTTCATCCGTGCCCAGGATACGCCCTATGTCAGAGGGCCAACCAGGGGATAACCATCAGTTAGAAACTCCCCCACCGAGGGATCATCCACTAACAACAGGCCCTCCAACAACCCCAGGGCCCAACGAAATCAGCCCTCAACCCCAACAGGCAGGCAGCACTTCAACACCCACAACTGCAGCAGAATCACCAAGGAAGCTGAGAAGCGGCACTATCCTAGGAAACCCAGCGAAACAGCAAGTAGGTTTTAAGTTAAGTTTAGATCAAATTTTGAAGAGAGCGCTCGAGACAGGTGACATAAATATCACCGCGTGCCAGGCAGTAGAACGAGAAACAAAAAGAACTCGTGAAAGCCGCCTGACACAAGTAGAAAACCTAAAGCAGAGCACCCTCAAATTTAGAGAGGATTTAGCCAATTTTCAGTCTCTCGAGCGCCCTCTTCAAGGCGGAAGCCCTAATTTAGAAAATTTAAATCTAGAAACAATAGAAAATTTAGAAGTTAGGGGGAAAAATTGTAAAGACAACGAAACCCGATCGCCCGCCGACAGTTTCACAGAAGAGCTTTTGAATTGGGTAAGCGTGTCCCTCACAGACTCCGAGACGGACCTTACCCTATCCAGAGATCAAAAGGACCATACATTAAGAGAAAAGAAAGAATACCTACTAAACACAGCCATGGCAGACGAATACATAAAAGTCGCCAAAATAACAGCACAGCTGGTCCCAATATTTTCTGGCGGACAAAGTCCGACCCTGACGACCGAGCTGCAAATGTTCATAGGCTGTTGTCGTAGAGTTCTACAATGCCTTTCAGAAACGGAAAAAGAGGCATTTATTCAGATTCTTCCTACCAGACTTCGAGGCGACGCATACCAACTAATAGCCTCAAGTCAGCCAGCGAACTTCGAGGAAGTCGAAAAGCTCCTCAACCGCACTTATTTGCCTAGGGAAACTTATCAGGAGTTAGTTAATAAACTAATAACACTCCGACAGTACCCTATGGAACCCCTCACAGCGTATACCACGCGCATAAAACAACAACTGTCTTTATGCATAGAAGCCGCCACAACTAAATACGGCGAAGCAGCAGCCCAAGTCAAAGTACAGTTGGAAGATTTTGCGAAAAGCTCATTAAAAGGAGGGATTAACAACCAACACTTGTGCCAGTACTTGCTGGCAGCAGGCGATGACGGCCTGGATAATTTAATCCAAAAGGCCCTGGACATGGAGAGACTTCAGCAAACAACACTGAACATCCATGCCCAGTACCAAAGTCCGTCAGCCCTGCCAATGTACAGTCAAGGTGGGCCAAATATAAACACCCCCAACCTGTACAATAATCCCTATACGCTGGCTTACAATAATGGTCCCTATACGTATCCATCACAGTCAGGCCTAAACGGCCCCACTCCTCTACAAACGACACATTCACTCTACTCCGCTCAACATAACGCCGCCGCCGCCATCACTCCGTCCAGTATCACATCACCAGAACATAACATTCCACCCCAAGCAACACTAATGAACTACAATCTCCCCCTGCCCAATACGCAACCGAGTGTACCAAGTATACCTGTCCCTACCGCAACTACCACAGTACCTCAGGTGGCGCAAATAACGCCAACGCCTCAAAAATCTCAAGGTAATCCGTTGGCAAATGTCACCTGTAGCTATTGTCGAAATAGGGGCCACACATACACCGATTGCATCAAAAGAAAAAATACTCCCTACTGCACTATTTGTAGAACGACAAATCACGATGCACGGGATTGTCGCCGCCCACCAGAGCGCTCCCGACCGAATTTCCCTAATAACGGTCGTTTCCCTGAACAGCGCCCCAATAACAATAATGGCGGTAGACATTCACAACATAATAATAACTATCAGCAAAATAATCAACAACAATCAATGCCCCGTTCACAACCGCCACATAATCAAAATCAGGTAAGCAATAACAATCGCCGAGTATTCAACATACGCCACACATGCGATTTCTGCGGAAGGCGGGGCCACCAGGCAGAAGACTGTCAACAAAGACAGCGATGGGAGAACTCACAATCGGGAAACTTCCCAGAGTCGGACCAAATACCCCCGGCCCGACAGTAAACACTAACAATAAACCAAATGGGGGACCTCAGGCCTCAACTGGTACAAACCCACTAGTAACTCTTCCGCTCGACATAAGCCTCATCGGCAAAACACAACTAGTGGTGGATACAGGCTCTGAGGTTACAATACTAAAACAGAATAAGCTTCGACAAAATGTCACAATAAACCCTTCTCAAAAGTGCACGCTAGAAACGCCATACGGTAAAGGGAAGACTCTCGGAAGTTGCCAAGGAAACTTCAAATTGAAAACCCCAATTCCTTGCACTTTCCAAATAGTGCAGAACATGCCAGAGATTCCCAAAGATGGCCTTCTAGGAAACGACTTCCTCTCCCAGCACTGCAACGTTGAGGGTCCTAACAAAACATTACGATTTCCTCGCACGGAAATTAATCCGGAAGAAATGACCTTTCCTTTACAAACCAAAACTACCAAACCGAATCCTAGAGAGCAGCAGGAGCAAACCCAAACCAGGGAGTCTCAGCTCGTAGAAGCCGAGACGACCCCCGGTGGTGTCTCCCAAGTACCCTCCGAAGGGAGTACAAGCTGCCAATCTCAAGATGGATCAAGGTTAGATAACAGCCTAAACGGTTTCGAGACCAATGAAGACCTAAGACAAAAGGTAATCCTAACGGAATCTATTTGTATCCCAGGCCGGTCTCAGATGGTGGTACCTATACCATTAAGTTTAGAGGAAGAGATGCTCTGTAAAGCCCAAGAGCCCTGCGAGGGAGTATTCCTCGCGAATGCCCTCTTACCTTCCGGAAACCAAAGAGTATTTGTTGGCCTCCTCAATGCTAACAATTACCCAGTAGCCCTAACGAGCCTAACTCTAACGCTCGTCTCCACAAATGGCTACTCCACAATACCACTCAATTCCAACCCTGCAAATTCTAGCCCAAGGCTCTTTGTCAAGAACGACAACGGCGAGTGTGGAAGACCGGTAACCAAAACCGGCACCCCACCGCTCAAAACAAGCCGCAAATGGCAGAAAAAACTAGGGGTCAAATCAACACGGGGTCACAAGAGCAGTGACCAGGAAGCCGCCAACCTATTACATATTAGACATGTATTCCCGGACTATGAAGACCCGGACGACCAAGAGCGTGCACAGCGCATTCAAAAAGTGGACGAGGAGCTCAACCTTGATCATCCACTAACGACCGAAGAGAAGAGGTCCATAAAGGAACTATGTCACGAATACGCAGACATATTCCACTTAAAGGGAGATAAGCTCACCTACACAGACGCTATCTCCCACGAAATTCCAATGATCTACGACCAAATCATTAACCAAAAAATGTACAGACTGCCCGAGACACAAAGGCAGGTAATCAATGAACAGTTAGAAGAAATGTTGGACAACGACATAGTCCAACCCAGTAAGAGCCCATGGAACTCACCCTTATTAGTGTGGTCCCCAAAAAAGCGGGCCCTAATGGAGAGAAGAAGTGGCGAGTAGTTGTCGACTTCCGAAAAGTCAACGAAAAAACCATAGGCGACGCATTTCCCCTGCCACGAATCGAGGATATTCTAGACCAACTCGGTCACTCAAGATATTTCACTACCCTCGACTTGGCCAGTGGTTACTACCAAGTACTTGTGGAACCACAAGATCGCGCTAAAACAGCCTTCAGCACAAACTACGGCCACTATGAGTTCAAACGTATGCCGTTCGGGCTAAAAGGTGCCCCGGCTACGTTCCAACGGCTCATGAACTATGTCCTCACTGGCCTGCAAGGCCTCGAATGTTTTGTCTACCTGGATGATATCGTCATCTACGGTAAAAACCTTGAGGACCATAACACTAAACTTCGGAGAGTCTTCGACCGGTTGAGGGAAAATAACCTCAAATTACAACCAGAGAAGTGCCAATTCCTCCGAAAAGAAGTTGTTTATTTGGGTCACGTTTGCTCAGAGAAAGGAGCTCTGCCAGACCCACGAAAAACGGAATGCGTCCAGAAGTTCCCTGCCCCACGGACTATCAGGCAAGTGCAATCGTTCTTAGGCCTTGCCAATTACTACCGAAAATTCGTCCCAGATTTTTCAAAAACAGTCCGTCCCTTAACGAACCTTCTACGCAAAGGCGTAAAGTTTTCTTGGACACCAAAGTGTGAAGACGCATTCCAACAAGTAAAAAATAACTTAGTATCCCCTCCACTGCTAATCTATCCAGATTTCGACAAGCCGTTTAACTTGACAACGGATGCGAGCAGTGAGGCACTCGGAGCAGTGCTCTCCCAGGGAGAAGTAGGGAAAGACCAGCCTATTGCCTATGCAAGCCGCACCCTAAACAAGGCAGAACGCAACTACTCCACCATTGAGAAAGAGTTGCTGGCAATAGTCTGGGCTGTGAAAAACTTCAGGTGTTATCTATTGGGTCGGAAGTTTACGGTCTACACGGACCATAAACCCCTCAAAGGCGTATTCAACGTCAAAGACCCAACTACTCGACTAGTGAGATTCCACCACAAGCTGTCGGAATACGACTACACTATCGAGTACAAACCGGGAAAATACAATACAAATGCTGATGCACTCAGCCGTATACCGCACCACGTAGAGGAGCCAAAAACCTTCACGGTAGAAGCTCAAGTTCACCAACCCGGAAAACACCTCCAAACAAAACAAGAAGAGACGCCCAAGCAATGTAACATTATCACAAGGGCACAGGCGCAAAAGCAGAAAGACGACGAAAAGGACAAAAGAACTACGTCTCTAGAAGCCCCCCACTCAGAGGAAGGGCCCAAACCGCCTGAGATCGAAGATGAAACCCCAGAAGACCCTGCCAAAGACAACAACCTCAAAGGGAAGAAGAAAGTTGAGGTCATTACCAGTCAGGAGGAGATAAACACAATTCTAAAAGATTATCACGATTCCCCCTTCGGTGGACACCAGGGAGTCGTGAAGACCTATAACCGTATTCGCCAAAAATATTGGTGGAGGCGTATGTTCCGCGATATCTCTCGCTATATAAGAAGGTGCAAGAAATGTCAAACCATGAAGGCCTCTAGACAATTCCGAATGCCCATGGTTATCACGGACATTGCTGAAAAACCCTTCGATAAAGTCTATTTAGACATAGTAGGCCCCCTGGAAGAAACACATTCGGGAAACAAGTACATCCTAACCTTCCAGGATAACCTAACAAAATTCGTCGATTGGTATGCCATTCCCAATGGGGAAGCTCAAACGGTAGCACAAATTTTCTTCGACGAAATCGTCACGCGCTACCGCATACCAAAACAAATAGTCACCGACCAGGGATCAAACTTCCTGAGTGACCTTTTCAAAAGCGTGTGTAGGCTCTTAAAGGTTAAGAAACTCCAAACCTCCGCATACCACCCTCAGTCCAATGGAGCCCTAGAACGCGCTCACAGACCCTTAATAGAATACTTGCGCACCCTCGTAGACGAGAGCCCCCAAAACTGGGAACATTTCCTTCGGACAGCAGCATTCGTGTACAACAACAGTATACACGAGGGGACTAAACTAACCCCCATGGACTGCCTTTACGGATTCACAGCCGACGTCCCATCCAATCTAAAACGAGAGCCGGAGCCTATATACAATCACGAAAGTTATTATCACCAACTCCGGTATAAATTACAAAAATCATATGCACTGGCACGTAAGAATCTACTCGCCAGTAAAAACCGCTCCAAACGATACTATGATGGGAAGGCGCGGCCCCTAACACTACATATAGGAGACGAGGTCCTTCTACACAACGAGGCACGTAAGAACAAACTGTCCCAAATATGGATAGGACCCTACACTGTGACCGCTGTCCCAAGCCCAGTAAACACGACAATTAAGATAAATAAGAAGCAAGTAACGGTTCACAACAACCGTCTAAAACCGTTCCATGAAACACAACATTAGGCGCGATAAAACGGGGCCCGCTTACAACAATACGCACTCCTAACATTCACATGTCATAACATTAAACTAAATAGATCGCACAGGACCAAACTTTACCAAAATACAATCCCAGACGAACCGCGTACTAGCAAGCCCCAACTTATGTCTTCATATCCCAAACACCGGCAAACCAGACCTAGCTTCCTGTTAACACATTGATTTGCAATATATTATTTGCTTTTATCTCCACTTTTATGAGAAACATATTACTTTCATCTCCTAATCAAAGCTATCTTTACACACAACTTTACACTCTTTTTGGTTGTTCATTGACCTTCCTCTGCTTTACAATCTTCAAGTACGAGAATCGCTCTACTCCGTAGCGATTCTCTTGCTTCAGGGGGGAAGGAATGTTATGTAGAAATTTTGAGCCGCCCTCAAAATTATTCCAGTTCCCATATAAATCTCCAAAACTATTTATTTCTTAATATCAAAAAACCTTGAACCTTTAATGTCATGTACAAAAAGTGCACGGGGCCGGTAAACGACCCGTGCACAAGTCCCAAGTGTAACCTGAAACGCCAAAGGAAATTGGCAACAAATAATTAGCGCAATTTGCCTTGCGAAATTAATAAAAGAAAGAAAAAGCTCGTAAGCAAATTGCGCCGGTTTCAGGCCACTTGAAGAAAAGCCGACGGGTGCGTTTTTCCGGCCGGCGACCTCAGCCTTGGGTCAAGCACCAGCAGGTGATTTTTGCACCTAGGTTGAGTGCCCGGAGGAAAGGTGCAAACGAAGGGTTTTTGGAAAGAAAAGTTTTGGATAACTGAAGATCGATCGAGTGGTCGATCGATGAGTCTAGTTTTGTTCTTCATCCGCGGCGGGCGCGTCCCTGAATTCGGAAAAAGTTTAATAAAAAAGTTCTAAGCCAGTTGCGAGGGTTTTTTTTCAACCATCACCGGCGGCGGTGGAGTTTTCTAAAAAAGAGTGTTGTCTTCTAAACTACGGCGGGTGTGTTTTGATTTACCTAATTATCGGTTCTCGGCGGCGCGGCGAAATAAAAAGTTTATGTACTGTTGATGAAAATAGATAGTATTGTTATTTTACTGCTAAAGTGAAAAACGAAATTCAAATAGAAAGTTTATTGAAAAAAAAAAGGAAAATATAACAGATAAATGCTATTGTTGTTAAGTTAATAAATAAAAAAAAAATATAGATTGTAATGAAAACGCAAAAGTGAAGCTTATAAATGTGAATATTAATAAATAATAATAACTTTTGTAAGTTTATAAATCAATATATAATACCTGTGTAAGTTTAGGTATAAATATAATAAGAAAAGGTTTGGTGCATTCTATCGTTAAAACATATTTGCATAAGGATTCGAAATTTCCGTTCGGGATTCCTTTCTTGTTAAAACGATAATATGGTTGTTTGTTTAGATTGAAAACGCAAAAGTGAAGCTTATAAATATAAATATTAATAAATAATGATAACTTTTGTAAGTTTATAAATCAATATATAATACCTGTGTAAGTTTATGTATAATTATAATAAGAAAAAGTTTGGTGCATTCTGTCGTTAAAACGTATTTGCATAAGGATTCAAAATATCCGTTCGGGATTCCTTTCTTGTTAAAACAATAATATGGTTGTTTGTTTAGATTGAAAATTAGTGAACGATATTCATAGGAATTGCGATTTTGTTTAATTAATTGTATTGTGCAAAACCTTTATAAAAGTACCAGCTCTAAGTGAAGTTTATAAGTATCATTATAAATAAATAAAAAACGGGATTCCGTTAAAACAAAAACAAGTAAGATATTTTTTAAGAATTACAAACCACAGTGATTTTATCCAAAGAAATAAAATATAAATAAATAAAAAAGAAATATATATATATAAACGAAAAAAAAAACAATAGCAAAACAGTTATATAACAAATATATAACAGAGTGAGGACGATATCCCTTTATCAATTCTTAGGGAACGCTTGAGAGAAAATCTCCCCGACGATAGAGAGGAATGTTCCCAAATAATAAGTTTGCTTCGAGAAATAGATGAGCAGGTATTTTATCTTACTCACAATTTTAATTGTTTAAAAGCATTTAGAATTTGTAGAACTACACAGAAGCTGACGTAAACGGATGGCTTTCTGAAGAAGATATAGCGGCGGAAGATATTGGTACATCTAATAGCGAATCGGACTTCTGCAATGAAGGCAGAGTGTCTAATACATTAAGTGAAAAAGACGCAATAGACTGCTTTAATAAAGTAATTCAGTGGGCTGGTGAAAATCATTGTGGATATTCTGAACTTTCCGTTCTTCAAAATGGCAGGGAAATGGGAAATGGCAGTAAAAAACATGTTAAATAAGGCAAAACAATTAAAAATATCCAATTTTTTCCAAAAAACATCCTAAAAATGCATAAAATAAGTAAATACATTAAATGTAATTTTAATTATACATATTTTTCCGTGCATGGACAAGATTTCCTTTCGTTTTCTTAATAAAATATATTTAAAACGAATACACTCGTTAAGAGTTCTGCCTTGATCCATTAACTTGAATAACTCGATAAGTTGAACTGCTTTGGTTTCCTATCGCGAGCTGACTGTATACATATACATATTATCACATACACATACATACATATATACATTTACAGAACATACATTTTCTGCTTCTATAAAAAAAATTCAAGGCGAACTACCCGGGGGTGTTTTACATCGCATTACCTTTCTATGAAATACCTAGCAGTGCCTTATCTTTATATTGTACTTAGTTATATTTCTTATTTTACTTAGATTATAATTTATTTTTATTAAATGTATTTTATCTAAAGAGGTACAAATATTAAAGAAAAAAACCTACATTATATCACACTTCGTGTGTTGTATCTAAAAGAAAAAATTCATTTCAAGGCACACTACCCGGGAGTGTGTTTTTAAATCACATTACATTTCCATGAAGCTCCTTAAGGGTGACTTACATTATTGTTAGATTGAACTTGTAAGTTTCTTATATTACTTAGATTATATTTAAGTTTAAATTAATTCAATTTAGGTCACATTTTCTTAGTTTCTCAGTTCAGTTGTAGTCTGCTGCTGCGCACATGCAGGCCTTACTTCTAATTACTTCGTGAGAAGAAAGATTCAACAAAATCAGTTCAATATTATATCTAAGAATTCTTAATCTAGATGCCAGCTTAATTCTAGGAGTTATCTACAGAATTTATTTATTGTCACAACAATTGCTTATGCATATATCACGTAGTAGTCTTAGTAATTACAGTTACTTTGTGACTATTGTCAAAGACATGAGGCGCGCCCCGGTCAGAAATTCGTTAACCACGTACATTGTTGTTGTGCTGTTTTCTAGCGTAAAATGGCGGCAGAAATCCGTCTTCACAAATTAGAAATAGGTTGGAGTTTTGATGCAATAGATGAAAAGGTGAAGGTACGTTTGTTCTATTAAGGATGCGTTGCAGTTTTCAGTGGCAATTTCTTTTACGGAGTCGTTAGGATGTAGGAGCATTCCCGGCAATCTTGTTTTTTAATAGTGTGATAAGGTAAGGGTGAAAACATAGTGGAGCGGCGAGGCTAGAGTCTAGCGGGGAGCGTAGCTGTGAGGTAAAGAAATCTATGTAGAATTCACAATCGGAGAGGGTAGCGGGTCGCCGCGGGAACCAGCGCCACTCCACGCTCCACTATGTTTTGGCGCGTTTGCTACGTGTATTATTTTCAACCCACTCAGCTACGCTCCACTATGTTTTCACCCTAACTCAAAATCGGCGTGATTAATGCTGTGTCGTATAGTGTTTTATTTGGGTACCATCTGTTATCCTCCCTCATGTAAAGTAATGTGCAGTGTCTTAATACTTTTCTTTCGAATATGTACTTGTAATTCCCTAGCCACTGTGGGGGAGATAGAAAACCATACAGAGAATGCGTATGTGATCACCGGTCTTATGATGGTTTTGTATAAGAGGGTTTTCGTCTTTCTGTAAAGATTTCTTGAATTGATTAACGGCCTGAGGCTAGCGGCAACTTTTTTGGCATGGAGGATTTTCAGCCTCACATGTGGGTTCCAGCATAGCCTGTGGTGCATATTTGCTCCCAAATACTTGATACTTGTTTTCGGGCCAATTTCATGCACGAGTAAGTTAATTTTTATATTTTTCGACTCCTTCGGCGCGTCCCTGTGGCCTTTTCCTGCCGGGTTCCTAAAGCAAAAGAGTTTACTTTTGTTATGATTGATCTCGATATCCCAGTAATTTAAATATTTTGAAATTGTGTTGATATGCTGTTGTAGTTTCTCAGTAGCCCGGATCGGTGAGGCATCCGAGGCGAGCACCAAGGTATCATCGGCATATTGGATGCATTGTGATTTAGTGTTCTGGCTGGGCAGGAATCCGCCAAAAAACTTGATAAGAACTCCACTTCTTCCCCTCAAAGTCCTGAAGTTAATTCCCAACTTCCACCTCGTGCTGATAGCAAAGGTGCGAAAACTGAATGGTGAGCTCCAATTTTTATTGAAGACGTTCGTCCGTCTACAATTTTCAAATTTTACAAAAAATTAAAGCCAATCTTCAAATTTAGAATTCAAAAAAATAATTACTTCAGGGCCTGTTGCACGAAACTACAAGTCTACAAGTCTACAAGTGCCTGTAAAATAATACTTGTACTACAAGTCCACCAAATTTTGGTTGCACGAAAAAATTTTCTACACTTGTAGAATTATTAAAATTTCCCAAAATATGTAAAATAAATTTTACAAGTATATAAGCTTACTCCATGGCAACGTGAATGTTTACAAAACAAAATTTGTCGTGTTTGCCATACCAACTTTGTTTTAAGATTTAAATTTTTAAATTTACCTTTGATAGATTTCTATTCAAATAAATTTCATTGGTAAAGATGGCCCGTAAGTGTAACGACGAAAAGAAAATATGTAAGTATTTTAAGGAAAATAAGGGAGAACAAAGAAATTTTGTTTGGTGCTTTTAGTAATGATTTAACTAAAAGGGCTAAAAACGAAAAATGGAAGGAAATCTTTCAGTTAGCGTCCAGCATAAATTTAATTCCTAAAAACAAGGGATGGAATTATGTGAGGGACGTATTGTGCATCGTGTACGCTCCCTGGCCAGTTAGCGCTGGCGTAGTAGAATTGTAAATCAGGACCGCAAACAGCCATACAATTTAGTGAATGATTTCCATGACGGTCAACAAAAGCTACTTCATCTTGTGGTGGTGCGTCTATATTTATTAAAATTCCATCTATTGCGCCACATATTTGTGGTAAACCATCTTTTTCGTAAAATTCTTGAACCACAGCATCTACATTAGATGGCCAACGAACTTGTTCTTCAAATTCCACTTCATTTATAGCTGCTGTTACTTCGTGCACGCACCTGCAGACGGTTGCTTTATGAATACCACGCATATCTGCTACGCTATGGTATTGTGCACCCGTTCCGAACCAGTGTAGTGCCATTAGCAATTTTTGTCTTACAGAAAGTGATTGGCTTCTATTAGTCACTGAGTTCAATTTATTATATAAACTATGTTCAAATTTTTCGACCACTGCCTCTGGCACTCGGAATTTTTCTTTAAAGTTATTATCACTTCAAAATTTATTCTCTTTTTATATACACAAATGTTTTCCCACTCGTCTTCACTTTCATTACTATCATCCCAAATAAACATTTTTCCCAGTTAACTTCGGCTGCAAACGTGTTTTAAGTTAAACCTATGATCACTAACTGACTTGTACAAGTTTTACACATCTCAGTTTGTCTATAGGATTTTGCTAAGAATTCTACAAGTCTAGCTATAACTGAATCTACACTTGAAGTTTCGTGCAACAGAAACTAGCGAAATTGAAATTTCCCACTTGTAGAATTCGCTTTCTAAACTTGTAAATTGAGGGACGGACTTGTAGTTTTGTGCAACAGAATTTTTCTACACTTGTAAAAAATCGCAAGTAGTAGTAGTACAAGTATAGAAGTTTTCAAACGCCGGCCGTGACACAAATAATTTGAAGGGTTCTGCGTACCTCGTTGCCCAATTTCATAAATTTTGTTCTATCATTTCCCCTCTTTTAACTTAAAAAGGCAAGAAACGCAGAAAAAACTCAACAAAATAATTTGGGAAGGGATGTGCCATAACCTTCCATAATAAAAGCCGTGAACATACTTGGAACCGCGTGTGTATGTATTAAGCCATGGTCCGGCTCTCTTAAACGTCAAAATTATTTTCAACCCAACATGTCAGCGGGAATAAAAGTTTGTTAAAATTGTAAATTATAACTATTAAATATTCGTTAAAATGCATAAAATCGCGCGTGGTGGTGTTTAGTCTGAGTGAATAAATAAAAACAAGGGATTATGTGTATTTTAAAGGTGTTAATTGATGTTGTTGTTGTTGTTTTTGTTGATTTACTAGCATAAAGCTAGCGAACCCTGACCACAGGGTTTCTTACTGGTTCAGCCTTGCGGCTATATAAACCAAAATACTTGACTAAAATTTAACTAAAATTCTTTCTTGCTACAAGATTGAAGACGCGTCCTGGTTAGGACCAGAACTACGTGGCAGGCGTCTCTGTTGAGTGTTGTGAAGAATGTCACGTTCAAGTAGACAAAGCTGGTCCGATGATTAAAGCTGTCATCATAGTTGTCAAATGGGGTACGTCCGGTACTGCAGAATCCAAACTGCGATGGAAGGTCAAGTAAAACATCTTAATGTAGACTAGATTGCCAAATTATCAAGGTATGAAAGTAAGAGAGTAGCTCTATGTGAGCATTATACAGCATCATGTCCCCTATCACGTGCTGCAGCAGGTTGCAAATTATGTCCAGAAATTTCAGAAAAGATGAAAAAAAAACAAAAAAATTAGTGGCTTATCAAATATCATAACTATAAAAACTGAATGTGTGTCACTCCAGCTGCTCTGACTAAGTTGTCCTCTATCAACCAGCCACGAGTCATCAGTATCAGTCGGCTCCTTAAGCGGTGTCTCACATTCCATTGAAACCTAGTTGTTGTTGTTGTTGTTGTCCTTGACACCGCTCAAATCGGCCCCACTACTACCCCAAATTTCTCTCCTTTGACTTTTCCATTTAAACATAATTATTTACTCCAAGATACTGATTTCTCAAGCGATGTAAAACTGGCTGCACACATACTCAGTATCGATAATTTCCTGGTCTGATCATAATAGTCCATCCTGTATTCCGGGCATGAGGCACGCAAAATACACTTCCAAAAGACCTACGTGCAAGATGCTCAGATTTGAAATAGCCATTAATATAATGTCACTGATAAATATAATAGCTGAAAGTGTGTCCTAACAGTTGCTGTGACTGAGTTTCCCATCCTCAAATAGTCACGAATTATCGGTATCGATTCGCCATCACAACTCAGAATTCACCATTAAACTTAATAATTTACTTCAAATACCCATTTTTCAAGCGATGTAGACTGGCCGGACACACTCTCAGTATATGAAAAATTCCTAGTCTGATAATCTTTTGTCCATCATGTAAACCGGCATGGGTCACATAAATCTACACAAAAAGACCCGCGTGCAGGATGCTCAAATTGAAAAAATTCTTGATTTTAACGTCACTGATACAATTTTATTAAAAAGATTAGAAAGGCATATGTTCAAAAAAGGTCCTAATTGAAAAATGTGCACAGATCACGGGTTGATGTTATGACCATGTGAGTGCCTTAGCCCATATGGTCCATTGATGCAACCGTTAACGGTAGATGACGCTTCCGCATGGATTAAGCATACCAAAGTATAAAAACATGTGGCACTATAAAATCTTAGTAAATCCTCTTGATCCATGAAATTAAGACAAAATAAAAAACACAAATCTATAGTAGTAGAAGAAATCTAACTGATGATCGATTGATCATGATGTACATATATCACAGTCTTATACAAAAAAAATCACATAAATTCAACATTTTTCTCTAAATGAACTCGGGAAAACCACCGCGAATGAAAACAAAAATGTAAACAAAAATGGTCACCTTATTAATTAACACCTTTAAAATGCACATAATCATTCACTGTTTTTAAATTTTTTAAGTTAGAACACTAAGGCACTTATCACTTGTAATCCACGCTTAATTTTATGCACTTTAATGAATCTTTAATGCTTATACTTTACAATTTTAACAAATTTTTATTCCCGCCGACATGCTGTCAGATTAGAGAATAACAAAAATTTTATTATCGGTATTGAACTAACTAAAATAGTGAACGCTTGAGTGCGGAGTACTTTTTCTTACTTAGCGGTGACGTTAGGTGTTAAATTAATGCAAGGTGATCCTAAAATGCAATTAAAAGCAGTATTTGACCAATGGCTTGCAATTTACCGGGCTATATTAGAAATGTTTGTTCGGAATGTGCCAGAACTCCATTATATTTCAGAAGAAAGAGCCGAAGCATTGCTATGTTCGCCCAGTTGTGATATTTCATAATTTCCTCCCCAGATACAAAGTCTTCAGGAAAATTTTAACAGATGCGACCCCAAAAATGGAAATGTTATTGTTTTTGTTTCAAAAGTAAGTAAACTTAGTTTATTTCATATTTAATCAGATAATATTTTTTGTATTTATTCAAGATGACTCCTATTCATATTTCTCACTTGCCGCAAAACAAGCCAAAGCGATTAACTAAGAAATAAACAAGAAATAAAAGACCGTCGTGGAATTATAAAGCAACGTACATATATTCGTACAAAAGAAAGAACAATGTAATGATAATTTGGCGAAAGTTACGGAAAGCGCACAAAATTTATCAAAAACGCGCCATTTATCTAAATTTAGTTCCTGGGAGAAGTTAGTTTTGAAATTTTCAAAGGATTCTATGGCATCTGCTACTAAAACTTTATTAGCCATATCTTCATATCGGTTAATGAGTCGTTCTCTTCGAAAAGAAGGATCTCCTCTTATAATAGGTTCAGGCACAGTGTGGTATGCTGGTTGGTTTGGGAAAATTGAAGGGATGGCAGTTTTATTTATTCGTTTGATACTATCCCAATGTATCAAATCATTTGGACGAAAGTGTAATTCACATACCACTGAATGCCGCGATGGTGCCCAATCCTTTCTATGGATTGCGTTTGTCCATAGATTTTTTAGATTTTCATCTTTTGGAAAGCTGAAAGTCGAAATGAGTGAACCCTTTTTTAAAGCGCTATCGTAATTCGAAGTGCAACCAGGAACACTGCAACGACGAGGCATTATATATTTTTCATAAAAATTTCGTTTTTGTTTTATAAAAACAAACTTCTAAATATTCTAATTAAATTAAAAACTAGCGACTTCTTTATTTTCCAAAAGCAATCATGCAAAAAATATACTTCAAAACTACAAAACTACTACTTATCTTAATAGAGCTGAGTCTCCTCCAATATGTAGCTCTGATTTCACCTCTGCCTTATCGAATATCCGACGAATATCTTCTAAAACACACTAAAATTAATTTATTTTAATTTTATAATAACTTATTACTCACAAAACACACATATATTATTAAATATATTAATATATTATTAAAAACATCGGGGTCGGGCGCGATCGGGCGAACATAACCTAAAAAATAATTTTACACTTCTCTTAAAAATAAAATAATAAAATCTTTATAATAAAAAATAAAAAACACTTCAACTTTTTATACATACACTGCACTTTAATACACCACTTTGTTTTTAATGCTTTTTCTGGAATAATAAACGCGCCGCCGAAATAATTCCCGCCTCCATAAGCAAATTTTTCCGCCACTTTGACGTTTACGCCGGACCATATCTCAACACATACACAAGAGATTACAGGTCTTTTATTATAGAAGCCCAGCGGGAAATGTGGTCAGGTATTCTCAAGTGACACATCACAGATGCATCTTAGGGCCTAAAAGTTTCATGTCTCGATAATAATGCATCCCGGTATTATGACAGGGAATCTAGGCGGAAGGGGTACAGAATTTTTTCTGCACTTTCAGCTAACGTGAATCGGCCTGTTCGCGCTTGCGTTCTCGAAGTAATTTTAAAGTGAGTCGTTGTCTAAAGAAGACGTATTTTTAAAAGTTATTAAATATTGTATTATTTTAAATAAAAAGTGCTGTTACTTAAATAAAACAAAATATTCAATAAAATATTCAAGGTAAGTTTTATAAATATTTTTTTGCTTAAATTTAGTGGTGATGATTAAATTTTTGTTTATAAACTTAAAACATGTTCAAACGTCATTTAAAGCCCCAATACACAAATGCTTCGATTTATTTTTTTTAAAGGAAGTAATCCTCCATATCAATTGGGATGGAGTGAAAAATAAAATAGCAATCAAAAATTTAAAATTATTTAACACATACCTTTTTGGTAAGTTACATTATATTTCAAAATTGTTTTATTCTAATTTTATCTTTTGTTCAGAGGCTGTAAAGAATGACCAATTCGGCTTCCGCCAATTTGAAGAAGAAATGAGAAAAGGGTTTAAATTGGCCAAAGGCCGATTTTACAAGCAAAATTTTCGACAACAAAATAATAAAGAGACAAGCGCAATGTAGTTGCAATTTGATTTTTTTATTTATTTAAGTTAAATGGAATATTTATGTTTTTTAAAATGAATTAGTTTGAATTAAAATTTTTATTTTTTTTTATATATTTGTCATTTTTTAATAAAATTTTTTATATTTTAGACATTAAAAAAGTTTTGGATTTTTTAAAATGCCATGTTTTTAAATGGAAGAACTTTATTCCATTAGCAACATTAAGAAGCGATCTTTGTTCCATCTTTCTTACATTCTCCGTAAGGTATAAAAAGTTCTTTTAAGAGACGCAATCGTACCCAATCATACATTCTAGACTGCTTCATGGTCCTCTTTGAGGAAGCACATGAAAAAGCTTTATATGCCTCCCTCCTGCGGACATGCTAATGTTAAAAAGAAATGGAGGTGGATACGAAGGGTCATGCATCGCATCTTCCAAGGGAGTGATCTAAGATTCATTATTGTATGATTCCATTTCCCGCTGGGAGGTTATGGATGTTCGCATGCCGGATGAATAAGGCTGGTCGTCCACTGGAAGCGTATTCGAGCGGCTTCGCGCTTCGGCCATACAAATGAGCCGCTTGTAGCCGCTCATAGAATGTGTGATTGGGTACGATTGCGTCTCCTAAAAGAGCTTTTTATACCTTACGGGGAATGTAAGAAAGATGGAACAAAGATCGCTTCTTAATGTTGCTAATGGAACGCAAGCGCGAACAGGCCGATTCACGCTAGCTGAAAGTGCAGGAAAAATTCTGTACCCCTTCCGCCTAGATTCCCTGTCATAATACCGGGATGCATTATTATCGAGACATGAAACTTTTAGGCCCTAAGATGCATCTGTGATGTGTCACTTGAGAATACCTGACCACATTTCCCGCTGGGAAACGAGCAAATATGCACCAATACATCCCCATATAAACTCATAAAATTTTCCGACTTATGGTTGTATTCCAGCGTGTATAAAAATGTTGCATTCTCTCTCTGATAGCCTGACATCGTCATTTGAAAAACTTGTGCATGCAGCTGTTCGCCTTTCACTCATTAACCATATGAAGATGAAAGACTTGTTAATTTCTAGACTTTGGGGAATATGCGCGGGATGTCACGAGGTTTGAAAACAACTATACTTGTAGTTTCGTGCAACAGGCCCCAGGTCTAAAATTTTTGTTGATGATCCCAGGTTGCACAAAGAGATCTTGGGCCTGATTAGGGAAACAGAAGGGGGTGCCTTTTCGTTCACCTCTAAAAAAGACAGAGCAGTGACGTATGTGCTTAAGGGTCTTACTGACGACCTTAACGAAGAAACGGTACTGAAAGAACTAAGACTGGAAAACCAAAATCTGAAAATTCAGTCGGTAAAGCCGATTAAATCCACCAGGGAATATATGAAGGGAAAGTACACGGGATCTTTCCTTGTCAAACTCGAACCCGGATGTAGTAAGTACGAACTTCTCAAAATTAAAGTGCTAGCTTATCACACTATTTGGTTTGAAACGCCTCGCAAAAAGTACTTTCTCCAATGTTTTCGATGCCAAGCATATGGCCACCTAGTAAGTCTAAATTGCGCTAATAATTGCAAATGCGTCAGATGTGGGAGTGACTGTAAGGACACGTGCCCTAAACGTGGGCAGGAGGGTGCAAAGCCAAAGTGTGCCAACTGCGGCGGTGAGTGTTGTAGGATATAATGAAAAGGGTCCAAAGTCCAACAGCTCTCTGTCATGGACCCAGGGACGACAGTTAGAATAGTCAGTTGCTCTGGACCGGTGATGAAATAGTGTCATATACTACGTTTATAAGCGGAGTTTTACTCCGGATGGAAGTTTCTATCCGGAGTGAAACACCGCTTATAAACCGGGAGTGAAAGTCCAGAACTTGGAGTTTCGCTCCCGATGAAAAAGCCGGAGTGAAACTTCGCTCCCGGTTTATGTTATGCTTATAAACGCGGATCTTGTTGACAGCAGGGATTGAGATGACAACAGCTTCATTTGTCATTCTTTCACGCAGGAAAAAACCTTGTAAAGAAGAAGAAATTTTTTATTAGGTGTTTTTCTTTTTTTTTTGTTAAATATTGTTTTTGTTTGGTGCGCGTGCGATGACGGAAAAACGAGTTAAAAGAGTCATTTGGACTGACGAAGAAGTTGAGACAATGTTAAAAATAATAAAAGAAAGTAAGTTTTCGTCACACCTTTTGGAAAATTATATTAAACGAAACAATATTTCAGATAACATAATGGCACTGCTTGATGGAAAAAGATACAGAAATGGTGAAATATATGGGAAAATATCGCACATGATGGAGCAGAGCCACTTTATAAGGACGCCTGACCAGATTAAAATAAAAATGAAAGCACTCCGGAAAGATTTTGCGGAAGTTAAAAAAAATAACATGCAGTCTGGCGCCGATCGTCGCGAATGTGATTTTTATGACCTCCTTGACGAGATCTATGGCACGCGGCCGATTATAGTCGCGGAGGGGGATGGGATTGAAAGTGGGTCTGCGGGTTCCTCAATTTTCATCCAAGAACCGCAAACTGACAAGTCACATACCTCTTCTAAGACTTCCAAAAGGCCACAATTGAAAAGGAGCGCACAGGAAATGCTCGCCATCGAGGACCAACTTATGGAAAAGAGTCACGACTTCTGGAAAGAGGAGCTCGAGAAGCAGCGGCAACATGATTTGCAAATTCAAAAAAAATTCCGAGAAGACTTGCAGCTTATTTTGCGTAATTTTTCGAATTCCTCAACGCGGACAAATGACTTCTCCAAAGAACTAACCGCAACCACGAGCACAACTGCATCCAACACTAGCAGCGAATTTGATTCTTTCACCGATTTTTACCCAGAAGGGTGATTTAATTTTAATTTTTATTACACAATATTTTATGAAGTTTTTAGATAGGTACATAAGACTGAAATTATTTTAATTTTTTTATTATGTTTTATGAAGTTTTTAAGGTTGTAACATCCTACTTTGATTTTTATTTTTGTGTTTAGAAAGTTTATAGTTATTTTGGTTTTTTTAGTATGTTTTATGAATTTATTTTAATTTTTTGTACTTTTTCTTTAAGTTTTTAAGTGGACTGTAATGTATATATATTAATTTTTTCAAAGCAAGAAGCTGTGTTATATTGAAAAATTTATTAAAAAAACTCTGATGAATTAATTTGGCGTTTATTATAATAAAAATATATTTATATACATTTTTAAAACGTAGTACTGGGTTATTTTAATCACCAATCTGCTTGAAATGATAGTTGTCGTAATGCAACTAACGACTGTTCGGTCTTTAAATATCCTAAAGCGTATCATTAAGCCAGAATCGATGATTAGAACCACCACACAATCCAAATCCCATTGCCTGTAATTTCTTGAAATATAAATTTGTCGTTCAGCCAGTGACTAAGCTGTAATCTGCACATCCTACGTACAGATCCACGATAGACACATTTAGGAATGTATCAGCCCTGTTCAAATTCTATCAAATAGCCAGAGTCACTGTTCTACTGTTTATGAACTCTACTAGTTCCACAACACAGGAATAGCCTAAGATGAGCATTACTTCCGAACCCTGCAGACCTCCTTTTTGGCACACACTGTGGTCTTGTTCTTTTAAATACAACTTGACTATGGAACAATATTATATGTGCGTGGCCCCTCTTCGACTAGACATTGGTCTATTTAAAGCATCACGCCATGGACTATTGCTGCCAAGCATGTTTTGTCTACTTAATCATTTAAAAAATACTTTTGCCCTCAATTACAACTTAAACGCGCTGGTCGAATTGAGATGCAATTTGTTTACACTAAAAAACAGGAGAACTAAGATTCATTAGCTATAAGGCAGGAGCGAAAAAGCAGAAGCAGATTGTACCCAAGCGGGAAAGTAACGAGTGATCTAGTAAAATTTATATCAAAATACATAAGCAGCAATACATGTATGTATGAAGAAACACGAGATATCAAGATACTCGAAAACAACAAATCAACAGATGAACATCATATGCCTAAATAATTTTGGAAAAAGGTTCAGTTGGACCGCTCCAGCTCTCATTTTACGAGGATGCGAGCAAAGTGTATAAGTACTATAGAAGTTTCCCTATACTATACAATAATAAAACCATTGCCGAAAAAATCTTGGGAGATTATCAATGCTTACCGGTACGAAGAGTTCCATCATAAATCATCTTTTTAAGCAGAGAAATGTTATGATAATTTTGATTCAGCTATATTCGGATTTCAAATAAGCATATGTAGCTGGCAACAAGCAAGAAGCTGTGTTATTTTTATTTTGAAACATCATGTGGTGAATTAATTTTGCCTTTAATATAGGTACTAAAAATATTTAAAAAAAAAAACAAAAAATATAGATAATTCATTTAATTTTATTTTTATAAAAAATATATATTGCTCCCAATTTTTTTCTTATATAAACTATTTAAGTTTTCATTTTAATTAAGGATAATACACTCTTACTCTTTATATTATATAAATAAAAACTCTTACTCTACGCTGTAAAAATGTAAGAGTCAAATTTATAATGCATATAAATATAAATGAAAAAAATTATCTCATGTACAGTCTTGATTGCCTGAGTGGATAATTCCGGCTTAAGAAGTCCCTAATCGTGGCTCTTATCATATCACCTTCAAGACTGTGATACTGGTTATTCGTTTGTTGAGCGGGTTGTGGATAGAGTTCCTGCAGTTTCTCTGCCTCTATATCCCAATTCCCCAAAATAGGATCTTTATTTTTTTCTACTAAGTTGTGTAATACACAACATGCCGAAATGACACTTGGTGCAAATTTATAACATATGTCCATTCGCTTACACAAAATCCGCCACCTTGATTTAAGCCTACCAAAAGCTTGTTCCACAACAACTCGGCCACTACTTAAGTACGCATTAAAGGAGTCCTCTTCTGCATGTCTGGGAGAGGTGTACCCTTTGATGAGCCACGGCAACAGTGGATAAGCGGGGTCTCCTATTACAAATCCCAGTATTTTGTGTGTCCCGATTTCTTTTAATATTTTTGGCAGGACAGTTTCGTGGTTTTTAAATATATACGAGTCCTTTAGCACGGTTGCATCGTGAGCACTTCCTGGATGGCGAACACTTATATCTTGGAACAAATACGTTGGTCCAACAACAGCCTGAAGAATAATGGAGGGCCAGTTCTTTCTGTTTATATAATCCCTGTAATGCTCAGACGGGGGAGTAATCGGAATATGGGTGCCGTCTATGCTCCCTAATATAGGGCCAAATTTAGTTTGCCGTTCAAACATTGCAGCAATTCTTGGAGCTTCATTTTCCGTTGGCATTGCTATGTGTTCCGGCAAAAACACTTCGTTTATGGCGTTACAAACGCGGTATAGGCACTTTTTCACTGTGCTTTTGTGAACACCAAAAGCAATACCAACGACCCGGTACTCAGCCGTGCTTGCCAGCTTAAATATAGCTATTGCGACTATTTTATTAACCGGTAATGGTATTGTTGCAGACACTTCACAAGGCTTCAAATACGGCGTTAATCCGTCCACTATATACATGAACGTTTTTTTAGACATTCGGAAGTGCTCCAGCATGTCTCGGTCGCAATAGTTGTTTTTTATAATGTTTTGCCACCAATTGTCAAAACGTTTGTAGCTTTTTATTTGCCTTCTTTTCCGAAAAATATTTCCATGCCGGATTTTTCGGTTAATCCTGCGGCCGTCATATCTAAAAAAGAACACGATAAAATTTATGTTTTTAAAACACTAATTATTTAAACTTACATTTGTTTATATAAAACAATTTTCCTCCAAAACTCGCGCCTCGAAGAAACAACTGTTTCCATATATTTTTCAGACAATAATCTGACCAAATTAAGCATTGCTTCTAACTTTGGGTTATCTGCAGCCATTTTTAATCTAAGATGGGATCTGTCATCTCAAACCAGAAAATATTTCGGATTTTCAGTCCCATTGCTTATAAACGCATCGGGAGTTTCAATCTGGATTGAAAGTCCGGGAGTGAAACTCCGCTTATAAACGTAGTAATAGTAAAAAGTAATCGGAGTTTCAATAAAGAATAATACATGGCGACGAGGATGAAAATTCACGAAATTAAAATATAAGGAGAAAAAATAGTATTACACAGTGAAGAAATTGTATAAATTGAAAATAAAAGTTATCGATTGTCAAGAAAGTTGAAAATAAAAAGAATAAATTCATAACAAGTGGGAACTGTGCAACACATGGTGAAATATTAAATAACAATACATGGGTCGAGCACATGGTGAAATATGAAATATAATTGAAAACTTGTGGAAATAAATTGAGGAAATTAATGTTTAAATGGAAAGTAAGCAGCTGAAATAAAAATTTTATATGGGAGTTACGAAAAAAAAGACGATTAAGACGGATGTAAAAAGGCCACGAGGTCGACCACGAAAGTACATACACGTGTGTAGCACCAAAATGGATATACTAAAGAAAGTAGAACCGCTTAATCTCGAGGGCAACTTAGCGGAAAATTGGAGAGCCTTCAAACAGAGTTATGACTTTTTCTACATTGCAGCAGAACTTGAAAAAAATCGGACACAGTTCAGGCAGCGACATTTTTAAACGCAATTGGATCACAGGCTATTGAAATATTCAATACATTTAATTTCGCAAATGAAGCGGACAAAACAAAGTATTCGGAAGTTGTGAAAGCATTTGAAGCATGGTGCAAACCCAAAAAGAACGAAGTATATGCAAGTTTTCTCTTCCATAGTAGGAGTCAAGCGGAAGGAGAACCGTTTGATATCTTTCTCCTGGAAGTAAAAAAATTAATCAGGCCGTGCGATTTTGGAAATCTAGAACAAAGAATGTTAAGAGACAGAATTGTATTGGGAACAAACGACAAAGCGCTGCAGAAAAAATTATTGGAAACGGATAATCTTGACGCTGAGAAAGCGATAAATATGGCAAAAATTGCAGAACAATCAAAAAAACAATCAGATGTAATACAACACAAAGCAAAGAATAGAATGTATGAAGCCCATGCAGTAAGTAGAGGAGAACAACCAAGTACGCTACGACATCAAAATCAACAGTACTCGAAACTAGGTAATAGTTCCAAGTTTAGTTTGGAAAATAATAATCAGAATAGAAATAATTTTAATCAACATAATTCTTTTAGGTATAGAGAAAGTAAGGGAAAATGTTCTTATTGTGCAAGCACCCATGGTAAAGGAAAGTGTCCAGCCTACGGGAAAAAATGCGCAAAATGCGGAAAATTAAATCATTACGTCAAAGCATGTAGAGTAAAAGAGGTACGTGAAATTCAGGAAAATCTAGATACATTGTTTATTGACACCGTATGTGATTTGGAAAATAATGAATCTTGGTATAAAGAACTAAAAATTAACAATAAAACGATAAAATTCAAATTAGATACGGGCGCCGATGTCAATGTTGTTCCATTAAATATATTTAAAAAAATTGAAAACGTGAATATTGCAAAGTGTAGAAGACGTTTGACTGCATATGGGGGGACTAAAATTAAAACGTTAGGCATTTCTAGATTAAACTGTAAAATAGATGAAAATAATGAGAAAGAATTAGAATTTATAATAGCGATTACAGAATCAGTACCAATTTTAGGTTTGAAAGCTTGCCAGGATTTAAAGTTAGTTCAAAGAATTGATGCCGTGACAAAGATAGAGGATAAAAAAGGATTACTACAGGAATATAGTGAGGTATTTGAGGGATTAGGAAAATTTAAAGAAGAATATGAACTTATATTAAAAGAAGATGCGAAACCAGTGGTAAGACCAGCTCGGAAGGTCCCACTATCTCTTAGAGGACCACTAAAGAAGGAAATTGAATTATTATGTGAAAAGGGAATTATTGAAGAAGTAAGTGAACCAGTTGAGTGGCTATCAAATCTAGTAGTAGTGGAAAAGAAAAATAAAACATTGCGATTATGCTTGGATCCTAAATATCTAAATGAAGCCCTACAAGATGAAACATATCCTATTCATAACTTTGCACAAAATTAACCAGAATGAAATATTTTACAGTACTCGACCTCAAGGATGGGTATTGGCAAATTCCTCTCAAGGAGAATTCGTCGAAGCTGTGTGCTTTCTCCACACCTTTTGGGTGCTACAAATTCAATAGATTACCCTTTGGTGTGAAAACAGCACCACAGGCATTCCAAAAAATGAACGAAAAAAATTTTCTGATATTCCCGGAATTACAGTGTACATTGATGATATTCTAATATGTGGCAGAACGTTAGAAGAACATGATAGGAAACTAAAAATGATAATGGAAAGAGCAAGGGAAAACAACATTAAATTTAACAAAGAGAAAATTCAATTTCGTGTTACGACTGTTAATTATTTAAGACATGTAATTTCAGAGAAAGGAATAGAATTAGACAGGAATAGAATGAAAGCAATCGAAAAGATAGCGCCACCTACAAATAAGAAAGTGTTACAAGTATTGTTAGGTATGATTAATTACATGAGGGACTTCATTCTAGACTTGGCAGAATTATCTCAACCGTTAAGAGACATGTTAAAGAAAAATAACATATTTAAATGGGAAACAATACATGAAAAATCACTAGAAAAATTAAAGGCAAAAATAATAAATGCACCAACTTTACAAGCATTTGATGCATCATTAGATATTACAATTCAAGCTGATGCATCGAAATTTGGTTTAGGGTCCGCATTAATTCAAAACGAGAAACCAGTCTGTTTCGCCTCACGCAGCCTTACACCTACGGAGGTGAACTATGCGCAAGTGGAAAAAGAACTACTTGCTATTGTCTTCGCTTGTACCAAGTACCATAATCTCATATATGGACGAAAAGTAAAAATTATCACTGACCACAAACCCTTACTTGGAATAATAGCAAAAGAAGTAGGCCAAATACCTTCGGCAAGACTACAACGAATGAAGATGAAATTATTGAAATATGACTTAATATTGCAGCATTCACCAGGGAAAGAAATGTTCATTGCGGACCTGCTATCAAGAAATTATATAAAAGAGGAACATCAGCCAGAAATAAAAGATATAGATGAAGTAGTACATTCGATCAACATGAGCGAAAGGCAAAAAGCTCTCTTTGAAATGGAGACGAATAAGGATGAAATCTTGAGGAGACTTAAAAAAGTAATAAATGAGGGGTGGCCTAAAAAGAAAGATAATTTAGAAAGTTGCGTACGATATTACTGGAAATTTAAAGTTAACTTATATATAGAAAACAATATAGTATTTTATGATGAAAAAATAGTAGTACCGACTGCATTAAGGGAATACGTGTTAAAGCAATTACATATTCCACATATGGGTGTGGAAAAGACATTAACTCGAGCACGTACGCTGGTCTACAGGCCGGGTATGAAGGAAGAAATAGAGCAAATGATAGCGAGATGTGAAATATGTCAAAAATCGAGAGCTGGAAATATTAAGGAACCAATGATACCTCATACAATTCCAGACATACCTTATTTCAAGGTAGGGTCAGACATTATGTCTTTTGAAAACAAAGATTATCTTGTAGTTGTAGATTACTTATCAAAATATCTAGATATAATTCCCCTCAGGCCCTTTAACTCATATACTTTTCGGAAATTTGCAGAAGAAATTGATATGGAGGTAGTTACTACTAGCCCACACTATCCACAAGCAAATGGGCTTGCTGAGAGTTTCGTGAAGGTAGCAAAATCTTTATTAGTTAAAGGAAACCGAGAAAATAGTGACTCTTGGAAAATGTTACTTGAGTACCGAAATATGCCGATAAAAGGATTGACATGTTCACCTGCAGAAATTTTATTTGGTAGAAAAACGAGAACGTTCGTACCGGGAAAGGAAAGTCTTTTTAGAAGTGAGAGGTGTCAAGAATCTAAAAAATTATTAGATAGGAAAAACGAGAAGATAAAAAAATTTTATGATAAGAGTGCTAGGGGTAAAGAAGAGTTTAGGATTGGACAAGAAGTTTTTTGTAAAGAAGGGAGAAAGTGGACAAATGCAGTCATTGTCGATAAACATAACACACCAAGATCATATTGGGTTGAATTTGAGAATGGAACAAAATTGAGAAGAAATTCACGTTTTATTCGAAAAAAAAATAATATAACATAAGAAACATGCTGGAACTTTCCTGTGCCATCGAGTGGAAAATAATAATAAAGATAATAAATGATGTAATGAATTGAATATTGTATGTAATTAAATAGTTTTGAAATGAAAAAAAAAGTAAATATGTATATGAATTTGTATCAGAAACTGTTAAAATATTGGAGTAGTCAATTTAGAATATAATATAGAATTGTAAAGTTAACAGAAATTAATTTGAAAGAAACTTACAACTAAAATTAATAATTGAATTGAATCCAAAATTATATAAAATGTATAGCTTCCTATTATTAGAAATTATGATAATAATACGACTGAATTGTTGATAAATAAGTAAATACAATACAAATGTAAAAAGGGGAGATGTTGTAGGATATAATGAAAAGGGTCCAAAGTCCAACAGCTCTCTGTCATGGACCCAGGGACGACAGTTAGAATAGTCAGTTGCTCTGGACCGGTGATGAAATAAAGTCATAGTAAAAAGTAATCGGAGTTTCAATAAAGAATAATACAGTGAGCATACTGGTAATTTTAGAGGATGCCCGAACTTGGCAAGATATCTACAGAAGAGAGAGGAGATCATGCGGTCCCTGAATAACCTAAAAGAAAAGAAACGGGAAAGTACGCCAGCGCATGAGACCGGGGGTTTCTTTCGCACAAGTAGCTGCTGTCAATACTAGGAATTCGAATCGTTCAAATAATACGAACAACTTTTTCAGTGAGTTTGTGAACGAGCCCATGAGGCTCTTAGGAGTTACTTTGGGTACTCTTCATAACAAATTAAACGAATTCTGGCCTAAGTATCGTTTGGTCAAGGAAGAAAATAAACTTGACGTTTACATTGCTTTTTTAGAGGGTCTAAAATGCAGCAATTAAAAATATGCACAATCGATGTGAATTCGCTCATCGGTAAAGATAGAAACCAGGCTCAAGCACAGGAGTAATCCGCGCTTGGAGAACTTTGAACTCGTAAGAAATTACCAAGGCAGGGCACGGCTATTGCTATCTATAACAAAATAAAATGGGAGAGGATTGACTTTACAGCCTCCCACTTCTCAATCACCTTATGCTGTTGGCCAATTGTAGTTAACGGCAGGCCGAAGAAAATTTTAATAGCTTCTCGTGTAACAATCCTCTTTAACAATTGCACTAATAATTGCTTCTTTCCTAAAGAATAGAAGGAGACAATGATTATTCCCATTCCCAAATTAGGCAGGCCCTCGAAGGTCGAGGACTTCAGACCCATTTCTCTTTTATCCAATTTAGGTAAACTCTTTGAAAGACTAATCTTAAAAAAGTTGGAGGCCTTCTGCGCCGACAGGGAAGTAATACCTAAAACACAGTTTGGCTTTGAGAAAGAGCATTCTACAGAGCATGCACTTCTGCTTCTAATGGACACAGTTTCCGAGAATCTTAGGGAAAGAAGGTGTTCTGTTGCATGTGCGTTAGACTTAAAAAGGCCTTCGACAGAGTGTGGCATCATGGTCTACTCTATAAACTAACCAGGCTGGATTGCCCTTTCCCTTTCACAAAAATAATCTATAGCTTTCTCAATAATAGATCCGGAAGAGTTCGGATAAGGGATGCCTCCTCTCATGCTTTCCCGATTCAATCCGGGGTACCCCAAGGCTCGATACTAGGTCCTAAATTATTTAACATCTACGTTCACGATTTCCCGCACTCAACCGACTCACTAGAAAAAACTATAGAGGGAAACGAGGGATCATAAACGGATTAGGTACATTAATAAAAACAATAATCGGCAATATGGACAATGAAGACCGCGTTGAAATAAGTAAACAAATAGAAGCACTAAAGTTCAATCAGCATAACTTAAACAATGAAATGATCAAACAAATAGAAATTAATGAAGGGATGATTGAACGATTCAATAATATCTCACAACACATTAACGAGCAACAATCAAATGTAGGTAAATATATTAGTAATTTTCAAAATAAAATAGCAGGCCAAATAAATAAATCTCCTCTTATAATAGGTTCAGGCACAGTGTGGTATGCTGGTTGGTTTGGGAAAATTGAAGGGATGGCAGTTTTATTTATTCGTTTGATACTATCCCAATGTATCAAATCATTTGGACGAAAGTGTAATTCACATACCACTGAATGCCGCGATGGTGCCCAATCCTTTCTATGGATTGCGTTTGTCCATAGATTTTTTAGATTTTCATCTTTTGGAAAGCTGAAAGTCGAAATGAGTGAACCCTTTTTTAAAGCGCTATCGTAATTCGAAGTGCAACCAGGAACACTGCAACGACGAGGCATTATATATTTTTCTTAAAAATTTCGTTTTTGTTTTATAAAAACAAACTTCTAAATATTCTAATTAAATTAAAAACTAGCGACTTCTTTATTTTCCAAAAGCAATCTTGCAAAAAATATACTTCAAAACTACAAAACTACTACTTATCTTAATAGAGCTGAGTCTCCTCCAATATGTAGCTCTGATTTCACCTCTGCCTTATCGAATATCCGACGAATATCTTCTAAAACACACTAAAATTAATTTATTTTAATTTTATAATAACTTATTACTCACAAAACACACATATATTATTAAATATATTAATATATTATTAAAAACATCGGGGTCGGGCGCGATCGGGCGAACATAACCTAAAAAATAATTTTACACTTCTCTTAAAAATAAAATAATAAAATCTTTATAATAAAAAATAAAAAACACTTCAACTTTTTATACATACACTGCACTTTAATACACCACTTTGTTTTTAATGCTTTTTCTGGAATAATAAACGCGCCGCCGAAATAATTCCCGCCTCCATAAGCAAATTTTTCCGCCACTTTGACGTTTACGCCGGACCATATCTCAACACATACACAAGAGATTACAGGTCTTTTATTATAGAAGGTTATGGATGTTCGCATGCCGGATGAATAAGGCTGGTCGTCCACTGGAAGCGTATTCGAGCGGCTTCGCGCTTCGGCCATACAAATGAGCCGCTTGTAGCCGCTCATAGAATGTGTGATTGGGTACGATTGCGTCTCTTAAAAGAGCTTTTTATACCTTACGGGGAATGTAAGAAAGATGGAACAAAGATCGCTTCTTAATGTTGCTAATGGAACGCAAGCGCGAACAGGCCGATTCACGCTAGCTGAAAGTGCAGGAAAAATTCTGTACCCCTTCCGCCTAGATTCCCTGTCATAATACCGGGATGCATTATTATCGAGACATGAAACTTTTAGGCCCTAAGATGCATCTGTGATGTGTCACTTGAGAATACCTGACCACATTTCCCGCTGGGAAACGATGAGCAAATATGCACCAATACATCCCCATATAAACTCATAAAATTTTCCGACTTATGGTTGTATTCCAGCGCGTATAAAAATGTTGCATTCTCTCTCTGATAGCCTGACATCGTCATTTGAAAAACTTGTGCATGCAGCTGTTCGCCTTTCACTCATTAACCATATGAAGATGAAAGACTTGTTAATTTCTAGACTTCGGGGAATATGCGCGGGATGTCACGAGGTTTGAAAACAACTATACTTGTAGTTTCGTGCAACAGGCCCCAGGTCTAAAATTTTTGTTGATGATCCCAGGTTGCACAAAGAGATCTTGGGCCTGATTAGGGAAACAGAAGGGGGTGCCTTTTCGTTCACCTCTAAAAAAGACAGAGCAGTGACGTATGTGCTTAAGGGTCTTACTGACGACCTTAACGAAGAAACGGTACTGAAAGAACTAAGACTGGAAAACCAAAATCTGAAAATTCAGTCGGTAAAGCCGATTAAATCCACCAGGGAATATATGAAGGGAAAGTACACGGGATCTTTCCTTGTCAAACTCGAACCCGGATGTAGTAAGTACGAACTTCTCAAAATTAAAGTGCTAGCTTATCACACTATTTGGTTTGAAACGCCTCGCAAAAAGTACTTTCTCCAATGTTTTCGATGCCAAGCATATGGCCACCTAGTAAGTCTAAATTGCGCTAATAATTGCAAATGCGTCAGATGTGGGAGTGACTGTAAGGACACGTGCCCTAAACGTGGGCAGGAGGGTGCAAAGCCAAAGTGTGCCAACTGCGGCGGTGAGTGTTGTAGGATATAATGAAAAGGGTCCAAAGTCCAACAGCTCTCTGTCATGGACCCAGGGACGACAGTTAGAATAGTCAGTTGCTCTGGACCGGTGATGAAATAGAGTCATAGTAAAAAGTAATCGGAGTTTCAATAAAGAATAATACATGGCGACGAGGATGAAAATTCACGAAATTAAAATATAAGGAGAAAAAATAGTATTACACAGTGAAGAAATTGTATAAATTGAAAATAAAAGTTATCGATTGTCAAGAAAGTTGAAAATAAAAAGAATAAATTCATAACAAGTGGGAACTGTGCAACACATGGTGAAATATTAAATAACAATACATGGGTCGAGCACATGGTGAAATATGAAATATAATTGAAAACTTGTGGAAATAAAGTGAGGAAATTAATGTTTAAATGGAAAGTAAGCAGCTGAAATAAAAATTTTATATGGGAGTTACGAAAAAAAAGACGATTAAGACGGATGTAAAAAGGCCACGAGGTCGACCACGAAAGTACATACACGTGTGTAGCACCAAAATGGATATACTAAAGAAAGTAGAACCGCTTAATCTCGAGGGCAACTTAGCGGAAAATTGGAGAGCCTTCAGAGTTATGACTTTTTCTACATTGCAGCAGAACTTGAAAAAAATCGGACACAGTTCAGGCAGCGACATTTTTAAACGCAATTGGATCACAGGCTATTGAAATATTCAATACATTTAATTTCGCAAATGAAGCGGACAAAACAAAGTATTCGGAAGTTGTGAAAGCATTTGAAGCATGGTGCAAACCCAAAAAGAACGAAGTATATGCAAGTTTTCTCTTCCATAGTAGGAGTCAAGCGGAAGGAGAACCGTTTGATATCTTTCTCCTGGAAGTAAAAAAATTAATCAGGCCGTGCGATTTTGGAAATCTAGAACAAAGAATGTTAAGAGACAGAATTGTATTGGGAACAAACGACAAAGCGCTGCAGAAAAAATTATTGGAAACGGATAATCTTGACGCTGAGAAAGCGATAAATATGGCAAAAATTGCAGAACAATCAAAAAAACAATCAGATGTAATACAACACAAAGCAAAGAATAGAATGTATGAAGCCCATGCAGTAAGTAGAGGAGAACAACCAAGTACGCTACGACATCAAAATCAACAGTACTCGAAACTAGGTAATAGTTCCAAGTTTAGTTTGGAAAATAATAATCAGAATAGAAATAATTTTAATCAACATAATTCTTTTAGGTATAGAGAAAGTAAGGGAAAATGTTCTTATTGTGCAAGCACCCATGGTAAAGGAAAGTGTCCAGCCTACGGGAAAAAATGCGCAAAATGCGGAAAATTAAATCATTACGTCAAAGCATGTAGAGTAAAAGAGGTACGTGAAATTCAGGAAAATCTAGATACATTGTTTATTGACACCGTATGTGATTTGGAAAATAATGAATCTTGGTATAAAGAACTAAAAATTAACAATAAAACGATAAAATTCAAATTAGATACGGGCGCCGATGTCAATGTTGTTCCATTAAATATATTTAAAAAATTGAAAACGTGAATATTGCAAAGTGTAGAAGACGTTTGACTGCATATGGGGGGACTAAAATTAAAACGTTAGGCATTTCTAGATTAAACTGTAAAATAGATGAAAATAATGAGAAAGAATTAGAATTTATAATAGCGATTACAGAATCAGTACCAATTTTAGGTTTGAAAGCTTGCCAGGATTTAAAGTTAGTTCAAAGAATTGATGCCGTGACAAAGATAGAGGATAAAAAAGGATTACTACAGGAATATAGTGAGGTATTTGAGGGATTAGGAAAATTTAAAGAAGAATATGAACTTATATTAAAAGAAGATGCGAAACCAGTGGTAAGACCAGCTCGGAAGGTCCCACTATCTCTTAGAGGACCACTAAAGAAGGAAATTGAATTATTATGTGAAAAGGGAATTATTGAAGAAGTAAGTGAACCAGTTGAGTGGCTATCAAATCTAGTAGTAGTGGAAAAGAAAAATAAAACATTGCGATTATGCTTGGATCCTAAATATCTAAATGAAGCCCTACAAGATGAAACATATCCTATTCCTACATTTGAACAACTTTGCACAAAATTAACCAGAATGAAATATTTTACAGTACTCGACCTCAAGGATGGGTATTGGCAAATTCCTCTCAAGGAGAATTCGTCGAAGCTGTGTGCTTTCTCCACACCTTTTGGGTGCTACAAATTCAATAGATTACCCTTTGGTGTGAAAACAGCACCACAGGCATTCCAAAAAATGAACGAAAAAAATTTTCTGATATTCCCGGAATTACAGTGTACATTGATGATATTCTAATATGTGGCAGAACGTTAGAAGAACATGATAGGAAACTAAAAATGATAATGGAAAGAGCAAGGGAAAACAACATTAAATTTAACAAAGAGAAAATTCAATTTCGTGTTACGACTGTTAATTATTTAAGACATGTAATTTCAGAGAAAGGAATAGAATTAGACAGGAATAGAATGAAAGCAATCGAAAAGATAGCGCCACCTACAAATAAGAAAGAGTTACAAGTATTGTTAGGTATGATTAATTACATGAGGGACTTCATTCTAGACTTGGCAGAATTATCTCAACCGTTAAGAGACATGTTAAAGAAAAATAACATATTTAAATGGGAAACAATACATGAAAAATCACTAGAAAAATTAAAGGCAAAAATAATAAATGCACCAACTTTACAAGCATTTGATGCATCATTAGATATTACAATTCAAGCTGATGCATCGAAATTTGGTTTAGGGTCCGCATTAATTCAAAACGAGAAACCAGTCTGTTTCGCCTCACGCAGCCTTACACCTACGGAGGTGAACTATGCGCAAGTGGAAAAAGAACTACTTGCTATTGTCTTCGCTTGTACCAAGTACCATAATCTCATATATGGACGAAAAGTAAAAATTATCACTGACCACAAACCCTTACTTGGAATAATAGCAAAAGAAGTAGGCCAAATACCTTCGGCAAGACTACAACGAATGAAGATGAAATTATTGAAATATGACTTAATATTGCAGCATTCACCAGGGAAAGAAATGTTCATTGCGGACCTGCTATCAAGAAATTATATAAAAGAGGAACATCAGCCAGAAATAAAAGATATAGATGAAGTAGTACATTCGATCAACATGAGCGAAAGGCAAAAAGCTCTCTTTGAAATGGAGACGAATAAGGATGAAATCTTGAGGAGACTTAAAAAAGTAATAAATGAGGGGTGGCCTAAAAAGAAAGATAATTTAGAAAGTTGCGTACGATATTACTGGAAATTTAAAGTTAACTTATATATAGAAAACAATATAGTATTTTATGATGAAAAAATAGTAGTACCGACTGCATTAAGGGAATACGCGTTAAAGCAATTACATATTCCACATATGGGTGTGGAAAAGACATTAACTCGCGCACGCACGCTGGTCTACTGGTCGGGTATGAAGGAACAAATAGAGCAAATGATAGCGAGATGTGAAATATGTCAAAAATCGAGAGCTGGAAATATTAAGGAACCAATGATACCTCATACAATTCCAGACATACCTTATTTCAAGGTAGGGTCAGACATTATGTCTTTTGAAAACAAAGATTATCTTGTAGTTGTAGATTACTTATCAAAATATCTAGATATAATTCCCCTCAGGCCCTTTAACTCATATACTTTTCGGAAAGGAGAATGACCACGACAATATGGACCACGGTACAGAGTTGCGTCAATTCCAAAGTTGTTTAAGGTGGTTTATAAATTAACCAAATAACCATCTACAATTGCCATTTTGGAATCAAAACCCGCATTTCCAAGTTTTTTTAGAAAACGTAACTTAACCTCAAAATAGAAATATCCGTCGCGTCGTGTATAGAGGGAAGTTTATAGGTCGTAGTTTGGAGAGCAGATTAATGAGCATATCTGATGGGATAGAGACTTAAATAAATCAGTACCTTGCCTTTATATTTCCTGTTAAAACAGTTACAAATACAAAAAAAGGAGAGCTGTAAAAAAACAGCATCGTCTCTGCTTATTAATAAATACGTGTAATATGTATGACTGTTCACATGCCTGGATTTAATCCTACCTCTTAACAAATAATTCTTTAGGCCTAAAATCAGAGGAATATCCTCATCAATTTCAGTATTCACTTCCAATGAATATATTCCAGACAGAGTTGTCAATATATTTACTTATTTTGATTATGGCAACACTTTAACGTAAGAATAGCCGGCAGTAGGTAATTCATTTTATCAAAACAATTTCATAACTTATTACGTTTACAAAATAACCCCAATACAAAATTGGCATTCTAATTGCAGAATGACTTCAAAAGTTAAGAAAATAATTGTAATATAATTTTTATCTTGATGCATGAGAAAAACCAGTACCGTTGATGGTCATTCTCCTTTGCAGAAGAAATTGATATGGAGGTAGTTACTACTAGCCCACACTATCCACAAGCAAATGGGCTTGCTGAGGGTTTCGTGAAGGTAGCAAAATCTTTATTAGTTAAAGGAAACCGAGAAAATAGTGACTCTTGGAAAATGTTACTTGAGTACCGAAATATGCCGATAAAAGGATTGACATGTTCACCTGCAGAAATTTTATTTGGTAGAAAAACGAGAACGGTCGTACCGGGAAGGGAAAGTCTTTTTAGAAGTGAGAGGTGTCAAGAATCTAAAAAATTATTAGATAGGAAAAACGAGAAGATAAAAAAATTTTATGATAAGAGTGCTAGGGGTAAAGAAGAGTTTAGGATTGGACAAGAAGTTTTTTGTAAAGAAGGGAGAAAGTGGACAAATGCAGTCATTGTCGATAAACATAACACACCAAGATCATATTGGGTTGAATTTGAGAATGGAACAAAATTGAGAAGAAATTCACGTTTTATTCGAAAAAAAAATAATATAACATAAGAAACATGCTGGAACTTTCCTGTGCCATCGAGTGGAAAATAATAATAAAGATAAATGATGTAATGAATTGAATATTGTATGTAATTAAATAGTTTTGAAATGAAAAAAAAGTAAATATGTATATGAATTTGTATCAGAAACTGTTAAAATATTGGAGTAGTCAATTTAGAATATAATATAGAATTGTAAAGTTAACAGAAATTAATTTGAAAGAAACTTACAACTAAAATTAATAATTGAATTGAATCCAAAATTATATAAAATGTATAGCTTACTATTATTAGAAATTATGATAATAATACGACTGAATTGTTGATAAATAAGTAAATACAATACAAATGTAAAAAGGGGAGATGTTGTAGGATATAATGAAAAGGGTCCAAAGTCCAACAGCTCTCTGTCATGGACCCAGGGACGACAGTTAGAATAGTCAGTTGCTCTGGACCGGTGATGAAATAAAGTCATAGTAAAAAGTAATCGGAGTTTCAATAAAGAATAATACAGTGAGCATACTGGTAATTTTAGAGGATGCCCGAACTTGGCAAGATATCTACAGAAGAGAGAGGAGATCATGCGGTCCCTGAATAACCTAAAAGAAAAGAAACGGGAAAGTACGCCAGCGTCCCAATTCTTGAGACCGGGGGTTTCTTTCGCACAAGTAGCTGCTGTCAATACTAGGAATTCGAATCGTTCAAATAATACGAACAACTTTTTCAGTGAGTTTGTGAACGAGCCCATGAGGCTCTTAGGAGTTACTTTGGGTACTCTTCATAACAAATTAAACGAATTCTGGCCTAAGTATCGTTTGGTCAAGGAAGAAAATAAACTTGACGTTTACATTGCTTTTTTAGAGGGTCTAAAATGCAGCAATTAAAAATATGCACAATCGATGTGTATTCGCTCATCGGTAAAGATAGAAACCAGGCTCAAGCACAGGAGTAATCCGCGCTTGGAGAACTTTGAACTCGTAAGAAATTACCAAGGCAGAGCACGGCTATTGCTATCTATAACAAAATAAAATGGGAGAGGATTGACTTTACAGCCTCCCACTTCTCAATCACCTTATGCTGTTGGCCAATTGTAGTTAACGGCAGGCCGAAGAAAATTTTAATAGCTTCTCGTGTAACAATCCTCTTTAACAATTGCACTAATAATTGCTTCTTTCCTAAAGAATAGAAGGAGACAATGATTATTCCCATTCCCAAATTAGGCAGGCCCTCGAAGGTCGAGGACTTCAGACCCATTTCTCTTTTATCCAATTTAGGTAAACTCTTTGAAAGACTAATCTTAAAAAAGTTGGAGGCCTTCTGCGCCGACAGGGAAGTAATACCTAAAACACAGTTTGGCTTTGAGAAAGAGCATTCTACAGAGCATGCACTTCTGCTTCTAATGGACACAGTTTCCGAGAATCTTAGGGAAAGAAGGTGTTCTGTTGCATGTGCGTTAGACTTAAAAAGGCCTTCGACAGAGTGTGGCATCATGGTCTACTCTATAAACTAAACAGGCTGGATTGCCCTTTCCCTTTCACAAAAATAATCTATAGCTTTCTCAATAATAGATCCGGAAGAGTTCGGATAAGGGATGCCTCCTCTCATGCTTTCCCGATTCAATCCGGGGTACCCCAAGGCTCGATACTAGGTCCTAAATTATTTAACATCTACGTTCACGATTTCCCGCACTCAACCGACTCACTAGAAAAAACTATAGAGGGAAACGAGGGATCATAAACGGATTAGGTACATTAATAAAAACAATAATCAGCAATATGGACAATGAAGACCGCGTTGAAATAAGTAAACAAATAGAAGCTCTAAAGTTCAATCAGCATAACTTAAACAATGAAATGATCAAACAAATAGAAATTAATGAAGGGATGATTGAACGATTCAATAATATCTCACAACACATTAACGAGCAACAATCAAATGTAGGTAAATATATTAGTAATTTTCAAAATAAAATAGCAGGCCAAATAAATAAATTCGACGAAATGTTACATTTTCATCAATATTCCAACCAATTAAGCTAAGATATCTGTAACGGCCGCCTGTTGGAACCTATGCCACCTAGGCGCCTAAAGGGGGCAGACTGCAGTAAAATTTTCAAAAAATTCATTTCTTTTTTTTTGCTTTAAATTTGAAATCAGCTACCTCGAAAACCACCGAGTTAGAAATTTCATCACAAAATAATCAAGATTTCACGTTTTGGCCAGAAATTTGGGACTCTGTCCCACAGTGCAATGTTCAAACGCGTTTTTCTCGAAACGATGTTTTTCAAAATGGTGTACATGATATCTCACAGTGGCGGATTAGCCACGTAGCAAGAGTAGCAAATGCTACGGGCCCCGCGCATTTGGGGGCCCCGCGCACCAACGCTTTCTGACCGTAAAAAATTATCAATTTAGATAGAAGCGTGAAAATATGTTTTCAAATCAATGTAGGTACAATGCTCACCACGAAAGAGTTGGTATCAAAATGTTCAACTATAATTTAAAATTTTAGTACCTACATTTCTAAAAGTGAGCGTTGGTCGCACCACAAATTATGTTTTGCACCGCTCCGCACGCAAGATGGCAACACTGCAAAACTGATATTGCCATTGAACTAGTCGTAATACCCGAACAATTTGAAAAGGATTATATGGACCAGCAATCAATAAGAAATTGATGATATTTACGTTTGGAAGATAATGGGTGCCTTCCATTTAGACACAGAGAGACACAGTGTTACACTGTGTCCGACACAGAAGTGTTCCATCAACGACACAGCTAGACACAGCCGGGCACAACTAAGACAATGCTACCAACCCTCGCCAATTGAAATGTGATCGTTAATTTATAATTTCTACAATATTGTTTCATTTTTAAGATTCCCAGCATTTATATAAGATGTCGGGTAAATAATTTAAACTAATTATCAACATAAAATTTACGATTTACTTGTCAAAAAAAAAATAAAAACGAGGAAAGTGCGTCGCGGCGGATTTTTCTTGAACTTCTGTGTTCCAATTGGGCTTACACAGAACGACACAGAGCGACACGCTGTGTCGGACACAGATGGATTTCTGTGTCTACATGGAAGGCACCCAATAACACTGGTATACTCTCTGCTGATGCTCCAGCAGTAATCCGCCATCATGTATTCATCCTATCGACCTTGATACCTATCTTCCATAACTTTTAAATCCTGATGGGATCGCTCTCCTTGTTCTTCGTTATAAGAGCGGACCTTGATACTCATATTACACTCAAGCTTTTTAAAATTTTCCTACAAGTCCAGCACTAATTCTTGGTAATTTACTGACTTATGATTCCCTAAAAAGTTTTTCGCTTTTTGTATTTGAACGCAGTAGGCATTGAAGTTATAACGGAATAACGGAATTATGTTGAACTATGTTTTTTTATAGGCTTGTGTAATAGCACTTTCGGTGTGAGTCAATCTTGAGAAAAGTTGTTTTGTAATAATTGCATTGACTATTGTTTTCTTGCATGATATAGCGGTGTAAACGACTTATTCAGTTATCCTTTAAAAATATACCAAATAGAAGAGTGTTTTTATCTAGTGAATGAGGGAAAAGTATAAACGAGAATAACTGCGCATAAGGTAAGATATTTTACTAAATTAAATTATACATCTGAAAGATCCGAACGTACATATACTTATACCACCGTTATAAACGCAAAAAATAATAATGAAAAAATTAAATCAACTTTATAAATTATCTTGTTGATGTCCGTGACTCCGTTCGCATGGAAAAGTGTCTTATTTATTTCTTGACCCTCCTGCTATCTAATTACATAAAAAATCAAGTCGATCCGTTAGTCCATTACCACGTGAAAGAAGGACAAACAAACAAATTAGTATTTTATTATTTTTATGTTGTACTAAATTTGTTTTTTTTTTATTTAACTTGTGTAAGTCAAGTTAAGACTGGGTCCAACGTGCTAAGAAACTCACCGTTCTCCTTTCCACAACCAATTTTCAACTAATGTAAAATAGATAAAATTCAATATCAATTAGGTCGCCTTGTGTACATTAGGTGCGTTTTTTTAATCTGTTCTATTCTGTTCTGTTCTGGAACATTAAAAAAACGCCAAGGGAAATTTTAGTTTTTATGTGCAGAAATTACGACTTTGGGCGTTTTAATTTCTTCTAATACTGCATAAAGATCGGTCTTATTTATCTCTTCATTAATTTTTCTCGTTTTTCATCCAGTAAACAAAACAATTTATTTTATTTGTCAACTGTCAACTTAAAAAACGTATGTGAGAAAAGTGAAATTTAAAATTTCCCTTTTGTGCTGGATGCTGTTCTCGATAATTATCGGGGACAAGAGTTTGTATGGAAGCTATTCCAGCACAGAACAGATTAAAAAACGCAGCAATTGTTTGTTAAGTTGAATTATTTCTTTTGGGTTTATGTGGTTTGTTAAATTTACGGTCGGTCATTTCACGTGAAACGAATGGCGCAGTTGGCAGTGATCCTGCCTGCGGCGTCTGAGTTCAATTCTGGGTGGGATAAACATTTATTTAAAAAAATTTCGTCTAACCGTAGGTAACATGAGCAGCAGATCTAGAGATACGGGTCGGCATTACGCTTCAGGAAGTGCTAAGCGTAAAGCAAAAGATGAAAAAGAAAAAAAGAACGAAGCTGTTCTATCAAAAACACGTAAGCTGTCCGAGTTTTTTGATGTTCAAAGTGGTTCTGTTGAATCTACAGAAATTGAGAATGAAAATACAGAAGTTATACCTGTTACCGATGAAGCTACATCTATAAATGATACTGTATTTCAAGAGACCACATTGGGTTCTAGCCAAACAGAACTTAAAATCACAGCAAGTCCTCTCGATCTAGAATCGTCATCTTCAAATAAAAAAACAGTCGAAAGCATATTATTACATGATTCTAATGTCACTACATTTTCAACCCAAAAACAAAACGAAAGTAAAATATACTCCAACGATATTGGTGAATGGCCGAGTAACTTTGATAGAGATTATTGGATTGCAAAAGGAAGCAGCGAAGTGCAACATATGAATAGTAATTTTATGTCTTCAAAGAAAATTTACGAAAAAGAAAATAAGCCACGCTTCTGCCAAAAGTTATTTTTTACCTATAAACATAAACTGACGAATCAAACTCACGTCAGAGATTGGTTATGTTATTCGGAAAGCAAAGGACGACTTTTCTGTTTTGTTTGCAAAGTTACTGCTTCAGATAATTCGTCATCACGATTTACGAAAGAAGGATTAGATGACTGGAAGAACGCGCACAATTTGTTGACAAGACATGAAGAAAGCACTCAGCATAGACAAGCAATAATTTCGTTGATAAACCTTAAAAACAAGAAGGTGCGTGTTGATACTCAAATTGTGAGCCAAATTGAGTCTGAGCAAATGTATTGGCGGCTACTTTTAAAACGAATTATTGCAGTAATAAAGTTTTTAGCAGAACGAGGTCTTGCTTTTCGGGGTAGTGATGAAATTGTTGGTTCACCTCACAATGGTAATTATTTAGGCTTATTAGAATTAATCTCCAAATTTGATGCTTTTATGGCCCAACATATTCAAAGTCATGCCAATAAAGGAAAGGGGCATACGTCATATTTATCAAAAACAACATGTGAGGAGTTTATCCAACTAATTTCATCAAGCATACTGGATCAAATTATTTGCGAAATTAAGAGCTGCAAATACTACTCAGTATCATTGGATTCTACTCCAGATATATCCCATGTAGATCAACTGACGCTAATAGTGCGCTATGTTCTGCCATCTGGACCAGTGGAAAGATTTGTTAAGTTCTTGGACATGGAAGGCCATACTGCTGAACAACTTGCTCAAAGCTTATTAAATTTCTTAAGTGAGAGTGGCATTGATATCAAAGATTGTCGCGGGCAAAGCTATGATAACGCCAGCAATATGAGTGGGAAATACAGCGGCTTACAAGCAAATATTAAGAAAATAAATAAGTATGCAGAATATATTCCCTGTCTTGCACACTCCTTAAATTTGGTTGCTAAGTGCGCTGCAGACTGCTGTACAGAAGCATCAATTTTCTTTGATTTTATACAAAACTTATATACATTTTTTTCTGCTTCTACCTATCGATGGGGTCGTCTTACGAACGCACTTAAAGAAAGTACGTCAAAAATCCCTATTTTGAAAAGGTTGTCGGACACTAGGTGGTCAGCCCGAGCTGATGCTACGAAGGCACTTTTATGTGGTTTTACTATTATTAAGAAAATTTTGAAAGACATTTCCAATAACGTGGATCAAAAGGCAGAGTGCCGTAATCAAGCTTACGGACTAGTTTCGAAGATGAGTAAGTTAGAAACGGGAATAATGACAATTGCGTGGAACGGAATCCTAGAACGTTTGCAAGCGACTAATGCCTCGCTTCAGTCGGCTGATCAAGACCTTAACACTGGATACGCCCTTTATGAATCATTGCATGGGTACCTTCAAGCAATGCGATCCACATTTTCAGATATTGAGGCAAAAGCCAAAGATCTGACTGGCTGTGAGGAATATCAGCAAGAGACTTCAAGACAAAGCAAGCGAAATACAAAATACGACCATTACAGCGGCTCAACTACACTCGACGACTTTGTTGAAAATCAAACACCTGGGCAACGTTATGAAACTCAGGTATTTATTGTCATTATTGATAACGTACTGACTGCTTTAGATAAACGTATGAAGGCATATTATAAAATGACTGGCGTTTTTGGAATATTCCGACAGCTAAAATCTCTTCCAACAGAAGAGATTTTGAAAAAATCTTCAATTATCGTCAGTGCTTACGCAGATGATTTGGAGGACAGCCTAGGCGACGAATTAGTGCAGTTCGCTGCATTGCTAAAATCCGATGTGGCTAGTATTATTGACAGCAAGAAGCACGAGGCTCTGGAACTGCAATTTTACAAGCTTTTGTTAAATAATTCTTTAGAATCTTGTTTCCCAAACGTAGAAATAGCCCTGCGCATTTATTTATCTCTCATGATCACCAACTGCAGTGGTGAACGTTCTTTCTCAACATTAAAACGTGTTAAGAATGAATTAAGGAACACGATGAGCCAAGAACGTCTTAATCACCTGACTTTGATGAATATTGAATACGATTTGCTCATGGAAGTCGATATAAATAGTATTATTTCTAAATTTGCCCAAATTAAATCCAGAAAAGTTTGTTTGTAACAGTTTTGTTTTATTTAATACCATAAAGTTGATAACCTTAAGCAAACCAAGGGCCCCTTGACAGAATTTGCTACAGGCCCCGCGCTGGCTTAATCCGGCACTGATATCTCAAGATCTAATTAACGAATTGACTTGAAATTTGACACACTTCTTTTATGGATGAGTGCCTCTGGCGTCACGTAGGATTTTGTCAATATCTTGCTTTGTTCAATAATTATTAACAATCATAACATGAAATTTGTGACGAAAAAACGTATGTATAATTCAGGATTTTCTTTCTCGTTGCCAAAAAATGCTAAAAAAAAGGCTACGTGACGCGATAGCCAATACCATATAGATGATGAGAATTTTTGGTTTTTTTGCCTCAGACGACTGGTTTTCGCAGAATCATGTACACCATCCAACAGTGCGTGAAAATCATAGGGATGTGCGAAGCAACATATATCGAAATATAGCAACATATATCATAACAAAAAATTTTAAACGTTTTTTAATATGTACGGAAGATAATAAAAAAAAATTATTAGTGTAACATTATTAGTTAGTTAGCAATAAATTAATGAAAATGATCCACAAACAATGCCCGTTACTGTGCTCTACCCCCTTAACGGTGTGATCTGCGTTACTTGCAACCCCAAACCAAAACTTACACCAAGACTCCGTCAAATTGTTGCTAAAATAGAAGTAGTAGCAAATAAACTGAACGATAAAAACTGAGGTTTGCGGCTTGCATCATACAAAAAAAAGCATAGAATTCTTAATTCCTTTTGAGTGATTAATTAATCATCACCCCCACGCATAATTGAACAAGGAAAAACAGAACCTTCTTATCCCATGTAAACTCAAAAAAAAAAAATTGCTAAAATAAGGAGGGGATTGGCACGATCATTATTAGAAGTCACCTTGCAGACATATTCAATATCCAATAATTGGCATTTTTTTTTCTCGAAAAACTCGAAACTTCAGTTATCTATTGCTAAAGTAATATCAGAAAATACTATTAGAAAAAAAAACAATCTTTATAACTTTGCATACATCCCCATTGGCGTGATTTCTTTCTTTACCCCTTTGTCTTTCGGACGATACCGCGCAATGGTAACGGTGGAATTTACGGACCGCCTATGGATATCCAAAAGGCACAATAACAACGGAAAACGTACGAAGTAAAGTATGCGCTGGTAAATATCATCCCAATTGTATTCATGGTTATGGAAGACAATTTTATATCGTTTATACCAAAACCCTCATAGCTACGCCAAAGATGCAAATTCTCCCATAGAATTCTTCACATCATTACAGCCAAACAACACCATTTTTTTGATTTTTTTTATGTGACAGACTAGAGGCTTAGGGAAAGTCCCTTTGTACTGTTGACAATCTATTTTTCGTATAAACTGAATGTCGAACAGCAGCTCTAGCCGGAAGATAGAGAGAAGAAGAAAGTAACTGTCACAACCTAGCTGCGATATTTTATTCCAACTACTCACAACCACTTCGCGACTCTGACATCGGGGCGTCGAGAACAACTCGCTGGAGTGTTATGCCTCCTGAAACGAGTTGAGTCTCATCAACCAACCGATGGCATGCGCTTGGTGGAGCGGGGAAGGACTAGGGAAGGCTATGAAAGGGGAATCAGGAATGTAAAGAGGGAAGAAGAAAGAAGGAAAGTTAGGTGGGAAAGGAGAAGGACCGTGGCACCACCGGGATTCGAACCCGGGACCTCTGGGGATAGCAGTCAGGCGCCTTACCTCTAGACTACCGAGGCCCCCTAAAACGTTCCCCCCTTCTTGCTAACCAGCTTTGCGCTACTGCTGGTTGTGTATGCGTAGGTTCTCAGCTACGAGACAGCTAAAAGAGAGCACCAAAATCACAAACGTAAACAACTGTGGTTGTGTGTCGACGTACGGTTTTACCCAACAAGAAGAAGATGCGAGCGTTGATCCTCTGCACTAAATATCTTTAGCTAGAAGCTTCTTTTTTTCTTTAAATTTTTAAATATTTACATTGATCTGCATGAATTTCTATATATATAGAAAGTTGTGTGCCGACGTACGGCGTCGAGTCCCGTTGAATATCAGTGGTGCAAGTTACACTATCATTAATTTCGTTTATTACCCCTATACACAAAACCGGTTTTTAGGCAAGGGGTCGCAGGGAAGTACAATTCATACGTCATATGACTCCTCGCTTTTGAGCCAGAAGATTTGCCAGACCAAGACCCTCTCAACTACAGGCCATGCAGTTGTATCGGGCACTAATACAACAATTGCTGAGAATGGTCCCAAAATTTGACAGTTGAGCACCAACAGCTGAGAATTTAATGGCGCAGAGTACGTTCGCGAGTGTTTTCGTTATAGTTTTGTGGTAAAAAGTGGTAAATTATTGAAATTTATCGCTTTAAACCATACAAGGATTATCAGTGATTATTTCTTTAGTGATTTAATAAAAAAATATATAAAAAAAATAGTGATTTAGTGTATTTTTGGTGTCTTAATTGTTAAGGTGATCAATTTATTTTACATTCGCGGTGTTTTTTTCGTGTATATTAAGGGAAAATATGCTGAATATTTAATTAAAAGTGATTTTAAAGTCATTAATTAATTTATTTTGCAATTATTACTAAACATATAAGTACAGAAAAGTGCGAATGGAAAAGTGAATAAGAGAAGTGTTTTTCGGCACCTATATTTTTAATAATAATATCATAATATATGTATTAATCACTTTAAAATCAATTAATCACTTTAATTCCATAACTACACAAAAAACATTTTTTTCGTAAATAAACATGAAAAAACACCGTGAATGTGAAAAAAAAGTTGATCGCCTTAACAATTTGAACACTTAAACACACTTAATCACCAAATTTGTTTTATTTTTTTTTAATGAAATCACTAAAAAACTATTCACTGATAAATCCAAGTGCAGTTAAAAGTGTTAAAATACAATATTTTATCACTTTTTACTGCAAAAATAAACACAAAAATTCTGCGCGTACGGCTTCCGCGCCATGTTACTCCGGTGTGCGGTGACTTTTGGGACTATTACCACCACCACGAAAAATACATCTACAAGGCCTGTAGTTGAGAGGGTCTTGGCCAGACTCACCCTCCATTACACAAACACAAATATAACATCGTACTCGGGGGTCTGCGAAAACTATGAGAAATTCCCCCTTCCATTCGCGTTTATTGCACAACTACAAACGCATCACTATCTTTACACAAAAAAGAGGTAGAAAAATGAATGCTTAGTGTAATACCCGCATCATACACAAACCGTTTTGATGTGAGTATCGAGTGATGGATAGTGTAACTTGCACCAGTGAGACGCAGCCGGCTTGGGTGTGTAGGAATAACGGAGAGAATCGACCAAAGGAGCGGGCTAAAAAGCGGCATAGTCGAGAGATGAAAAATGGAAATGGTGAGGAGATGAGAGATTGCTTCAGTAAGTTGCGGACAGTGCAGATGTGTCTTTAAATTTTTGTTGGTTTTGTGTAGCGGTGCTGACTCACCAAGTTTTTTATTAAATTTTTTTTGGAGCATTTCTAGTCACTGGCTGAAGATGTATTCTTTTGGAGTTATACCAGAGACACACTTGTGGTATAGTAATTACAATATGAGCAATATTGCAATATACTTCAGGTGTGTCTCTATATACTGAGAAAAAATCTCGGTATACACTCAGTATACTCAACATTGAAACTCAATATCCCAATTGAGGAAAACTTCGTGGTATAGCTCAGTATACCCTAGATTTAAACCGAAGAGTAGTCTGGGCATAACCCAAAATGATAATTTCGGACAGAATTTTAATTCTTCAATTTTGGCAGCACTACCTATAAAAGATGTTTATGTCAGTTGAAGGAGTTAAGTTGTTTATCCTTTCCTGTTGTGTTTTAAGTAAACAAAATGGATGGAAAACAAAATAAAAAGAGAAAAGTTTTAAGTGACGTCGAGTTAAGGTGTTTTATGGATATTTGGCGTAATTATGCAAAGGATTTACGTGCAGCCAAAAGAAACACTCACGTCATAGCGAAAATTCAACAGGAATTATTAAATGTACATAGAATAAATTTAACAATTCCTGAAATTAAAAACAGGATTCAAAATCTAACAAAAAAATATAGGTGAGCCATTTTAGTGATTATTAAAAATAGAAAATCTATATTCTATATTTTTTTTAGACATGAAAGGAAAACAATTGGGATTTCAGGTGGCAGCCCATCAAATTGGGATTTATACGAAATTATCCGTGGCTTTATAGGGAGCTATAAAGCTAATTTCACCAGCGAACTCGCCAAAGAAAGTTTAGGTGAGTAAAACATTAATATTAATTACATGAGAAAATTTTTATTTATATTTATAAACTTCCAGAATTTGAATTGGATGAGAACGTCATTTTCTACGGAAGTAGCGAGCAGCCGCCTGCATTTTCTTCCGAATCATCAGTTGAAAACATAATTGAGCCAACAGCTACAACGTCACAAGGAACTTCTTCTTCGTTGCCATCGGCTGAATCTTCCCGAAAAGAGCCTAAAAAGATGAAAGATGCAGAATTCGAAGAATTATATAAGAGAGAAGTGGATTTATTTGAAAAATATATAGCAGAATCCATTGAAACGGACAAAGTGAAAGTGGAGTTATTAAAAGCAAATAATTTGCTATTACAAAAATTTTTAGATAAAATATAAAAAATGTGAAATGTAAATAGTAAAATAAGAAACAATGAATTTAATTTAATCCAAGATAAAGCAAACAATGAATGTTTTGAAATTATGAAGTTAAATTTAAATTACTAAAGAAAAACAATGTGATATTTAAAATAAATCAAAAATGAAGTAGAAAAAATGTACACAATGAAATTTAAAAATTAATGAAGTGATAAAAATAAAAAAATGAATTTACTTACTTAAATGAGTTTTGATTGCATCTCTTATTTGCGCACCTTTTTCATATCTTGTATTACGGCTGCGATGTCTCGGTTCTTCGGGAGTCTTTGAGCGTGGTTGTTGGTTAAAATGGTTAAAATCTACAAGTTCTACAACAGTTCTATCCATATTAAAAAACTCAAACTCAAAACAAGGTTTTTATTCAGCGCATCTTAAAATAATTTACAGAGTTTCTACATAATTGTATTGCATACTACACCTTAGGCCTTCTGTATTTGACCATATTAAAAAACTCAAACTCAAAAGTTTTTTTATTCAACAAAACATATTAAAAACAAGAAACCTTTTCTGCAATTTTCACTTGATTGATGAGTTGACAGATAAATGACAACCAAAACAACTCAGTATACTGATGCGAGTGTGTCTTCAAATTTTTATATTGCAATATGGCAATATTGCAATATCCCGATCTCAATTGCTATACCACAAGTCTGTCTCCGGTATTACCTTATGAGTTTACCTGGGGTTTGGTGTTGCTGAGAAAAGTGGCAGGAGGAAAACCGCTAATATTTGACGGATGCACGTGCTGAGAGACGGCCGAAAATTGTGTTTTTTTATGGATATCAGGAAGAGTAGAGTGAAAAGGCCTCAATTTTGTGCTAAATTTGGTGGTGTGGTGCATGTGGAAAATGGCGGCAGTGCTGGTGGTTCCATCAAGATTATGGAGTGATACCATTTAAAATTTTTGGAACTTGGAGCCTGCACCGATTGATTAACATCATAAACATTACGATGCGAAGTGCAGTAAATATTTAAACTAATTTAGTGGTGGTCCAGCCGAAGGAACCGCTCATTTTGTCTTTTGGTTATCGTCCGAAGGGCCTGGCCGAAGGCGACAGTTAATTTTCTATGTCTTTTTTTGTGAGGTACCACGAGTAATTTTATCCTTATAAGCAATTATTACGTTACTGAGGACGGCGTGAAATGTGGGTTTTCCCGATCCTGATTTGAAGTGTACTAAGAGACGACGAGGAGCTCTTCATCTTTAATTAATCTCGGGCGTTTTTCTTGAGGAATATATGTATACTGGAAGAAGTTGCGGATGATGGCGTAAGTTTTTTTTATTGTTACTTTTGGTCGGAGTTGCGGTACTATTGGGTGCCAGAAAGCCATGAATGGGTAATTTCATCAGCATAACGATTATCACCCATAATAAGCCAATACAAATTTATCTGGAGAAGGCCAACGCGATCCCCCCGGCAGCATTGTTAATTAACGACAGCGTTCGGTTTTACCCAACAAGAAGAAGATGCGAGCGTTGATCCTCTGCACTAAATATCTTTAGCTAGAAGCTTCTTTTTTTCTTAAAATTTTTAAATATTTACATTGATCTGCATGAATTTATATATATATAATATCAATATATATATATTGATTTTTAACTCTAAACTCGGGACGTCCCGCAAAAATCTGGACGTCTGGCAACGCTGATATATATATATATATATATATATATATATATATATACAGGGTGTTCCGTTACTCATGGTACAAAGGAAAATGGCAAATAGTACATAAAAAATTATCGCAAAAAAAGTAAATATTGGGGGGGTACCTCTTTTCGTTTTCGAGATATGGCGTTTTGAAGTTTTTTTGGTAGAGGTTTACATATTACCCTGTATTTTTGTCACCTTTTTAGATATTTTAATGAATAAGACATCAATCTACGCAGAATACTCCCACCTATCTAAATCTGTAAAAGTCAAGGGGTCAACCCACCAACATCCAGAGTTATGAGTCATCAAAGACAAAATTTTGTTTTTTTTTACTAAAATTTCCACTTCAACCACCTTTTTCTCCAAAAAATACGTAATAAACCAATATTTTGTTTTACAAAATTGGAAAGCTTGGACAATTTCCTATGAATAATGTCTAACAACTATTATGCTACGACCTTTACTTTTGAAGTTATTAGCAATTTTAACGCAGAAGTTGGCCTTATTTGGTGCTTATTTGGTACTTTTCGACAAAACTCAGGTGAAAAATTACTAAAATAGGACGAAATAGAGCCAATTTCACTATTAAAATTGCTAATAACTTCAAAAGTAAAGGTCGTAGCATAATAGTTGTTAGACATTATTCATAGGAAATTGTCCAAGCTTTCCAATTTTGTAAAACAAAATATTGGTTTATTACGTATTTTTTGGAGAAAAAGGTGGTTGAAGTGGAAATTTTAGTGAAAAAAAAAAAAAAAAATTTTGTCTTTGATGACTCATAACTCTGGATGTTGGTGGGTTGACCCCTTGACATTTACAGATTTAAATAGGTGGGAGTATTCTGCGTAGATTGATGTCTTATTCATTAAAATATCTAAAAAGGTGACAAAAATACAGGGTAATATGTAAATCTCTACCAAAAAAACTTCAAAACGCCATATCTCGAAAACGAAAAGAGGTACCCCCCCAATTTTTACTTTTTTTTGCGATAATTTTTTATGTACTATTTGCCATTTTCCTTTGTACCATGAGTAACGGAACACCCTGTATATATATATATATATATATATATATATATATATATATATATATATATATCAGCGTTGCCAGACGTCCAGATTTTTGCGGGACGTCCCGAGTTTAGAGTTAAAAATCAATGTCCCTAGCGGGACGTTAAAAATCCCGATTTTTTAGTAAATTCATCTAAATTCTTGTGACGCTACCAACACGGACACTCCCACCTCACATATCTCTGTGGCTGTCACTATTTGGTTTCAGTGTGCTGCTTGGGGTAGAGTGGGCCAGTTTGTGTTCTGCCGTCAATGTCGTCTGTTGCCTGTTGTATTGCGTTTATATTGTTTATTTACGGAGTCAGTAGTAAAGTGAGTTAAAATGAGCGACAGTTCTGGTTCTAATAATAATCTTTCGAATTCGGAAGCAACACAAACACATGAGAAGAAAGTGAAATTAGATAAACGGCTAACAAAATACAACCCCAATTGGGAGCAAAATTACGATTGGTTAAGTATCTCAAAAAATGAATTTAAGGCATTTTGCCGCTTAGGGAATTCAGAATATCCCATGGTGGAGCAAATGACCTTCTCAAGCATTCGAGAGGAGCTAATTGTATGAAGATAGTCAGCTCACGTGCTTAAAATTCTTTGATGAACTATTTTTCCACGCCGAGTACTTTCGAGTACTTATCTGATAAATATAACTAAAAATTGTAATAATCATTAATAATAATTAACCATGTATTTTCAACATGTTTATTAATATAAAGTCTGAAAATAAGAACATTTTGCATTTTCTTGTATTTTTTCGCATGTCCCGATATATATATAATATATATATATGGGCCATTCTTTGTGAAACCGCCCACACGCTCTGACCACTTGTGGTTCTAACATACAAATGTGCAGATGGGCTCAAAACTTTCGTTGAAGTGTCTACTTTTTGATTTTGAGTGGCAAGAGTTTTGATTTTTACAAAATTGGGGTGATTCGCAGACTTCTTTGGCCAAGGATTTTGAGAAAAAAAATTAAAACTTGAATAAAATTCGTGTTTTTGGTTTTTTTTGAACGCGTACAGTGGCATCTATGTATTTCGTTGTACAAAAACTGAAATATTTTGTCTTATGTAAAATTTTCAAAGACCTAAACCTTCCTTTGCCAAAGTGGGTCGAAAAAATGATCAATAATTGAATTTTAGCAAGTTTTTACCGGAGAACAAAGCATCCTAAGAAAAAATTTTATAGAACAAAAAATTTTTAGAATTCGTCATATATATACATAGTTTAGCCCACTCAAAAAGTTCGCGAGGTTTCGTGATTTGAATCGAATTTCGCATACTAGCTCTGTGAGCTTTCCTTTTCACCGTCCCTCCCACCCCGTCACGAGCACCTTTGCCGTGTGAAGTTGCATGAAAGTGACATTCCGCTTTGATTTTAAAATCAGTTTCGTGATTAAGAAGATTGATGCAATTTTTCTTATTCTTATACTGAGAAGCTGCCCCGTCCGCGAAGTAAATCAACTTTTTAATCTGTTTCAACCCGTACTGCCTTTTTAAATAAGTAATAAGAGTTCGATTGAACAAATGAACGGTTGCCGCGTCATGTTTTTCGTTATCTGCGATAATAACGAAACACTGTGGCACAATATCACCATCGAGACCCATTGCACAGGTGACACCGAAGTACCGCATCATTTCGCGAATACTCAGATCTGGCATGACTGTTGTAAGAACTTCGATTTTTCCAGCGCGGTATAACTGTCTTGACAATGCTTGTCTAATCTCTTCAACATAAGCACAATCGAGTTTGGTCCGCTTTGATTCTTTTGCTTCGACCTGGGCTACCTCAACAAAATTGGCACTATCAACGAAACATTTGTCATGAGACACCTTCAGCCGTTTCGACGTTCGCTCCGGTTTATTCATCTCTGTGAGAATTTTTTTTGTTTTTCCCGATGTAACTCATTTTCCGACTTTGGATTCACATAGGTTGGATCGAGCTTCAAATCGTTCTCATCGTGTGATAGTTCTTCATCAGAAGAAAAATCGCGTGGTTTAGCTTTCTCGTCAGGTTCGGGATTTTGCCTAACAAACATTGTTTTAATAACACAATATTCAAGAGCTCAATCAAAGAAGAACGAAAACGAAATATGAAAAATATACCTCTGAATTGATGCTTCAACAGTCACATTTTTTTGCGAATGTTACAGCAGCAGGTATCACAAACAAAATTTCCTATCAGATTTTGAAAATTGCTACTCCACTTCGACCACGTGAACGTTTTTGGAAACACATTTGTGTTTGTCGTTTTTCAACGGATTACAACAAAAGTTGCGCATGGTACCGAAACTCCAATTTTATTTTCGCTAAAATAATTATAATGAACTAAAATCCGTGCAAATGTATAGATATTTTTGAATACTTGTTAATACTTACAAAAATTATGTAAATTACTCCATAACAATCAACAAATAATAGCAAAGACACGACACCGATGCAAAAGCAGCTTGACAGGCCGAAACACGTTAGATCGCGTAGGCGCATTCGCCCGCGCTAGCCTTCCGAGTGGCGCACGGCGCTAAACAAATTGCTACAACTTTTTAACTAATAGCGATTAGGAAAATGTTATTTAACGATTTTTTCCTTATTAAATTGCCTTTCATATGGTATATTTCAACAATAGTTAACGTATTTCCTAAGCACTTTTTTTGATTTTCAAAGTTTAATTGTTAATTAAACATTAGTAAAAAACAAATTTTTTCGTCTTTTAATTCGAATAATTAAAGTTCAACTCATTACCTTTCAAATAAGACTAACTTGATGAAAATCGATCGATCAAGTTGAAAGATATTGAATTTGGAAAAAAAAATTACATAAAATTTCATTTGTTAATAACTATGGCAATTGTTAATATTTTTCATTGATATTTGGTGAAAATACTCCTTCTGTTACAGGCTTTCGAACGAATATATTTGCAAGAAGATTAAAAAAACTTTTATTTTTACTGATCGATTTGAGGAATTTCTACCCTAATTTATATTTTTAATTATTTAATTATTATATTAATTTAATTAATTGAATCTGGGCTTCGCGTCTGACAGCCGTGTGCATGTCAACGAAAGTCTGACTTCGAAAAATAGCGACATATTCCACACGGCGCGAAGGCTTCAAAAACAGAATTTGGTCGCTTCGGTCTTTACTCGTCGAGGTTATGTTTACGTTCAGGTGGAGAAAAATAAGCAGCCACGAATATTCAAATCAGCTCTGGATTTAAACGAAGCCATTAATGCAACTTTAACTCCAGGCTCACATTAGAGAATTTGGGGCAATCCGCTTTTATTTGTGGAGCAACGTTTGTATGCTTTTATTTAGAGTGAATTGTTTTTTTTTTATTTCCTTTATTGCTTTATTATTATTATTATTATTTTTTCTTTTTTTTTTTTTTCTTTCTCTTAAATTTCTTCTTTTTGCTTTTTATTTTTTTTTTTTTTGATATAATTTGTTCTTTTTTTTGTTGATATAATTTGATTTTAATTTCTTTTTTCTCTTTTTTATATACATATATATATATATTCTTGTTTTTATATCTCTTTTGTTATGTTAGCCTTAAGAGTTTCGTCTTATCTTCTTCCTATATCTTTCTCTTTTCTCCCGATGCTTCATCTTTCTCTTTATGAACTTTTTCCCTTTCATGCGTGTATGATTCTGTTTATGTGGCTCAGTTGCTCATTATATATCAATGAATTTCTCTGATACTGTGCACAATGAAGGAATGCTGCTGAATATCCTCTGCTCTTCCTCCTCAGGGCTGAATATATGTTCCATGAATGCAAGAAGCCTGAGAAATAAAATGGATGAACTGAGGTACTTGTTTAATAATACAAAACTGCATGCCATTGTAGTCAATGAGACGTGGCTGAAACCAGATATCCCTACTACCTTTGCTTCCTTGCCCTCTTTTTGCATGCATCGAAATGATCGTGTGGGGCGTACTGGGGGTGGTGTTGCAATATATGTCACCTCCTCTCTCTCCTCTAAGGTAGTAGGCCAGTCCATTGGCTCACAATTTGAATTCATTGCAGTGGAATTAAAATCACCGTACGATAAATGTGTTATTGTCAGTGTTTACTGCCCACCTAATGTATTTTCTCCTGATGTTGCTACTAATTTCTTCGATCTCGTGTCTAGTCTCTCCCGTCATTATGACAACATAATTGTTGCTGGCGATTTTAACGTTGATTTGTTGAGGGTCAATGAACGTGCGAAGACACTCAAATACTTTTTGGGGTCATTGGATCTTCGTATTCTAAATCAATTGCCCACTTTCTTGAACTGTCATAATCCATCGCTCCTCGATGTTCTTTCCGCTACATCCACCAATTTAGTGTTAAAACACAACCAAATCTCTCCTCCCAGCTATCTTGATCATGACATTCTCTTCCTCTCCCTTCGTTTTACCTTTCGCCCTCCCTCCCTGCCTAACTTCTTTTCTTACCGGGATTTCAAAAATATCAATCTTATTCGCCTTTCTGAAATTATTTCGTCTTTACCTTGGGCTGACATCTATAATACAACCTGTGTTGATACTAAGGTTGATCTCTTGAATTCTTTCATCCAATCCCTATTTAATCAATGTGTTCCTTTAGTTACGAGAAGACGTTGTAAATCTTCTAACTGTCCCTGGTTCTCTTATGAAATCCGCAAATTGATTGTTGAGCGTGAGTTCTTGTACAGACGCTATCGCAGAACTAGGATCCCGAGCTACCTAAGTGAGTACAAAAATCTTCGTAACTTAATCAATAGAAAAGTCAAATCGGCCAAGCGTGAATTTTACTCACGTAAGCTTGATCCTGCTTTGTCCCCTAAGCAACTTTGGTCTAATCTTCGGTCGCTGGACATTCATACCTCTGAGCCTAACTCATTTGATGTTGATGTAAATTCACTCAACGCATCTTTCGTTCAATCTCCTCCGAATTTCCCACTATCTTTCACTTCCGTTGTTCCTTCTTCCAATTCTCTAAGTTTTGATGGTTTTAATTTCTATTGTGTTGACTCACTTGATGTACTTGGCATTTTGCTTTCCATCTCGTCCAATAGCGTTGGCTATGATGGTATTTCTCCTCGCTTTCTTAAAATCCTCTCCCCTTCAATCGTTGATGCTATCACGCATATTCTTAATTTTTGCCTGACAACCTCCCAAGTTCCTTTGCTCTGGAAAAAAGCAATAGTTACTCCCATTCCTAAAAAGTCCTCCCCTGTTAATCTGTCAGACTTTCGCCCTATTAGTATTCTACCCTTTCTCGCTAAAGTTTTTGAAAAAATTGTATCTACTCAAGTCTTGCGATATCTTGACTCTAATAATTTCCTTTCTAAATTCCAATCCGGCTTCCGCAAATCCTACAGTTGTCAAACTGCTATATTGAAGGTTACAACTGATCTTCGTTCTGCCCTTGACAGAGGTGACATTGCTATACTAATTCTTCTTGACTTCTCCAAAGCCTTCGACTCTGTAGTTCACTCGCATCTGCTCTATAAACTTAGTCAACGGTATCACTTTTCCTCTTCTTCTGTTCGCCTTCTCTCTTCACTTCTCTCTAATAGATCTCAGTGTGTTCGGCATAATAATGTTACTTCTTCTTTCCTAAGTGTGCCTGCAGGTGTCCCTCAGGGTTCGGTTCTTGGTCCTTTGCTGTTCTCCCTTTATATTAATGATCTTCCCTCTGTAATCCGTTGCTGCTCTTATCATTTATATGCTGATGATCTCCAGCTATATACCTCTTGTCCTATTAATCAAATTGAAAATTGTGTGTCTGAACTTAATTGCACCTTATCTCGAATAAACGAATGGAGCTCGAATAATTTCCTTAAATTAAATCCAGTTAAATCACAAGTAATTTTCCTTAGTCGTCGCTTATTGTCCCCCCATGGTTTCTCTCCTCTTCTACTTAATAATGTTCCCCTTCCAATCGTTGACTATGCCAAAAACCTGGGTATTGTTGTAAATTCCAAACTCTCCTGCTGCAATCATGTCTCATTGCTGCTCTCTAAGATCTATGGCACACTTCGTAAACTATGGTTACATGGCAGTCTGTTATCTTTGCCCATTCGAGCCAAACTTATTAAATCTCTTGTTGTTCCTCATTTCCTTTACGGCTCGCTGGTATATATTTCTTTCGACTCAACTTGCCGTCAGCGTCTTAGAGTGGCGTTTAATGATTGCATTAGGTTCATTTTTCATATGAGAAGATCTGATCATGTGTCGAGAGTACAAAATTCCTTACTGGGCTGTGACCTCTTTCAATTCATCGATCTCATGGCTCTACTTCTTTTGCATAAGGTTTTTTATACCAAAAGCCCCTGCTACCTTTCTGACTTCCTCTTTCCTTTGCAATCCTTGAGATCCGTTAAATTCCTGATTCCTGCTCATTCTTCCCTAATCGGTAGTCGTTCCTTCTTTGTGCACACTCTCAGAATTTGGAATAATCTTCCAAACTACATTCAGAGAATGAGCTCTGCCACAACATTCAGAAGACATGCGTTTCTTTTTCTATCTTCTTCTTCTCACTAACTATCTATGTCCCTCTTATCTCTATCACTCCCACTTCAATCTTAATTTTAATTCTACTTTCTTTCTATCTCTTTGCTCTGGAATTTTTACTTTCTTTTTATTTTTGAATTTTTATTATTTTTTACTTTTTTTATTATTTTTTATTATTATTATTCCTCTCAAGTATTAAGTTTAATTTTAATTATATTTTAATTTTAATCTCAATTTCAATTTTAATTTTAATTTTAACTTTAATTTTAAGTTTAATTTTAATTTTAATTTTGTTCCTTTTTAAATTTTGTACTCTAAAAGATGTATATCTTGTGTACTTTAAATCTATTAAACTATTAACTATTAACTATTAACTATTAACTACCTATATTATATAAAATAACTCTAGCTGTAAGCAGCCGAGTTGGCATAGTTAACAAAATTTAAAGTGAATTTAGTAACCCAAGGGGTTTATTGGAATTAGGATCTTATAATCATTGCGTATACTTAGGTATCAGGATAACGGAAGCTCCCGATGTGCTCCTTGTCAGCGAAACTAAGCTATCAGGGAAACACAAACTGGAGTACAAGGACTACGAGGTAGTCAGACGGGATCGTCCTGGGGCCGTCCAGGGCGGCGGAACGGCTATCCTTATCAGGAAAGGAATAAAGTTTCGGGTCAAACAAAACAGAGACATTGAACGTTTTCGAGTGCTGGAAGCCTGTATCATATATATCCCTCTCCAAAGTGGACGAAGGATGTATGTGATCGCGGCCTACGCACCCGCAGCCCCTCAAGCAGAACGTTTCGTCAACGAGTTGGAACAACTCTTTCACATACTAGACCTGGGAGCGGAAGAAAATTATTACTTATTGGCCGGCGACTTAAATGCCAAACACGGAGCATGGGCAAATCAAACAGCCAATACAAGAGGTAACCAGCTACAAAGATGGCTGGAGGACAACAGAATCCTGCAGAAGGTTTCACTACTTGCTACAGATATGCCATCGTATCCCAGAGGTGGTTCATATCTGGATCTATGCTTGCTTGACTCACGTCTAGACAACGGCCGAACAAATGACGAGAATATGAATTGCCTACAAACGGTTCCTTACGACAGCGACCACTACGGACTCTCAATCACGGTGAAAGTGCCACGCGAGTCGATCGAGCTGGAACAATATGCTACAGTGCACCCCTATGCTTACCATAGGGCACACTGGCCACGTTTCTCCAGAACGATTTCCCGCACCATACAGACGGAAGGGCTAGCACCGCCGACAGACAGAACCCTGACTAAAGACGAAATCGACGGTATACTGAAAAATATGGACCGAATTATTTTGCAAACAATGGACCGGACCATACCTAAAGTAAAAGGACGCAACTGCACTGACTGTTACAGAAACTCAACGATTGACAATCTACAAAGACATAAAAGTATTCTGCTTTCGAGACTCAAGTCACTACACCGCCAATTCCAGGACCGACGGAATCCAGAGATCGCAACAGTAAAGTCGATGATCCGAAACCTCCAACAATTAATTAAGGAGAATTACTCCAAAGCCATAAATCTGTATTGGAGCAATAAGATCCGGTCCATAAAACCCACTGGTCCAGGCATGTTTCCGCAGATAAACAAAATCTTCAGGAGGAAAACGCACAATCGACTGGAGAAGTTGCGATTACCTAGGAATTCCGACAGTGAGGAGTTGATGCGAAAGGCAGGCCTAGATCCGGATACGCTTTACCGAGACGATGACGATTGTTATCATGTGGAAGATGAGCAGGACAGAGTAGATTTGGTGGGGGCATTCTGTCAGGAAGTCTACTCGGTAAACACTAGTGTTCGGCCGAATTTCGACCTGGAGAATCAAGCTCTGTTGAATCACTTCAACCTTCAGAACGAAATAAGAGTATGGAGATCTGAGAATCGACATTTAGTTGAATTCAATGAAGATTGCCCAGCGGACAACATCCCAAGGGGCACCGGATACTCAATATTCGTGAAGAAGGATGAACTTCTGCAAATCTTCCAAATGCTGAACAATAAGAAATCGTCAGGGATCGATGGCATCCCGAATGTGGTTCTGAAGCACCTACCTCCGTGTGCGATCGACATATACACCACGCTGTTCAACAATTGCTTGAACAATGCCTATTTTCCAGAAAACTGGAAAACGGCTGTGGTATATCCTATACCTAAAGGAAACAAAGATAGAACAAACCCAGCTAATCTCCGGTCAATAAGCTTACTTCCAAACATCAGCAAAGTATTTGAAGTTGTAATTAATCGTTCGCTGACAAGTTGGGTTGAGGAAAATAAAATAATTCCGGACAACCAGTTCGGATTTCGAGCGGAACATGGCACTATCCATGCTTGCGCAAAATTGGTGTCCGACATACACTGGAACTTTGCCAAGAGACAGTGTACGGGAGCATGCCTGGTTGACTTGGAGAAGGCCTTTGACTCTGTATGGGTTGAAGGACTACTTCTAAAGCTAACCAGGTATGGGATGAACGATTCTCTGCTTCGCATAATTTACGACATGATAACGGGGAAAAAGTTTCTCGTTAAAAGTGGGAACCTTACCTCACAGGTCTTAGAAATTAAAAACGGGTTGCAACAAGGAGCAGTAAATTCGCCGCTACTCTTTAATATCTACATAAGTGATATAGTTGGATTTCTTCCGAATGCCCTGGCTTTCGCGGACGACCTTATTATATACAGGACAGGACCGAAGATTGACGTAATCCAGACGCGACTGCAACATGATTTCGATAAAATAGAGCAATATGCTGATGATTGGAAATTGAAAATCAATCATGGAAAATGCGAAACGATTCTCTTTAGGACCCCTCTTAATAAAGCTCCACGCGATGTTAGGAGGAACTGGCGATCGTTTCATATTCGGAGCCGTGCGGGACAAACGCTAGAGAAGAAAACCGAGGTTGAGTACCTAGGGATTTGGCTGGATCAGTACATGTATTACGAGAGTCATATACGTGCTGCTATAGCCAAAACCCGTAAGGCTTTCCAAATGACGAAGAGGCTCTTTTTTAGTAAACACCTTAACTCACGGGTAAAGGTGAATTGCTATAAGACCTTAGTCAGACCGGTACTCACCTACGGCTGCCCCGTATGGTGGAACATATCCCCATCATATATGGAGAAGTTGAGGGTGTTCGAAAGACAATGCCTAAGGGCATGCTTAAGCATGTATAGAACGCCTGAGTCAAACTTCAAAAAATTCCATGCCAATGACATCCTGTACGGAAAAGCAGCAACCATGAGGATAGACAATTTCATAATCAGATTGATCCGAAATTATGTTGTGAGAGCGGCAGAGAGCGCCAATCCTCTCATTTTTGGGGCTTACTACCCCAAACCAAGCTACTATGACACGACAAGACGGACAGGATATGTACCACCCGAAGCATTCCCATGGCTAGACTCATTAGGACTGATACAAGACAGAGAGGGAGTGCCTTTAATATACCACGTTTATCGTCGGGCGCGGGATAAACGTGTGTTACACGAACGAGCCGATGGACTGAATGCAGAGCTCCTGCGATTCAGCACGCGAGTCGGCCCTTCAGATAGGGAGGAGGCCTCCAGGGCCAGTACGAAGTACTGGTGGCTGGAGGAATAAAATAAATAAAGCATGTTAATGTGCGAATGAGTGTATGCATGGTGTGAATGCAGGCGTTAGCCTAAGTAGGATTAGGATCCCAGTAGGGGAAATAGGGATAGATATAGAATTACCATTGTAATAAGTTTAGTTTTAAGATAGATAGGTAGTTTTAAGGTTAGGTTTAGTCGAATAGGGGTAGTGTGCGCTGTCGGGCGAGAGGTATCAGTTCTGTCGCCTGAGAGTCTGATGGCTGTCGCCCGACTAGACTAGTTAGTAGGATTTAAATGTGTAGATTAGATTAGGTAGTTGTAAGTCTTATTATTTAAGTTAAGTTTTATAAAATAGGTTAAATTAGCTAAGTTTTTCTTTTCTTACAATTTTCTTAGCGTTAATTTTAGAGTTAAGCTTTGTAGTAATTAAATAAATAAAGAGGCCGAAAGGCAAAATTAATTAATTTATTAAGTTAAATAGGGTTTAGCTTAGAGTGTCCGTGGAGGACCAGTAAGTTAGTTAAGTTAGATAGAGAAAGTAGGTTTAAGCATAGCCTATAAGTCTTATTATAATGAATAAATAAATATGCTTAAAAAAAAAAAAAAAAAAAAAATAACGGAAATAGAGCTAGAATATAGAGTGATAGTGATAGTAATTAGGAAACAGGAGTATTAATAAACGATTGAATTGTGATGGGAATGTCTGAAGAAGGACATTGCATTGAGTACGAGTTGAGTTTCTGCAAATTTATCTTGTAACGTGTTATAAATATCCGACTAAAGGGATCCCTTCAGTTTTAATTTGATATAGCGATACCAAAAAACTGATAAATTTTATTTTTATCTTTTTTTTATTTTCAACCATTCCCAAATATATATTTTCAGTTACATAGAGATGAAAACGTCTGTGACGCCAAGTAGGCGCAAGAACTAGTGTTTAGTATAAAAGAATTTCTTTTCGATTAGCTATAAGAAGTCGAATATGATTTAGCGACTGTATATTTTGGATTGTACTAAGGAGGTGTAAGTTCCTTTTGACTTTACGTTTACAATTAGATTATCGACATGCGAATGAATTTTTTTATATATAGTAAGGTTGTCACTTATCTTTGGTTCCGTCTCAATTAATTGCTTGAATTATATTAGTTCACAAGGAGCTTGCACTTTTCTAGGTTACAGTAATACTTTTAGGATATTTAATGAAGTGATGTTAGTATTAAGAGTAGTAACTGAAGTGTTAATCAAAAATAAAATCATTTGAAGAATAGTATCGAAGCGCGTCCTCTTGGATTTCTTTATGATAACCTGGGTTTCTGATTGGATTAGGTCGATGAAGACGCCCAGCGGGAAATGGAATCATACAATAATGAATCTTAGATCACTCCCTTGGAAGATGCGATGCATGACCCTTCGTATCCACCTCCATTTCTTTTTAATTAGCATGTCCGCAGGAGGGAGGCATATAAAGCTTTTTCATGTGCTTCCTCAAAGAGGACCATGAAGCAGTCTAGAATGTATGATTGGGTACGATTGCGTCTCTTAAAAGAGCTTTTTATACCTTACGGGGAATGTAAGAAAGATGGAACAAAGATCGCTTCTTAATGTTGCTAATGGAACGCAAGCGCGAACAGGCCGATTCACGTTAGCTGAAAGTACTGAAAAAATTCTGTACCCCTTCCGCCTAGATTCCCTGTCATAATGGCCTCGATTCCCGAAAACGACGGTTCGGGAACTCCCGCGGTGATTGAGACTCCCTTCACGTGAAGCTCACGGTTGCTGGCGATGCTTCAATACGCCGGGAGTAGTGCCATATTAAACTGCGGAATTAAAACTCCGAAAATAAATCAGCTGGTTTTTTGACAAATGGGAAATGTGATATGGGAAAAAACAATCACCGGAAATATTTTCGATAAACTACAAGTTTGTCAAATTATTATGCACTAAATATACTAATGAAATCCTTTTTTGGGGAAACAAACAATTACCGGAAAGATGTTGGATAAACTAATTCGAACAACACTTAAACTTTGCAGGCTTTTTTATTTTTTCCTCCTTCGCTTTTCAAATTTTTTTAAATTCCTTCTTTCTATAAATTTAAAAAGCAAACAATTATTTAAAAAAATTTCTAAGTTAAAATAAAACCACCAAATAACAACTTCAACTTCAAAAGATTTATTCGATAAATCCATGAAAAGTTACAAAAATTAGAAAATACTAGCCATAAGGGCAACCGTAAAACTAAATGGTACTTAAACACTTTAAGTTATAATGAAAACTGATGTTAAGCAAGCCAGGTGAATAGTCTGGCTGTGAGAATGTCACCAAATAACAAAACACATCACTTATGTACTTGTACATGTTCAAATATCACTCTATAAGTGTAATCCGCTAAAATTTTCCCGCGGATGTCAAATGTCAAATTCTATCAAGCAAATCAGCAATCGCGTATTGCATAATCGCGTGAGTCTTCACTCCGAATTTTTTCGGAAATCAAATCAGCAACCGCGGAATAGGGAATCGCAAAGTGTCAAATCCGCACTCACTTCCAATTCGCCCGGATTCGGGAATCGAGGCCAATACCGGGATGCATTATTATCGAGACATGAAACTTTTAGGCCCTAAGATGCATCTGTGATGTGTCACTTGAGAATACCTGACCACATTTCCCGCTGGGCGATGTAAGTATGGGTCCCCGGTGTAGGAAGATGTCTCCGCCAGAGGTAAGTACCCATTAGGCCATCCTCGACTCCCTGTGACCCCTCGTCAGTTGACGACAAATGACCATAGCCACCTTCACCCCATCCTCTCGTTCGGCCCTTGAAATAAACTGGACCACCACTAACGTGTCACGTCGAATCACTAACTGTCATAGTCTGTCTGATCCCTGTACCACAAACCCCCGCCCCCCCCCGCAACGGCGTGCTAGCATGAGCAGAGCAAGGCGTGCGACTGCCGGTGCAGAGATCAACCTAATCGCGTTAACCTAAGGTGGTATTCCCCTCATAGACTCAGCCACATCTTTTGTTTCCCAATCCCCTTTTTTTGTAATCTTGGTCCCTTATGCATTTAGGCAGCATCATCCCCTTTTCTTCGTGCCTTAGGCACAACCAAATGATCTCAAGACAATTATTACATATCGACATGTTGAATGAACACCTTAAAGAGATATCGGAAGCAATGGTTCTAGTCAAAATAAATTTAATATCCAAACACATTCTTCACCCCGAAGAGCTCGGTTATATTAGAGAAATCTTTAGAAAACAGAAAATTGAAATCATATCAAATGAAAATATATACGAACTTCTACAATTACAGGCCTTAATGCCACAAACATAATATTCGTTGTAAATATTCCAATTTTTCATCCCGAGATTTTTTCCTTTTACTACTTAAAAGAACTACCAATAAATAATACCTACTTCATCAAACTATCCTCTCCATTCCTACTCCTAAGTGAGTACAAGTATCAGTATGTTGATGAGCCATGCCCAACAACAGAGCAAACCAGGTACTGTCATCAAAGGACACTAAGGACAAACGATTTAGACCAATGCGTTACCGAAATCTTGAAAAACCAACCAGCCCATTGTGAGATAGCAGAAAGACACGTGGAAGAAGAGGAAATACTACTAATGGAGCCCAACTTCCTACTAGTGATTTCAAAAAGGGAAATAGCCACGAACTCAACATGCGACACAAATATGCAGATGATAAAAGGAATATCTCTCATCCACTTCATCAATTGCTCAATAGAAATCAACAATATCCAATACACGAGTACATCCGCCACTTTCTGGGATTCAGCAAACCCTTTATAACAAAATAAATCGTTCAGAGACCAGCGAGAAGCTTACATTCAACAAACTACACAATTGGACAATGGAGAATACTAAAATAATTCACCTGCTTGACAAACAAACCAGAAGTTCAAATTCCTACATGTACATCTTGACAGGAGTATTAGTCATCTTCCTCATCATCTACGGAGCAACTAAATCCGGGAACCATATATTTAAGTGAAAAAGAACTTCGCAAGGAAACAATCCTGGAATCATCATCAACACGACTACGAGTCCGGCACCAGCCACCAGGCAAAGTCCTTCACACCTTTGGTCCTCATTTCCTTCGGCCCAATCTTAGAGGGGAGGAGTTACGGCATTACACCGCAACAAAATTTTATATCCAATCTGCAATTCTAACGAATTGCAGAAGATAACAACAGAACATGTCTGGGCATTTCCGTTCCCATGAAATATGAGTACCAAACATTTTGTTACCTCTTAGCTCTAGCATCTACTAGGTGTAGACATAAGAAAAAAGAAATTAGTCTTGCTCGAAAATTTAAGTTGAAGGGTTGTCGTAAATAAAATTTCAAGTGTAATAAATTTTGTTTCTTTTATTTTTCATCAACTAATTTGAAAATTGTTTTTGTAAATTAAAACTCGCGCACTCGCGAAATGTGACGTTGGGCAGAAACGTCAAAACTTTATGTTGTATGGGCTTCCTCACACTAGGCGTATTCATGGCACCTAAAACCGGTTTTATAGATGAGAGGGGGAAGGGAGCGGAAGAACTTAACGAAACATTTTTCACGCAAAACAGAACGCGTGAAAACTAACACACACATAAAATGCTTCTTCTTCTTTAAATCTTCTTCTTTCTTAGCTTTCCATTTTGTAATGGAATTTTTTTGAGCATTCTTAAACCACTGACAGACTGCTAGTATTCGTACCATGGTTTCCATACCATAGTTTACTTATACTAGGTATAGTGACAGACAGCGGAAGGTGGTATTCATATCTGTCAAAATTAAAAAACAAGTCAAAGCGATTGTTAAAAGTTAAAATTAAAAAAATGGATTACCTCGCATTAATTATGCAAAACAATATCCAAATGCAAATGTTGAGAAGAAAAGGCAGAATTTATAAAGCAATAGCCTTCAACGCAAGGAGAAATTGCAAGAAGTATTTAACGTATTACACGCTTCATAGAAAAAGAAGACGTTTTTGGTCAAATGTAAGTATTTATACATAATCAACTTATGGTGGTTAGTATTATTATTTTTTGTATTTTAGGTTGAAAATTCATCTTTTTGGGAGCTAGAAGTTCCAAAATATACTAATGAAAAATTCAAAAATATGTTTCGAGTAGACAGATCTACGTTTGCGTATTTAGTCCAAAGACTACAATATTTAAAAAAAAGGGATACAAATTGGCGACTAGCTATTTCTTTAGAAAAGAGGCTTGCAATAGTTTTATACACGCTGGGTTCTTCCGCCGAGTATAGGACTCCTGCCAGCCTATTTGGAATTGGAAGGAGCACAGTTGGCGAATTGGTTCGCGAAATATCTAAAGCGATTATCGAGACATTTCAAAAGGAAATGTTAAATGCATATCCACCCACACAAGAAAAAATCACGGAAATCGTAGGAGGTTTTGAAAAGTTAGGGTTTCCACAGTGTTATGGAGCTATAGATGGATGCCACATCGAAGTGAATGTTCCTAAGGCAGAAGCTGTGGATTATTATAACTTTAAAGGCTGGCATTCCGTAGTATTGTTCGCTGCTGTCGACTACCGATATCGCTTCACATATATTAACGTAGGAGTACCAGGACGTAGAAATGATTCTACAATATTCGAGTGCTCGGCATTAAAAAGTATTCATGACCATAACGAAGAATTTTCGCAACATTCTAAAGTAATCGAAGGAGTCACAGTTCCAATTCTTCTTATAGGAGATTCCGCATTTAAGCTATCGAGGCACGTAATGAAACCCTTCCCTTTCTGTTCTGACCAAAGTACGGAAGAAAGAAATTTCAATTACCAATTGTCCAAATGTAGACGTGTGGTAGAAAATGCCTTTGGTCACTTAAAAGCACGTTTCCGAAAAATAGGACGTGGCTTAGAAGTGAATATAGAGAACGTTAATGTTATTATTAAAGCTTGCTGTATACTCCATAATATATGCAATAATCGTAATGACATAATTAGTCAACACTGGATGCAAGAATCAGAGACAGTGGATAAAAGACAACAACCGCAAAGAACTGGTTTTAGCAAAAATATTGACTATTCTGGAATACAAGTTAGAGAGGCAATAATGAAATATTTAAGTGAGTTTATTTTATTTAAATAGCTTTATTTCCTTTCAAATTCACTTATTTTTTCATGTATCCATTACATTATTTTTTTTTATATGAAGAGTTTTAAAATAGTTACATAATTCACATAGCTCTTCATTTTTCATTACATGGATGATTATTTGATTTAAATAGCTTTCCTTCTTAATTCACTTCTTTTTTCATGTATCCATTACATATATTTCTTTTTTTTTATGAAGAGTTTTAAAATAGTTACATATATATAACATATCCGTTTAATTCACATAGCTCTTCATTTTTCATTACATGGATGATTATTTGATTTAAATAGCTTTCCTTATTAATTCACTTCTTTTTTCATGTATCCATTACATATATTTCTTTTTTTTTATGAAGAGTTTTAAAATAGTTACATATATATAACATATCCGTTTAATTCACATAGCTCTTCATTTTTCATTACATGGATGATTATTTGATTTAAATAGCTTTCCTTCTTAATTCACTTCTTTTTTCATGTATCCATTACATATATTTCTTTTTTTTTTATGAAGAGTTTTAAAATAGTTACATATATATAACATATCCGTTTAATTCACATAGCTCTTCATTTTTCATTACATGGATGATTATTTGATTTAAATAGCTTTCCTTCTTAATTCACTTCTTTTTTCATGTATCCATTACAAATATTTCTTTTTTTTTATGAAGAGTTTTAAAATAGTTACATATATGTGTAACATATCCGTTTAATTCACATAGCTCTTCATTTTTCCATTACATGCGCGACAAATGTGTTTAATAACTTATTATTTGCCTCCATTAACGCTAACACTTTTTCGTCATTTTCAATTGTTTTTTGAGTAAAAACTTCAAACACTTTTTGCTCTGTTTGTGCAATATCGAGGAATCGATCTGTAATATTTCTTTTCTTCGTTGTTCTAGGTGCAGATGGGCCATGTATTATAGAAGCATCTGGCGTTGATGGTGGTTCCGGAGTTAATGACTCTAGAATTAATGAAGATCTTCGGGATGATGATTGCTCTTGAGTTGCTGGAACTGATGATACGCTGTTTGGTACATCACGAAATGTGGGAGATATGGGCGCATCGTCCCAATCGCAATACTGAATGTTTTCATCTAAGTAATAAATAAATTTGTTAAATACGAAGTCAAATGTGAAAATCGAAATATTATAAAATAAAACATTTACTCACCTAAAATGATTGATTCATCCATCAATTCTGTTACCTGGTTGCATTTATATGAATGCATGAATTCATTTATTGCGGAATAGTACTCCCACTGCGAAGGAGACCCTCCTGAGGTTCCCACTACCTTTTTCTCTGATCTAGAAACAATTAAAAATATTAGTAATTTTCAGTAATTCAGCATATTATACTAACCTATATTTCTTGGTTAAGTTGTTGATTCTCGTGCGAAGCTCCTCAGGTGTTAAAAAAATGTTCCGGCCCTTAAGCTGGTTGCACATTTGTTTATAAATGTGCGCGTTTTTGCACGCCTTTCTTAAGTCAGTTATTGAGCTGCGCCAAATATCAATAACTTCATAGATCTCAGATTTTGAGAGAACCTGCTTTTTTTTCCTGTCCATTTTATTTCTTCTTTTCAAATACACTTTTAAGACAATTTTAGCGCCATTTGTAGCTGTCAAACAATTGGAAATATAAGTTTCCTTCTTTTTCCGCTGCTGGAAATGGCGTTGGAGTTACTTCCAATTGTAGTATACCATGCAGCTGAGGCGGATTTCGAAACCATGATAATACCAGGGTTACAACCTAGAATAACCGTGGTTTTTGAGTACAGACTCATAGTTTTCTTAAAACTATGGTTTCGATACTACCAGTCTGTCATAGGTTTTATTGTGTTCTTCGACCAGTGCGGTTCTTATTTATTGGTTTTATCAGTAAAGTGAAAGTGATTGGAGTAAAAAAAACACAAAGATGACTGACAATTGGACAAAAGATCAGACGCGCTATTTAATATCTTTGTACAGGCAAAGTGAATGCCTGTACAATGTTCACCATCATAATTTTTTGAATAGAAATAGGCGTCATGCAGAGTTATTAAATATACAGGCGGCAATGAAAGATCTAAAGCCAGACGTATCCATACAACATATAAAAAATAAAATTAGAACGATTACTAATCAAGTTTCTAAGGAGCGCCAGAAAATGATTAAATCTAAAAGAAGCGGCGCGGGAGCCACAGATGTGTACAAATCCACACTGTGGTGCTACAACGATCTGCAGTTCCTTTTCCATTTAAATGATGAGAAAAGTGGACGATCTAATGCATGCCTAACAGAAGTGAGTAGTATTAAAAAAAATATTTCAACTACATAAACATAAAATTGTATCTTTGTAGCACAATACGGATGGTGCGTACGATAATGTGGAACTGGCTGAAGAAGCGGGAGAAACACAAATATCTGTAAGTAATAGTTATTAAGTTAATTAATAAATATTTTGGGAACAATTGCAAGGAGTGATAGAAATAATTAGCAATCACTATCCGGGAGACACAAAAAAGGGGTGTACAGTTTACTCATTAATAGAACTTTTGCTGGACAGAGTAAGCCTTAATTATTACATACTGGCCGATTACAGGGCTGGCGATATGATCTGTTGAGAATGTGGACTAGTTGGGGATATTCATGTTAAGGCGTTGATGCATCTCGTGCTGGTGGACCAGAAAATCCATTATTAAGTGGCGGAGATCTATCAACTAAAATCGGTCCTGGAACTGGGGAAGCTTCCTCTATTTCATTTGGCTCATCAAAATATTAGAATCGTAAAATAATGAGCAGCCCCGGCATAGCATTATTACCAGCCTTTAAAGAGATTTCAACAATGGCAGACAGGATAATTTGCCAAAAACAATTGTCGTTCGGAATAATAATTTATTCAAACAGGTAAAGACCTTGAAGCTTTTCTAATGTCTGATGAAATCCTAATTGGAATTTTTATATGAAGAAATAAAATGTTGAATAATTCATGCATTAATATGTTTTTCTTTTTTTAGAAGAAAACCAAAACAAATGCCATCGTCACGGACTTGAGAGAATCAGCAGAGAAATCTTTAGACATGATTTCTAAATTTATCAATTCCAAAAACGCCGAGAAGGCCAGAGAAGACATATTTTGCGAGCTGTTGTGCCAGAAGTTAAAAAGCCTTAAATTGGAAGAAACGCTAGACAAGATCGAAATGGATATTTTAAATCTCTACCACGAAACAAAAAAAGAAGAGGAAAGCCGGCTACAGGAAATGAATCCTGAGTCCTTCAATGACTGGAGAAGAATTTCATCAAAATCTTCCACGCCTATTAGTTTTAAGACTAAATCTTCGGCCGGGACATCAAGCACATCTAGTTTAAGCAGTAATCTGATGTCATCACTAGAGTATTCGCCTCCAGTAGATTTTTCTGATTTTGAACGCTCATCGCAAACAGGCAAAATTTTAATTCACAATGTAGAAATTGTAAAGCCGCCGGAGCCTTTTGTAGAGGATATTATTAATGAAACTCTCATTGAAGTACGAGAAACCTCAGACCTTTTGGCATTAGCCACTCAAGGTTTGTTCGATGAAGATGATTAATAATTTTTAATAATGAACTATTCTTTACTACAACTTTTTTTAATATAACTTGCGAATCATATAAGTTTTATTTTTATTGGCAGTCATTTAAAATTAATCAAAATCAAATAATGTAACTGTATTTATTCATGGTTACTTAAAATTAATAAAAAACAAGTAAGACTGTATTTTCACTTTTTTTAACTCCGTAATTCTGGAATGTGTGATAGTGGTTTCTTTAGAAATTATTATGTGAAGAAACGCAAAGTTGGTGGAGAAGACCTCAGAGTAAAATTTAGACAATATTGTTACTTTTTCATATAATATCAACAGGGTGAAGAATGATGACCCAGACAGACTTATTTCCCCAAAGCACTGCTTATAGGTGAGGCGCAGTCCCCGGAAATCAATCCACCAATTCATTATTTAAGTTTTTTAATGCTTGCGAATCATTACTTTTTATTTATACTTACATTCCTATAACCCCTCATGGGACATAGGGTGGAAACTGTTGGCCTCCGGCGAACTCTTCCGCGACAGCTCTCAGCTTTTCTTTGGATTAAATTTTATTTATGGTTATTTTAAATTAATAAAAAACAAGAAATATTACTTATTCAAGTTTATTTTAACAAAAACAAAATGTTTACATTTTCCCTTCATTAAAAAAGTAATCAGCAAACGATTCTCTAATCTTATCACTTTTTCTTTTTTCGCTCCTCAATTCTGGATCGGTTGTAAGTTGCTGTTCTTCTAGCTGTGTTGGAAAGGTCAAGCTTTGCTCTGAAGAAGAGTGATTTTCTATGTACCAATTACTATTGCTTATAAGAAAATTATGCAGAACACAACATGCTTGTACAATTGTGGTTGCTTTATCCTCGGTGAGGTTAATCCCTTTTTGCAAAATGTGGAATCTATTAGATAGGATTCCGAAAGCTCTTTCAATATTTTGCCTTCCACGGCTTAATCTATAATTAAAAGTGACTTTCTTTGGATCTCTGGTAGTGTAGGGATATGGAGTCATTAAGTTCTCCATTAGGGGAAATGCGTTGTCTCCAAGGATGACGTACGATGCCTTTCTATTTTTTCCAAAATTTCGCGGTGGCGGGAAATATTTATCGCTATTATTTAATACAACCATCAAATCCGATCGATTTAATACTCGTCGCTTATCCTACCATTACATCCAACATCCACAAATATAAATTTCGCATTTGCGTCTGCCATTGCTAAAAGCACAATGCTCTTAAAGCCCTTATAATTGTGGAATATTTGGGCGTTTTTTTTCCTTGGTTTAAAAGCAACATGCTTCCCATCAAGCGCTCCTAAACACAATGGGAACTGCCAACGGTATTCGAAATCATTGGCGATTTCTACCCATTTCTCTTTTGCATCTGGAAACTAAAATGATACTTATATCAATAAAGAATTCAATTCTATCATTTATGGACATACCTTTAAAAATAACTGTCTTCCGTTCTTATAGATTCGCACACTTCTATGACCGCTGCTCCTAAATAAGCTTCCGATAATTTTGTGTTCTCATCTAACTCCTTGAACGTTTCTCCAGTTGCTAAAAATCGTAAGGTGGCAGCTAGCTTCTCCGCAGGAGGTATGCAATCCCTCAATTTTGTATTTTGTCTACCAATATCATGCTCGATTAGCGATAATATCCTACGAAAGCAGGCTTCGTCCATTCGTAAAAACGATTTATATTTATCGCCATCAAACGACAGCTTAAATTCATTCAGCAATGCTTGAATGTTTCCAGACTCCGCCCGCGTATTACGCCACTGTTTAACCCAGCATTTTCTTTTTCTGGTTTTTTTATTTTGTTCCTCGACAATTTCCGCAGCTGCTAACAAATTTGTCGCTATTGAGTGCAGACACAGCGGAATAATAGCCTCCGCTTCCATTTTATTCTCCTAAAATTTTTCAAAAACCTTTATAACAATTTTGTAAATAAAAATTTTCAAAATAATTGTTTAAAAACGTTTACACAATTTTGTAATTAAAAATTTTCGAAATAATTACTATTTTATTTCGTATTAATGTATCACTTATTATTTAATTCCTTTTACTTTTCAAAAAATTACTCCGACTCCTTGTCACGTCTTTCCCACTTGTCAACGAAATGTGAAATAAATTTCATCTGCACAAACACACGTAAAACTTCCTGTATAGCATACAAATTTTCTAAACATAATTACGCCTAGTGTGATCTCCGAGGAGTTGTATAAAACCGGTTTTGAACAACATACTTATGGCGTAGTGTGTATAGGCTCTATGATACATGAAATCGGTGTAGAATTTAACGAAGAATACAGCGGTAGCGGTGGTGCCAGAAAAACGAAATATTTTATGTATAAAAAGATATTTCCATAAAATATAAATTTTGAAAAGAGAAAATATAAAGAAAAGACCTGAATATATGAATTAATATATGTATGTATGTAATTATGGTATTGCAGTGGAAAATGGGCAAAAGGGATATTTTTAGTACACAATAAAAATCAATAAAAAATAAGAAAATTATAATAAAATTGATGGAAAACTGATGAAATTAAAAAGAAGAAATTAGTCAGAATTTAATAAATTAAGAGAAAGTATTTGAAACTATTATTTTATGCATTTCAAAGGATGAACTATCCCCACCTAAAAATGGCAGTGCAGTTCACGCCAGGACCGTTGGTTTCAGTGTATAAAAACCCGGTACCACAAGCAATCAGTCTCTCTTGTCTACCAGTAGTCAAAGAAAGTGCTTCCCAGCAAAATCTAAAAAAGTGTTCAAACCTATTCAAGCGTTCAAACAACGACGATTGGAATAATTATCAAGGTATTTTTTAATCAAACATAAAATTTCTTTAGGCCAAATTGGTGGTTCTGGGAAATATATATGTTTGATTTACTAACTAATTTCTTATTTTCATTTTCACTATTTACAGAGATATACTCAGTGCAACTTTGTATGCTAAATTTGTTAGTATTAAGTCGCTGTCTGGCTATATCATTTTGTATATCTTAGAATATATTCAGTGCAACTCTACATACTAACTACGTGTTAGCTATTGAGGTGCTGTCTGGATATATCCATATATTTTGTATATTTTAATAAATAAATGTATTACTAACCAAAACATTATTATATGTTACTTTTTCGTAACATTGATGTTACTGGTTAGATTTACGCATATAAAATATAAATAAGATTAAAGATAAGGTTTACCTGTTAGCATATAAGCAAACAGTTTGAAATAAAAAACAGTATTAAATTCTAATTGACATGTGTGTTTCCTTCATATCGTCGGTCTAGAACCAGAAGATCGTAACCACCAATTTTGAAATTTTACAGGAGAGCTATTAAAAGGTGAATTTTATGCATTATCGTTATGTGAAATGGAGATACGATAAAATGGAAACTACTACTATTATAAAATGCTATGGCCGAATTTATATAAAGACGGATAAAGTAACTCTTCTACAATCAGAATATTCAAAAAAGTAATTCTTTTTTTTTTTGACATACGTTGTTCTGGTTCTAGACCGACGATATGTTCCTTTTACCCTTAGTACGAAATTTCATTCTGCACTAAACAGAAGTAACTTGCAAACTAATATGTTTACCGTACGCAGATAACGTACTACTGACCCCTCTTATGCATGAATCGAATGTATAAAGTATTAATAATCCGATAACAGATAAAATGTCTTCACAAAACTCTTTCTTAAACAAGGAAACTACAAAAACAGTCCTAAATGAAATATGCAAAAAAAATACCCACCAGCGAAAGTTAGGTAATGTAATGCTACAATAGGTCAGACCATATTTTCACCCTGTATGTAAGAGGATTTTGTTTCTGAAATTTTTTTTATTAAACAAATTTTCTTTTTCTGCTGCAGACAAAAAAGTACCACTAATTCTGATGACGTCAAAGAATATATAAAGGAAATTGTCGATGAAAAATTCAGAGAACTTCAAAGTAGATAAATATAATGGATTCTGTTCAGTTGCAGTCATAAAATTCTCAAGATAATAATTAATAAACAATTTCAACATTCAAATAACAAATTCGCATGATAAATTTCATGTCTGGCCGAGTGTTATCAAAAACCCCCAGTAATCTGAGCTTGCTCAGAAAAGCTTAAATTCCTTAAACTAGAAAATTACATGTTTCATAGTAAGCATGACGATGCTGTTATCTTTTCTTCAATTTGTTTTGATGCTTGTGAAGCATTTTTTATGTAAAGTTAATTTTACCGTTAACATGTAGATGTAAGCATTTTTGTTGCTATTATAAAATGTATTAGTCATTTTTTGACTTCAAAAGAGTAACAACGTGTCTTCTCTTTAATATTAATCTGCTTCTGGCGAAACGCTTGAATTTCAGACGTTGCACAAGTACCAGGTGCTTGGGCAATAAATAAAATTATTATTTTCAGAGTTTGAGTGAAACACTCAAACTTTTTAGGATTCAATTGGTACAAGAACCAGGTTGAAATTCCCAAAGCGGCAATTGTCGCCCTACAAAATATTTTGGCGACCGTGAGAGGATACCAGAGTCCACATTCAGCGACCATATTATCCTATCAAGTGGTTGGAGTTCCTCCAAAATCATTCGCAGTTACTTCCGGCAGATGCGGCGCCTGCAGAGCATGCCTATTTTACTAATAACTACTACCAAAAGGTATACGAGACGCTAAAGTCATGGCTTTATGAAGCTCCACCCCCAGCATCGAAAGCCAAAAAAGTAAATACTGAAGATGTACCACCAACAGCATCAAAAGCTAAACAAGTAGATGCTGAAAATGTTCCACCAAATGCAACACCGTTGCCCATTCAGACGTCGACATTGCCAAAAATTGTTGAGAAACTGGTGCGGGAGCATAAGGCGCTTAGCAGAGCTATAGTGTATTTTCTAGACGACCTAGGTCTGGACACCGCCCAAACACGACCCAGGCAATACTACAGCCTAAAAATAGAACGACTCACCAGGTATGAGGACGAGTTGAGGATCATCGACAAGGCCTTTGGGCAGAAACTTAGTAGGAAGAACCACTAGGTTATAAATCTGATCAGAACTGAGAATTGAAGAACAACATTCAAGATGTCATTGTAGCATTGCAGAAAATGTTTGATTCTGTTGCAAAATCCAGAATTACCAAGAGAACAAGATTATTCGCAGAATACCAATACCAGAATTAGGCTGCCCCAAATATCGCTGCCCACTTTTGATGGAAACTATTTGCAATGGACTCAGTTTCATGATTTGTACACCCAATTAATCCACTTGCAACCTATTAGCAAGGCTGAAAAGATGTTTTACTTAATCAGCAACCTAAGTGGAGAGGCAAGGGCACTCATCTACCCGTCACACATACAAACTAGGAAACAACATGGAACATCATTGTCAACCGTTATGACAATAACCGATTGCTGATAAACGCGATACTAACCAAATTGTCGTCCCAACCGACATTAGTTTCAGAGTCAGCCATAAAAAGCCTACATGACACCACCAACGAGTGTCTCCATGGCTTCCAAAATCTGGTAATCTCAGTGAACAACTGGGATCCTATCCTAATAAACCTACTTATCCGAAAAGTAGACAGCATTACACACACACTCTATGAACAATCATTAGAGCATCCAAAGGAACTTCTCCAGTTTCTTGAAGCCCGCTTCCAAGCCTTAGAAGCCATTACACGCGAAAGAGGGATTAAGAGAAGCAATAATTCAGCACAACCACCGAGGCACCAAGGCCACGACTATCCCTTCCCACGCTCGCGTCAAACCGTTTTTGTATATTGTGCCCACAGCAGACTCATCAACTATATACTTGCACAGCATTCCGAGCATTGATTCCAGCTAGAAGACAGCAATTACTACTAGACCACTCCCGATGCTTCAATTGTATGAGATCGGGCCATATGCAGATGTTTGCACATTATGAAGCTGCCTAAAGTGCAACAAAAACAGGACACACTACTCCACGAGGAGGACCACACAAGGGGTTATCAAGGCTCCATCTCTATCGCCAAACAACAGCGCCACGTTGGCAGCACGTGTCACTAGTCACAAACCAGGATACGTGTTGTTACGAACAGCCATTGTGCGTCTGCGAACACCAGATGGTAATGAAATCAGCTGCAAAGCCCTACTAGATGGTGGATCGCAATTAAGCATCATAACAGACAGGTTAGCCAAAAAGCTCAACGTTACGCACAAGTAATCCAACGCACCAACAGCAGAGCAAATACAAATACCTCCACCTTCTCAATAAGAATGGAGACATTCGTGTTTCCTCAAATCATTGGTCCACAACCAGCACAATATTTGGACATCAAGTCCTGGAATATACCAGCTCTCTGATGCGAGATGGGCCCAGTCGTATAAATATGCTCATTGGAGCAGAACTTTTTTACCAGTTACTACGCCCAAAACAGCGGTCTTTGGGGAAAGCATTGCCGTTATGTAAAATACCAGACTAGGATGGATAACGGCAGGAAAAATAGAAGAAGCACCAAACAACGGACTGATGAGTTGTAAGTTGACATCTCACAACAAATTGAAAAATTTTGGAAGATTGAAACCATGCTTATCAGCTGTTGAAGAACGATGTGAGATTCACTTTGACTAGACCACTCAACGCATCTCAGCAAGCCGCTTCATCGTACGATTCCCCTTTGTAGACGAGCCAGCTACCTTGAGAGAGTCAAAGGATATCGCTCTTCACAGATTTCTCGCACTAGAGACGAAACTCGCCAAAAACGCAGAGAAACAACAGTATACCGACTCCATGGTGGAAAACCTTGAACTTAATCATATGCAGAAGGTAGATACAAGTACTCTGAAGCACCCATATCATTTTTTTGCTTCAAAAATCAGAGCAGCACCCCTTAAGAAGCTGGGATTTGAATTTTATATTTTATTTTATGAATTTTATAAATGCATAATTTACTCTTTAGAAAACAAGGTGTTTTTAACATTGAAAAAGATATATGGCTGCTTAAAGAAGTTCTATCTCTAAATCCATAACAACTTGGACAAGAAAAATTAAAAGAAGTGGTGAAAAATTTAAACACCACATACGGATTAATTATATCTATGTATAAGGACAGTAAAAGATAGAGTAAATAATTTCATTGCAAAATTATTAAAAGAAGAATATTGATAAACAGGTAAAGTGAACTGATTTGTTAAACTGAGACTTAAAAAATTTATTGTAAATCTAGAACTGGAACAGAGCAGCAACAAGATGAAAGAGAACGACTTTTACGTGATATAATTTCGATTAAAGCTTAGCGCCCAATGATACCGTCAACGCCAACGACATCCGCCACCGTCAAAAATGTGAAAATAAATTCAAAGTAATCTCATACAACTTCGCCCTCGGTAGTCTAGAGGCCTCGGTAGTCTAGAGGTAAGGCGCCTGACTACTATCCCAGAGGTCCCGGGTTCGAATCCCGGCCGAGCCCCACGGTCCTTCGCCTTTTCCACTTTCCCGCCCACATAACTTTCCTTCTTTCTTCTCCCCTCTTTACATTCCTGATTACTGTGATTTACTGTGATGGATTCATTGGGCCAACATGTCCGTCATGACGTCACTGGAAAATTTTGATGGTGATGTTGACGGTATCATTGGGCGCTATGCTTAAAGGAGAAACTGTAAGCTTGTATATCGATCAAATTCATTGGGAAGATGATGTTACTCAACCGTCTACGTCTAAGGAAAATCATCGTACAATAAAAAGTTAGAAATGTTAGAGGCTAACGTAGATCGTGATGCAGAAGCTGAACAAAAGTGTAAGCATAAAATTATTTCATATCTTATAAATGCGTATCTATAATATCGCCCATGTTCCAGAAAACGCGCGAATTCAAAACGCAAGTGAATTTAAAATCGTACGAATTTTAAATTGATGTTCCAGATTTGATACGTTCCTTATAACTTCGAAAATGAATTAAATTCACTTCGAAATCATATGTTTGCTGTCAGTTTAAAAAGCTGAAGTAGTTGTGAAAGGTTTCAGTTTTGTTTGTAAAGTTTTTTACATCTAAAAAATTAAATGGATCCAGTGATTTTATATTTAGTTGATCAAGATTTGGAAGAAAGAAATTCTTTTAATAAAGAAAAAATATTCAGAAAAATATTAAGGGATAAATCAGATCCTTTATCTATTTCAAATCAAAAGCAGGGACTAAGAACGGAACGAAAACGAGAACGAAAGAAGAAGAATTTTTCGTTTTCGTTCTGATCGGAAACGAACAAAATACTTTTCGTTTTTAGTCCCTGATCAAAAGTAAGTTATTCATATGAAAATCTTAAGAGTAAAAAATATGAATATTATTAAATTTTCTTTTGCAGTTTTATAAATTATTATCGTGTTAGCAAGGAAGCCTTTATTAAAGTATTAAGAGATGTAGAACCACATTTTAAGCTAACATCAGTACCAGCAATATTGAAATTAGCAGCCACTCTACGTTTTTTCTCTGTAGGCTGCTATCAAGCATCAGTAGGAAAAGATTTCAACATCGGTTTGGGTAGGACGACGTTTTGTAAGATTTTTTCGGATGTTTTAAACGTTTTACAAGCTCGTTTATGCTCAAAGTAGATAAATTTAAATATGGATGAAGAGGAAATTAAGCAGCCAAAGCTACATTTCTTTGCAAATCATGGTTTCCCTGGTGTGGTTGGCTGTGTCGATGGTACACACATAAGCATCATAAGACCAACAGATAACGGAATGGATTATCTAAATAGAAAAGGATACTATAGTATCAATGCTATGATTGTATGTTTGTTATTATGTTAATTTTATAGATATTTATTATTTTTGTTCTCATTTTAGGTATGCGACTTTGAAATGAGAATTAGAGCTGTTAACGCATGTCACAGTGGTTCCAGTCACGATTCTCTTATTTGGTCGATGAGCGAAATAAGACAACATTTCGCGGAGAAGTTTGCGGATAGGAGATGTGGATCGTGGTTGTTAGGAGATGCCGGCTATGGTTTAGAAACTTTTTTGATGACACCATATAGAAGTCCTAGTTCTGGAACGATTGAAAGTAAATACAACATCAGACACACCGCGGCAAGAAATATAATCGAAAGGACTATCGGAAATTTAAAAAGTCGTTTCAGATGCTTACTGGGTGCAAGACAATTAAATTATTCGCCAGTAAAAGCATCTAAAATAATAAATGTATGTTGTGCATAATAACATTTGCAAGCATTATAGAATAGAATCAAATGAAAATATAAGCAATGTAGAGTTGGATGCAAATGAAAACGATTTGGAAGAATTAATTAATGTTGAGCCGAACATGTGTGCAAATAATATAAGAAATTCAATTGCCATTTCTTTACAATAAATATGTTGTTATAAGAATTTGTGTTTTATTAAAGTAAATTATCAAAACAGTCTTCGTGACACTTACGAACTTTTATAAATGAAGTTATTAAAAACAAACAATATATATTTAAAATAAAAATAAAAAACAGCCTTCCTAGGACTTATAATTAACTTCACAAGGAACTATAAAATAAAGAAAAAAGCAGTCTTCTAGACACTTACAAACTATTATAAATGAAAGTTATTAAAAACAGCCAATATATATTTAAAATAAAAATAAAAACAGCCTTTCTAGGACTTATACTAAACTTAACAAGGAACTATAAAATAGAGATCTCCCCTGGCTAAAACTGCATTATTTTCCATAAACCTAATAATTATTTTGTCTTGTTGATTGTTTTTATGCTTGCCCCTAAATTTAAAAGATATTATTTCCTAAACAAAACAATTAATTGCATAATTAACTTACATTTTTAAAATATAACTCCGACCACTTTTCAATTTCCATTTCACTCAAACGTCGCGATTTCAATACGTCAAAACTTGACGAAAAACGAATTGTGGAACACCGAAATTTCGCTTCCCAAAATGAATTCCACTTTCGAAAACGCAAAGGGAATTTCGGAACACCAAAAATCATTTTTACGAAATGAATTCATGAAATTTTAGCGAAAGCGAATTCTGGAACATGGGCATATATGTATATCATTTGCAGATGGGAAAGATTCACCAATCGCAGCCCTTAATCGGCGAAAGCGAAAAGTTCCATTTGAGGAAGAAATGATTCTTCAAAAGCAACTGAAACAATATGATCTTGACGAAAAAAGTTTGGAGCATAAACATGAAGAGCGAATGAAAGAACTTGCTATAGAAGAACGGCGTTTGGAAGCTGCTGCTGAAAATAAAGAAATACTAATGAAAACTATGTTTTCATTTATGAAAAATATATATGATAAGTTTTCAAATGAAAATTGAATTACCTTTCTATTAACTACCTACTTATTTTGTGATATGTGAAAGAAACCTTATTTTTTAACCAATGAAAATGCTTAATTTTTTTAAATTATTTTGAAATAAAAAATTCAATTAAAATAACTTTGTTTCAATTATAATTGTTTCCCTACATATTGTTCAATAGAAGGAGGATAACATTGAAAGGTTTTCGAAGTTTGTGATCCATAAATGCAAGAATGGCAATTTGTCAATATAACACTTACTATATAATGTTCCTTCAAAGGCTGAAGCATCAATTTTTGATTTTTTTTTGGTCATTAAATGCAAATAACTGCAAAACTTTTCCAAAACCATATTCCACATTAACGCGCAGAGATGACAAATCAGCATTAAATTTTGAATGTTCTGTTGATGAAATTTGAAATTTGTACGGTGATTTAATAAACTTTTGGTTTGCATATCCTGAGTCGCCTAGAAGGCAAAAGTTTTTCCCATTTGTTAACGAAAATTTATCTTTTAATTCCTCCAATAACTTTGAAATGCGTAGTATTGACGAATCGTGACGATGCCCATTAATGGGACGATCTATCGGTACTTCACTACCGTAATTATACACGTTTTTGTGTGTTTTTATATTTAGGATTTTATTTATATTATAGTTATCTATTAATTACGACGGAACGGGAGACGAGTAGATCACTGAACTTTAAGTGATCGATGAAGTGTTCCGACTGATCGTTTTGATCGTGTCGGAAATTGTTGTGTGACATTGCGTAAAGTTTGGTAATTAAACTTTACGCGGTCACTACATCCTCCCCCCCCCAGCGTAGCGTTAACGGAATGTTACCGCTTTAGACGGCTTAGCTTCGTTGTCGCGGTCACAACCGAAGGCTGGCTTTAGCCTGTCAATGGATATTGACTTGGTTGTGCCGTTCAATTTGATGACGAAGTGTTTTCGTAATCGTTAGATTACTTCATATGGGCCCTCGTATGGAGGTTCGAAAGGTTTTCGAACTCTGTCGACACGTATGAAAACGTAGCCGGCTTTCTCCAGGGCTTCTGGCACATAGACATCTTTTTGGACGGGTTGCCGAGGATGTATTGCCTTAATGTTCTGCATATGAGAACGGAGGCGAGAGAGGAATTCTGATTCTTCAATTGGATTTTCATCGGTTGTGATAGAAATCGAATTGGGAAGTCTCAGATTCTGACCATATACGAGCTCGGCTGATGAGCATTGTAAATCGGTCTTAATTGCCGTGCGTATGCCTAACATGACAAAGGGCAAGTCTTCACTCCAATGAGTAGTGTTGTCCCTTGCCATTAAGGCTGCTTTTAGTTGCCTGTGGAACCGTTCAACCATCCCGTTTGCTTGCGGGTGGTAGGCGGTAGTCCGAATTCGACGAGTGCCGAGTAATTTGGCAACTTCATTGAACAGTTTCGATTCGAACTGCGTACCTTGATCGGTTGTGATCTCGGGTGGTACGCCGAATCGTGGGACAAATTCAGTAACGAATTTCTTTGCCACTGTTGAAGCTGAGATATCCCGAATTGGGTATGCTTCAGGCCATCGCGTGAATCTATCGACTATCGTTAAGATATTGTATAAGAGTATCCATGAGATGGGGGTAGGGGTCCCCATATGGATATGGTCAAATCTATTATTTGGAAGTTTGAAAGCTTCCAATGGAGATTTGGTGTGCCTTGAAACTTTGGACTTTTGGCAACCTAGGCATGATCGAGACCACTCATTGCAGTCTTTATTGATCGATGGCCAGAAGTATTTCTTGGTAACGGCTCGTCTTGTAGCACGAATACCAGGATGAGAGAGACTATGTTCGGAGTTGAACGCTAGTCTGCGTAAGGAAGTGCGTATTTAAGGCCTAGGAATGCCTGTGCTAGTTTCACACCATACCTGATGGGCGGTAAATGGTATTGGCGTAAGAACTAGTTTTACCCGTGAGCCGTTGCTGGGGTGCTCTTGTAGAGACTTCAACTCTGTGTCACCTTGTTGAGCCTGAGCTAGTGTAGGCAGGTCGAAGGTGACCGAGTCGACGTTGTCGGTTGCTAGTGAGCGCGACAAGTAGTCGGCGACAACGTTTTGTTTACCTGACACATGTCTGATGTCAGTGGAAACTGAGAGATTAGACCCAAATGTCTGGTCTGACGAGGGGATCGTTCGGTCTTTGTGTGAAGGGCGCGAACCAGTGGTTTGTGATCAGTATAGACCACGAAGTTGCGTCCTTCAACGAAATAATGGAAGTGTTTGATCGCTGCATAGATTGCGAGGAGTTCGCGATCAAATGCAGAGTACTTCCGTTCGGTTGGTGACAGCTTTTTGGAATAAAAAGCTAGAGGTTGTCACCGATGACCGTTGAATTGTTCCAAAACGCCTCCGATTGCATAATCAGAGGAGTCAGTCGTAAGACTGTATTTTGCATCCTCGATTGGATGGTTCAGCAGAGTTGCTTCAGCCATCGAGGTTTTCACCTTGAGGAATGCCGCCTGACATTCTGCTGGCCAGTCAAAAATGTTATTGGCACGTGAGCGGTTGAGAAGGTCTCTCAAATGTTCGTTTATCGGCACCAACTGTTCAGCCAATTTTGGGATAAATCGGTGATAGAAATTCACCATTCCCAAAAACTTCTGGATCGATTTGACAGAAGTTGGAGGTGCGAGATCAACGATAGCCTGAACCCGATCGGAGGATGGAAGTATTCCATCCTTTGTGATGCGGTGGCTTAGAAACTTAATCTCTGTTGCACCAAAAACGCATTTCTCTAGCTTAATGGTTAAACCGAAGCTATCGAGGCGTTTAAAGAGCTCTTCGAGGTGAACGATATGCTCATCCTAGGTTTTACTGGTGATAAGTATATCGTCCAATCCAAGTATACATAAACGAAGTCGAGATCTCTCGTAACTTCATTTTTGAACTTTTGAAAGGTTTGGGCTGCATTTCGTAAGCCGAATGGCATACGTGTAAACTCATATAGGCCGAATGGCGTAATGAGTGCAGTCTTATGCACGTCTTCTGGGGCGATTGGTATGTGATGGTATGCACGTACCAAGTCAACCTTCGAAATAATTGTGCAGCCGTGAAGATTCACGGAGAAATTCTGTATATGCGGGACTGGATTTCTATCCGGCACAGTGACAGCGTTAAGGCGACGGTAGTCGCCGCATGGCCTCCAATCATGTGGGTCCCGTTTAGGGACCAGATGAAGCGGAGATGCTGCGGGGGACGACGAAGGTCGACAAATCCCCAATTGAACCATATGGTCGAATTCTAACTTTGCCACCTTCAGTTTCTCCGGATGGAGTCGCCGAGCGGTGACAAATGGTAATTGCCCTTTAGTTACAATGTGGTGTTGCACATTGTGTTTAACCGGAAGGTTAAAATTGGGCGGTTTTGTTAACGAAGCGTCCTTCGTTAATAGCTCTTTGTATATGCCAATAACTCGGCATGGGAATGTTTCGGGGTTGTAGTCGACGGTAGCGCACACGTTAATTCGAAACTTCGTGCGCTTGTCGACTAAATGCCGATATTCAAAATCGACGGACAATTTGAACTTCGTTAAGAAGTCCGCCCCGATAATGGCTTTAGTGGTGTCGGCTATAATTAAGTTGTAAACATATCGTCGGCGTAATAGTCCAATCAATCTACGGAATCACCATTTAATTTCCGCAAAAAGACAAGTTTTTTATTTCAATATTTTTCGGCTCTAACCTACTGTATGACCAAATTACCTATTTATTCTCTAAAAAGAATATAAACTTTTATTAAATAGTAGGTTAGAGTCGAAAAATAATGAAATAAAAAACTTGTCTTTTTGCGGCAAAAAAAGTTGTCTTTTTGGCGGTGGAGTTTTTTGTACATAAAATTGAAAAACTCCAATTTTAACTTATAGTGCATGATAGTCCAACTCTTAACGAAGAAAAAGAGCTTCGAAAAAATGTCCTACGAGGTCGAGGAGCTGTAGACGAAGGATTTTACGAAAACGCTTGTTTTACATAAATCGAAATTTCACCCATATTTTGCAAAATTTCGAGCCAACAAAAATAATGAGTTTTCAGATTGCCAAAAGCAACATTTTTACCAAATAAAAAGTTTCTAGGTCGCATCAATAAAAAGAAAAAAAGAAAAGAAAAAGAAGCGATTTTTAGCGGTTTTTAGCATTTTTCTCCATGTATAAGACACTAACCAATATTTTGTACCACATCAATTGAAAGATAATTTTAATACCTTTAACTTTATAATTTAACTTTTTCGGATCCGAGCTCAACTTTTTGTTTTATTGGCGAAAAACCGGTTTTTTGACTTTTGCGAATTTTTTAGGTTAAGTTCGCCAATGCAGTTCCGTAAAAAAAACGCTATCATTCTTCAAATTAAGTGTTCTACACGCCCATATTTTTTTTTTCCTGCCTTCAATTGTCTGGAGAATTTCCGTAGATTGATTGGACTATAAGCCGAGTTCAAGTTCAAGCAACTTAGTGCCGAAAGTTCGGATCAGTGATCCGTTGGCCGCGTACAGAAGGACGTTCGGGCTACCGTTATGGGGCGGGAACGCCTTGGCGGGAACAATTGAAACGTCCGAGCCCGAATCAATCAGAAAGTCCATCCGATTGTTGGTGTCACGGACGAATAAACGATATGAGCGGCCGGTTATATGCTCACTCGAATCGATCCCCAACTTTAGTTTTTTTAGGGGTGGTGGCCTTTTTCTTCGCCGGTTTGGCTTGGCCACCACCGAAACTGCAGGGGGCTTTGCAGGTGCGAGCTTCCTTACCGTAACGGTAATGGAAGTAGCAGAGGCTACCCCGCAGTTTGTTGGCCCCTTGTGGCCGAGTGGCCGAGGGTTGTCGAGAGCCACCCTGCCGATTGGCAGGTGTTTGGCTTCTCGAGTGACGCGGGCTTTTGTTAAGGTTGTCTAGCCGGGCCGTTAGTTTTCTAATGGCGCTTTCTAGCGACCTTAACGTGGGCTCCGCGTTGGCTGGCGTATTGGCTTGGACGGCGGACGCGTATGAGGCGCCTCCGTGTGGAAGCACCTCCCATACTTTGTCCGCCGTGGATGCCAAAAATACAAATAGGCAAGCCAACCAACATTCGAAAACCTTGCCAACTTTGGAACCTCAGAAGAAAGTCCTCGAGAGGACTACGTCAAACACCTGGAAGCCGGCCACGGTCGTCGAGCAAGTGCACCTCAGGTTATACTTAATCAAAGACACAGCGGGAAAGGTTTAGAGAAGAAATTCAGCAAACCTGCGCACCACCAAAGCCAAGATACCGGTATTACCACCATTAGTTATTGACGAAGGGACTGCCCAGAAGCTTCCGACAGATCCAGAAAACCCAGTTCCGCGACCTCATCCAACGATGATCACACCCACGCCGGAGACGGAAACCGATAACCCTGCCGCAACAACACTCCCACAATCACCTCCCATCTGTCAGGTTTTACCAATGTAAAATCACTAGACTGTATCCATTGCATGAATCAACTTGTTTGTCGTGAATTAATAAATCTAATAAAATAAAAGACATCTTTTATTTACACCCAGGAGTGTGCTCCAGGCCTGTTTATCCTCCAGTAGAAGGATGCAATTGAAATTCCTTACCAAGGAAGTTGTGCCTAGAAATGTACTATAGTGTAAAAGTAATTTGAACTCAAAATAATGAATTACCGGCTTTATATCACCGGCACCGGCTTTATATATATAGACATTTCTTGCCGTGATGGTCGAGACGCCGTTTGCAGTTCTGCTAAGAAAATTTTTTTTTTATATTACATTTAGTTATATATTGTTACGTTTTTACGGCTTAACGGATTCGTAGGATTAATTAAGGAATACACTTTTTAATTATCCAAACAAAACTTATTTATTACAAACCAAACACAATTTAAAAATAAACACAATTCTTAGAGTTCACTATAATCACTAGCAAATTTAATATTTCGCACTATTCAATTCTAATTATCGCTTTTTATTTCACTTTTAAATCACTGTTCTCACTTTAAAACACTTGTATCGCCTTTATAATCAAAACTGACTCGATAGCGGCTGCCAGGCGCTTTTATATAGGCAGCTCCACCTTTGTCTACTTTCTGGAACCTTCGTTTTCTGGTTCCTTGGGGTATGTTCTATATTTCTTTTAGTTTCGACCAGCTTGAAGTTGTCTTCGCTTATCGCTCGTTAGTTTAGTACATAAATTCTTAATTCAGACAACAACCGAAAATCGTTGATTCATCCTCTCGACAAACAGATGGCGCATAATCATCACATTGCCCCCTTCTTAGGACTGTTCGTCCCGAACAGTTGTCCATCCTGGATCCGGCTGATGATATGGGCACAGCCTGTCTATGTGCACAATCTTCTTCTTTACTTTGGGTCCTTGTTGAATCCTGTAGACCACATCGTTGATCCGTGTTAGGATTTTATAGGGCCCCTCCCACTGACGCTGAAGTTTCGGAGACTTGCCTTTCCGTCTTCGAGGGTTGAACAGCCAAACGAGGTCACCTTCCTGGAATCCGCTACAGTTTGCTCGGAGGTCGTACCTTGTTTTCATCCTGTCACTGGCTATCTTGAGATTCCTCCTTGCGAGCTGGTGGATATCTGCAAGTCTATCACGAAGTTCACCTGTATAACCGCCAGTAGATTCGTTACTTTCCACAGGTGTCCCAAATTTCAAGTCGCTTGGCAGCCGGATTTGTCTTCCAAAAATCACACTAGAAGGGGTTTGTCCTGTGGAATTATGAACTGCTGTCCGATATGCCATTAGAAAAATAGGGATATAACTGTCCCAGTCGCGCTGGTGCTCGCTAACGACTTTCCTTAAGTGCTCTAGCATTGTCCTGTTGAATCTTTCTACCATTCCATCGGATTGGGGATGAAGGGGCGTCGTCCTGGTCTTCTTCATTCCGAGTATCTTACATACTTCTTGAAAAACTTGAGATTCGAAATTTCTCCCTTGGTCAGAATGAAGCTCATGAGGAACACCAAATCTGCAGATCCAATTGTTCACTAATTCCTCTGCAACAGTGATTGCTTCCTGATTTGGAATGGCATATGCTTCGGGCCACTTACTGAAGTAGTCCATAACCACCAAAATGTAACGATTCCCTCGGTCTGATGCTGGAAAAGGTCCCGCCACATCGATTGCAATTCTTTCAAATGGGGCTCCCACGTTGTATTGCTGCATTTCTCCTTTTGTTTTTACGCGAGGGCCTTTGCTGCTGGCACAAATTGTGCATTTACGGCACCAGTCTGTAACATCGTCGCGCATGTGAAGCCAATAGAATCTATCTCTTATTTTTGCCAAAGTTTTATTGACTCCCAGATGTCCTCCTGATGCGCCATTATGAAACTCCTCGAGAATATCTCTTATTCTACTGCGAGGGACTAACACCTGCATTCGGTGAGAGGTACCGTCAGCGGTTTCCCATTTGCGCTTTAACACTCCTCGCTCGGTGTGCAATGAATCCCATTGGGCCCAATAGCTCTTCAGGGTTTCGCTTCTCTCTGCAATATCCTTCCATTCAGGCTTCTCCTCGTATTCCTTCCATGCCAGAATCGAAGAAATATCCGGGTCGTTGCGTTGGGCGTCTCGGAGTCCCTGGTCATCCCATCCTGTCGTTGGCTCGACTGTCGTCCTTTGACACTTTTCCTCGATACGTCCACAATGTTTGCAGTCTGGTACGCATGGTCGCCGGGAGAGTGCATCTGCATTCCCATGGTTTCTTCCCTTTCTGTGGTCTATATTGAAGTCGTAGGACTGAAGTCTCTCTATCCATCTTGCCACTTGTCCTTCAGGGTTTTTGAATTGCATCAGCCATTTTAATGCTGCATGATCCGTTCGAAGGATGAAGTTTTGCCCATAGAGATACTTGTGGAAGTGTTTGGTTGAGTCCACGATTGCCAATAGTTCCCGCCTTGTGACACAGTAATTCCGCTCCGATTTTGACAGCGCTCTACTGTAATAAGCTATGACCTTTTCCTGTCCGTCGAAGTTTTGTGATAGCACTGCACCAATCCCGACATTACTCGCGTCTGTGTCCAATATGAATCTTTCGCCTGGCTTCGGGTATGTGAGTATTGGTGCTTGGCAAAGTCCTCGTTTTAGTGTGTTGAAACTTTCCTCGCACTTTTCTGTCCAGATAAATGGTTTTCCTTTTTCTGTCAGTTTATGTAATTCCTTAGCCTTGTCGGCAAAATTCCTGACAAAACGCCTATAATAGGTGGCAAGTCCCAAAAAGCTTCGAAGTTCATGTTTATCCTTCGGTGTGGGCCAATTCTTAACTGCTGTTATTTTCTCAGGATCTGTTTGAACTCCATTGGATGAAACCACATGTCCGAGATAGTTGACCTGGTCTCTAAACAGTACGCACTTTTTAGGGCTGAGTTTCAGTTGGGCTGTTCTTAACTTTTGGAAAACCTCTCGCAGATTGCCCAGATGTTCCTCGAAACTTTTTCCAACGACGATGATATCGTCCAGATAAACCAGACAAGTCTTCCATGTCAGTCCTCGCAAGACGCATTCCATCAGTCGTTCGAATGTAGCTGGAGCATTACACAGTCCAAACGGCATGACTGTAAACTGCCACAGGCCGTTTCCTACAGAGAAAGCTGTCTTTTCTCGGTCCTCCGGGTGAATTTCGACTTGCCAGTAGCCGCTCTTAAGATCCAAGGTAGAAAATCATTTAGCTCCAGAGAGAGTATCCAGTGTGTCATCGATACGAGGTAATGGGTAGCTGTCCTTTTTAGTGACGTCATTTAGCCGCCGATAATCCACGCAAAATCTTGTACTGCCATCTTTCTTTCTGACTAGAACCACGGGAGACATCCAAGGGCTTTTCGACTCCTCTATAAGGCCTTGTCTTCTCATGTCCTCAATCATATTGGCTGCTTCTTCCCGCTTGGCTAGTGGTAGTCTTCTCGGCGGTTGCTTGATTGGCTGGGCATCTCTGGTGTCGATCCTATGTTGGACGATGTTCGTTTTTCCAAAATCATCATCTCTCATGGCGAAGATATCACTAAAATCCTCCACTAATGTTCTTGCCTGGAGATACTGGTTTTGTTCAAGACAACTACTTGAGAGCACTGTGTTTACCAATTTCGTGGCCTTTGGCTTTGGTTTTGCCACCGGTTCCGTGTGAGCGCACTCCACTAATGTAATCTGTTCTGCCGGTTCTCCTTTCCCCAAAACCGTATCCTTCTTCAATCGTATTTCGCGCTCGTTGGTATTTAGCACTCTCATGAACACCTCCCTTTTGTCATCGATGCTCACCAGACATTTTCCAATTGCTATACTTTTGGCCTGTTCCGTTTTCTCTGGTTCGATAAGATAGAATCGGTAGCTCCCGGGATCACCATCGACTATTGCTCGCACCAATTTCTCAGCGCACGGAGGAAGCACAGTATCTTCTCGAACGACGACTTTCAGCTGCGAAAAACACGTGGATCCTATGGCCATAGGAATCTCCTTGTTGTCATATCTCAGTATTTCCTCTCCGATGTCCAGTAGAATTTTATGCGTTTTCATAAAGTCCAGTCCCAGAATACACTCGTCTGTTATATCAGCTACCAGGAACGAGTGTGAAAATCCGATGTCTGCGAGAACCACATCCAACATAGTTTCCCCGTGTACTCGTACTGGCTCTCCTGTTGCAGTATTCAGTCTGTATTGGCATGCGTCTTTCAGCCACTTATTACCGACCAAGTCAGCTCGGATGACAGATTTTGAAGCACCAGTATCTACAGTTATTGTGCATTTTTCGGCTCCAATCTTTCCATCGATGACAAGGCTGTCGCCACTACGCTGCAGTTGTTTGATAGTGACGATGATGATACCGGGGGCTTCGATTTCCCCGACCAACTCCCGCCCCATGGAGTTAGTCTTTATTCGTTTCCCTGCTGCTGTCTACGGGGCGACACGGAGTCATTTTCTTCGGCCTCCCTCTGGTCACCTTTCTGTCTATGTCCGCATTTTTCACAACACTTTGCGCCACTCTTATTCTCGGGGGACTCCGCTCTCCTTCGCTTTCTGCAATTCCTTTGCAAATGACCCGGTTCACTACAGTTCCAGCATCGGAGTCGACCGCGTACTTCCGTTGCATTCATTCTGTTGCAACTATCCTCTGTGGTGTGGATTTCTCTGAGGCGGACTGCACTTCTTGATGCTTGCCTCGCTGCCTCGTATGCCAGAGCATATGCCAAAACTTCTGCGGTATTCTTCTTTCCGGCCAATCTGGCTGCCTGCTGTAGATCTCGGTCAGCAAAAGAGTTAAGGAAAGCCTCTCTTGCTACTTCGTTGATGTAGTCTTGGCCGAAGCTAGGATAAGCCAGATGCACTAACCTCTCGATATCGGCGCATAGTTGTTGTAAAGTTTCTCCTGGCTTTTGAAGTCGATTGCGAAGTTGAAGTCAATAAACCTCTTGCATGTGCTGATCACCGTAACGCATTTCCAGTGCTTGAACTAAGAACCCGTAGCTGTTGCGATGTTCTGCTGGTATTGACTGCAATATTTCTGCTGCTGTGCCCCTTAGTGACAACGTTAAGGCCGTTGCTTTCTCCTCCTCAGTCCAGAAATTGCCTGTTGCTGCTGCTTCGAATTGGAGCTTATAAGTAGACCATGGGCTTTGCCCGTCGAAAGTTGGAGGCTGCAGTTTCCTAACTCCGATGACTTCGTGAGATGCCGTCGCTGGGTGGTGAATCTTTACTCTTTCTAGCTCGGCTCTGACCGATTCTAGCTCAATCTTCAACTTTTCATCATTTTCCCTCATGGAATTTTCGAGCTTTTCCAGATCATTCTCTACATTTGCTTTAATGGAAGATTCGAGATTTTCCAGATCATTCCTCACATTTTCCTTTACGTTATCCAGCTTTTTATCAACAGAGAGTGACATTAGTTCGAATTTCTGCTCCATCTGGTTTCTCTGTTCTTCCATAGACTCTTTGAGTTCTGCTAACGAGCGTTCATGAGCTACTGCTAACAATTTCTGTTCATCTTTTAACGCCAACACTTCCGCCGTGATCACTTCCTTCACCTCTGCTGATGACCGTTCTTGCGCTTCTTTCATCTCTGCTGATGCACGTTCTTGCGCCTCTTTCATCACCATCAATGTCTTAAGAAGTTCTGCCATACTCACTGTCGCTTCTTCTGGCTCTGCTTCTACCTCGCCTTCAAACATGTAGGTTTCAGGATCCTTACCTTCGTTCACCATAGCTTCTCGAAGCAGGGCGGTTAGGGAACTTTTAGCCCCCACCGTTGACAACGAGCGTTTACTTAATTCTTTTTTCAACTCTACAGTGCGCAAATCCACTAGCTTTCGACCCATTTTATTAATAAGTCCTTATTTCTCACGCACAAAGTTTAAATTCCAATCACAATTATTGTCCAAGTTCACTTATTTCACTTATCTCTTAATTAATCCCACTTCTGACACCAATTGTTACGTTTTTACGGCTTAACGGATTCGTAGGATTAATTAAGGAATACACTTTTTAATTATCCAAACAAAACTTATTTATTACAAACCAAACACAATTTAAAAATAAACACAATTCTTAGAGTTCACTATAATCACTAGCAAATTTAATATTTCGCACTATTCAATTCTAATTATCGCTTTTTATTTCACTTTTAAATCACTGTTCTCACTTTAAAACACTTGTATCGCCTTTATAATCAAAACTGACTCGATAGCGGCTGCCAGGCGCTTTTATATAGGCAGCTCCACCTTTGTCTACTTTCTGGAACCTTCGTTTTCTGGTTCCTTGGGGTATGTTCTATATTTCTTTTAGTTTCGACCAGCTTGAAGTTGTCTTCGCTTATCGCTCGTTAGTTTAGTACATAAATTCTTAATTCAGACAACAACCGAAAATCGTTGATTCATCCTCTCGACAAACAGATGGCGCATAATCATCACAATATATTTAATAATCATTATTTAATTATATAAAGTGTGTTATTATTTAAACAACTAAAGTGACTGTGAGTAGGTTGTAGGACGATTGGGCATGGGAAAATTTTGCCCACCGTGGGAACTAGGCCACGGGCATTGACCTTGAGCTGATTAAAAACAAAGTGCGTGCCGCTAACACGGGCATTGACCTTGAGCTGATTACAAACAAAGCGTGTGCCGCTAAATAAGGCGCATGCCGTGATTTATGGCGCTTCGAACCTATACGATTGCCGAAGGTAAGAAATTAAATCATGGTACATGAAGTATGACTAAACACTCTATGTGGAGTATGCCAGTGGTGGTTGCAGCCTGAGTGAGGGTGATTCTTCGGATAACGTCAGAGAGAATTCCCCCAATAGAGATGACGATAGTATGGTTGCTGGCTGAACACGACGAGTAATATGTACAGAACTGTGTGCAGGCAAAAATGCCAATTGTTATCAGCTGGCTAAAAAGCCGCTTGCTGTCGTTCTTTACAACTCGTTTTCTTACCTTAGTAAGATTGTTATATTGTTAAAAAAACTACTTACCATAGTTGGTATTGTTGTTTGTTACTGATCACTTTGAGGGAAAAATTTCACTTTTATATACAATGTTTTATCAATTCCACGTTTATATCAATGTAATACAATGCATTATCAATGAAATGCAGTGTAGACAAAACGAGTTCAAGAACCTCCGTTCCATTAAAAATAGCCGAAATAAGTTCATTACGTCTGATAAGAACTGTTGTTATTCATCGAAATTTTTTTTTACATCGGTTGCGTAAATAAATTCATTATGACTGATGAAAGGAAGCGTTCTTTTTCATTCGATATTTTTTTTGTTTCTGTGCATATTAAAAGCAGAATAACGTGATAAAATGCTGTGTACACAAACGAGTTCAAGACTCCCATCACATTAAAAATAGCCCCAAATAATTTCATTGTGATTGATAAGAAGAATCGTTGTTATTCAATCAGTAAATTAAAGCATACGCCTGCTGTACGAAAATAAAAAAAAACCCAAATCACATGTAGCTTTTATCGCCGTAAGAAAAACAAGATCATTTTTTTTAATCTTTTATATTACGTCTTTTATATTAATCCAGGTGTTATGTTTTGATGAAAAACCAAGCCATTTGACTAAAACGTGACTTCCGCGTCTTTTTATAACCTTTTCTACTAAATAGACATCAGGATTCTTCACTGGCGCTAGTTCCAGCTCATAAAAGTGGCCTTGAATTATATTTCCCAGGTAATCTTCGAGTATATAGGTTGTGGGGTAAATGGTCTTCACTTCTTTAATTTTAAATATTTCAGCGGACCAATTAGGTGTCTACCCCTTTTCAAATACATGTTTATGTCTACTTATACGAACAAAATCACCCATTTTATATTTCGGCTTTGATTTTATTTTAAGATATTTGCACACTGTGAATAATAAACGTTTTTCGTTACGTGGTCCAACATCTATAGGTCTCATTTTAATGGTACGATGTGTCATCTGTTAACTTGGTTAACATACTAATCCAGTGATAATTGCCGTTCATACTGAATTCCTTCCACATCATATTTTTTAACGTTCTGTTGAATCTTTCCACAAATGAAGCTTTCAAAGTACTTTAGGTGGAATAATGGTTGATGTCGTATTTTTGCAACAGCTGACGAAATGGTTTATTAAAAAATTCCTTTCCGTCATCAGTTTGTAAATGCTTTGGTATGCGTCCTGTATTAAAGATAGACTGCATTGCTTTAACCACTTCTAGAGCTTTTTTACTTTTAAGCGGTAAGGTCAATGCATATTTTGAAAATGTATCAATCACAGTAAGTAAGAACCCATTTCGACCAAGTCTGCCTGCCACAAATCATCTATACCTTTGGTAGTGACATGTCGACGTTTAAAATTTTTTCGCACTGGTATATGCAGTTCAATGATTCTGCCTTCTGCTCATTGTACGGAATGTATAAATACCTGCGGTTGAATAACCAGTTTATATACAAAACAAGAATGATCAGGTTTATTCATCCGTTTACAATGATGGTTACATTTATAAAAAATCTCCTTAAAAATTATATGGTGTAATGCAGAACACGGTGCACTGCCAACAGATATTAAACTACAAAATATTGAATATTTAAATGCTATACCGGAGGAGTTTGTAAATCACGTAAACGAACCAACGTTGATTGTTATAGATGACATGATGTTAAATGCATATAGTAAAGAAGTTTGTGAACTATTCACTAAAAGGGGTCTCATCATCGTAATTTCTCAGTAATTCTTGTGACACAAAACGTCAAGGAAAATTCAGTCGTTATATTTCGCTCTCAATTGTAAATATCTTGTTGTATTTAAAAAACCCCGGGATAAAAGTCAATTTACACATCTGGCCCGAAAAATTTACCCAGAAAATAGTTTAGAGCTTGTTAGAATATATAAAGAGATAACTCAAATGCCTTACGGGTATTTGCTAATTGATTTAACTCAGGACATTAACGACGTCTTAAGATTTCGTACTGATATACATATTTAATAAACACTTTGTAACCTGTTTTTGTCCGCAAAACTCTTTAAATGGTAAGAATGGCGTCACGAATGAAACGATTAAGGGACATCAAGCATATGCTATATGTGCTTAAAAAGGCTAAACCAAATCTGAGAAAGTCCATCATACAAAATGCTGACCCTGAGGTTATAAAAACTTTGTGAAATTACACTCAACACCTTAAAAGGTAACCACATGCCGCATGGAAATATCTACAACTCACTATGTAGGTATAAAAAGGACATGCGTAAATTGATTTGCGCAAAGAGATCTGTTGCTAAACAGCGTAAAATACTAGTGCAACGAGGAGGTTTTTTACCAGTTTTATTAGGAAGTGTACTATCAGGAGTTAACGGACTTAATAAGATGCTACTTCTGCCGACAGAGGTTTACAACAGGCTTAAAGATGAAATTGAAATGACTGCAAATCATTCCATTTTTGATAGAGCAATGAATAAAATACTACAGAATAAAGACATGAATGATTCCGAAAAATGGTATAGCTATCGAAACCAACTAATTTCATTTTTAAATCACAATCGGAAATCCAAACGAACGCTTGATAAAGAAACAAATTTTTACTTGCCACGTGAACATAATGTCAAACAAAAAAGTTTAAGAGATAGTACCACACAAACAAAAATTATATTTAAAGATGATGTTTTAACACAGACTTCACCACCACCAGCAAAGGATTTCCTAACCGAAGAAGAAGTCTTTGAAGAAGCACAAAACATAACCCCGCCAAGAAGATCTTTATCACCAGCCGCCAAAAGACGATTATCAGCTATAGTCCAGTAAATAGGTCGAAAAAAAGGATTTCGTAATGTGAAAAATACCGCACGCGATTTTTTTTTTACCAAACGTTTTTACATATTTTTATGAGCTTAAATTCAAAATGGCGTCATCCCCATCCTTATGCTTCACTTACAATGAAGGGAAACGCGTTTAATTCTATATCTCCGAAACTATGCATTTTACGACAAAAATGTATATAATCTTTTTTGTAGATAAATAAATGAACTTTTTTGTTCAGAATTTTTTTTTGTAAAGTCAATATGTTCGGAGTTATAGTGCTTCAAACTTTATATACTACTTTCTTTGCACTATATTTCGTTAACGGTTAGCCCGCCATAAAAAGGTCTTTCCTAAGACTTATAGAACTATTATCTATAATTTTTGCTTTTATCATTTTTAGATAGGGCTAATATTTTACGAGTTATAGCGCTTTAAATGTCGGAAAATGTAAATTCAACAAAAAAAATTTCCTATCTTTTTCTTTCCCCGTTTCATTTCAAAACTGATTATATCGTGTGTTGAGCTCATTATTGCCCACATTTGCTGCCTTTACTTTTTTATATAAAGTTGATATTTATGGATTGATTACACCTCAAAAGTTTATTAAAAATGGTTTTTTGCAAATATCTAGTCAACTATTTATTTACGACAAGTTATACCAACAAATACATATGTTTGTTATAAAATTCCGTTGAAACATTTTTTTCTAGCATTTATACTTTAGCCGAAATTCAGCGCCGATTGTTTCATACTTCAGAAAACGTTGTTTTAAAATATAAGAACTATGAATCAATTGAAGATTTTGTTGATGATGTATTTGGTCAAGTTCCTAGGAAGAATAGAAAACATCCTGTATTGAAGAATACAATAGACAATTATACACATCCAACGGCTAGCATAAAAACAGCTGCAAAATAAAGAGAAAAAAGGTAGTGAAAAGAAGCATGATGTATTCGAACTCCGTTTAGAGGAATTGGGTGTTACGATAAAAATAAAAAAACCACTACCCTCACACTTGAATGTTAAAGATCTCATGACATTGCTTTTAGCCAATTTACACTTTGACGATAAACAACTTAGCGAGGAAGAAAAACATTAACGAATTATTGAAATTAAAAATACAATTTTTGAAATATTGAATAGACTGAAGAAAGATTCACTCAAAGCAAAGACACCCGAGCAACGGAAAATAACTAAAAACAGTGAAATTTTGCAGGTCCCATATGAAAAACAAAGCTCGGGCGAATTTTTATCTACACTAGTACCTATTAATACAAACATAGATAATCTGTCAAACTTCATTACAGATGTATTTCTACAAACACCTGAATACAAACGTTAATTAAAATAAAAGATGGAAAAGAAGAACTTTATCCGAATGAAGGTGATGCTCTAGGTTTAATAAACAACATCTTGCACTCCATATTTCGTCAGTGCACCGTATATTTAAATGGAAAACCAATTGCTCAAACCGATCACAATTACAATTAACGAGCTTATATTGAAAATTTATTAAATTATGGCAAGGATGCGGCATCTACCCAGTTGGAGTCGGTTGGCTGGTATCTTGACAAAGATGACACGGAAATTGCAGATATCGATAAACCCGTCGCTCAATAAAAGTAATGTAGTTGAATTGATGGGGAAAATCCATACTGACTTACTTAATCAGGATAAGTTGCTATTAAACGGTGTCGATTTACGTGTAGTTTTATCGCTTGAAAAACCAGATTTTTATGTTTTATCCAAGGACGGGACCGACTCACCACAATTAAAAATCTTGAATGCAACCATGTACATGAATCACGTGACAGTTAATCCGAATATTTTATTAGCACATGAGACGGTTTTACAGCGATCAAACGCCATATACCCATACAAGCGAGTTGAAGTTAAAAGTTACACTATTCCAGCAAACACATTCACACTTTCACTGGATAATATCGTCATCGGACAGTTACCGAACTTAATAATTTTTGGTATGGTGGACAATGACACTGGCAGAAGAACAAAGAACCCCTTCAACTTTAAACATAACAACATTACCATGTTTTGGGTTGTGCACTCGCTTGAATAGTGAACTGAAAAAATATCTTTTCCAAGAAGATTGCCGGACTTAAACGGTCACTCTGTCAGACGACTCCACTCCAAAATTACAATTGAATGAAAAATAAAATAGAAAAAAATCATGCAATCGATGGGACTCGAACCCGGGACCAATCTTTCGCCGCGATCCAAACTCCCGATTGATTTCCCAAGTCGGCCAAATCTTAAGTTACGCTTGCAAATTCTCTAGTTAAACTTTCTTGGTCATGTACGTGATCACAAAGAAAAACATTATATACTTCATTAAAAATATTCACAATGGATTTCTTTTATTTTTATCATTAACACATTTTCAATTTTGTTTGTTTGTTCATTTCACTTTAAATTTAAATATAATTCAACTTTATTTCTTAGTTGTTAATTATCTCATATTTCCAACTTCATTAATAATTCAAACAATTTCATTAATTTAAAAAATATTCAAAAAAAGGGGAATGAAACTCAGCTTCTTTAAATTTTATTATTGTCTCCTATAGTTCATAAACCCAATTAGCTCACCTCCAAGTATTGTGCCTAGGTTTCCTGTCTCCCACGTCCAGCGATGGTGATGGTGAAACGAAAAGTGATCTTCTCTCGATGACTTTCTTCCTGACCTCTTGGGAAGGATCCGTTTGACCCTGATGTCCTTGTCTTCGATATTTTCAGTGGGAATGGTGTTAAATTCTCCACATTTCCGGTGCACTTTGAGATGGTCTAGACCTGGTGGGTAAGGTTGACTTAGACCACTAGGATTAATCATATGTATGGCCTGTTACGGCGCAAGCCGTAATAATACGTGCGTTCCATTGGGAGATTTTTTCTACTCCCGAGTACATGACCAATGGAACGCGATTTTTGATATAAAAAGTAAGCAAGGGTATAATAAAACAATTTTTTTTATCTTACCTTATTATATCTATCAATATTATGCATTTTATAATTTTTTTAAATTCCACTGTTATTTATTTTATACACTTTAAACTGTTACTTGTTTTGTTTACTTTAAAAATACACCATAAAATAATTAATCTGACAGTTTATTTTAACTGAAAAGGCAAAAAGCCATCTACTTTTAAGTAGGTAAAGCTTGAAAACCTGGCGGAAATTTTATGCGTTTCTACTAGGAGTGAAATCCCCCAAAACAAGAGCAGGGGTAGTTGGAGCTCCTCGGGAGTACTCCGGAGTAGCAAAAATTGCCCAATGGAACGCACGTAATAAGAATTTTTTTTTTTTTATAAACTTTAAGTTCTTCCAAATTGAAGAACCCACAATATTTACCTTTCTTTTACTTTAGCTTTCTGTAATGGTTAAAGGTTGCGGAATCAAAGATAAAAATGGTTTAAAATACTTATATTATCTCCTACAAATTACACTTCTAATTAATTCTAAATTCCACTAAACTCTACTTTACTTTAATATTCAATTTTTAAGTTTTTAAGTTTCAAAGTGCTTATAACTACTATTACTGCTACCTTTATTTACCTGAAAATGTAATTATTAGTAAATCATTCAATCTATATTTCAAATTCAATGTTCTTTACTTTTGTTCCTTATTTCTCTATTCAGAATATAATTAGGTCACCACAGTGTCCCGGTTGTATTCCAGCTACTGTAGCTGACCAATAATTGTTTTTGTTAATCGCTTGTGCTTCCACTGTAACCCGACTTAGATCTGTATGACCTTGTGGGATTCAGTGCATACAGGAGAAATGGCGATTTATTCGCAGTCTTCTCCCTTTTTTGCTGTCCTTTTTTAATTTACAGCCTATAATGTTTTTCACCTGCCACTGGTTTGGACTTCTTAAACCAGGGTCAAAGCCTTTCATACGCTATGGATCTATGTATACGCAACTTTGTTACGATTCAATATTGGAAATTTAGGTAATTAATATAGAGCGAGTTTCGCTCAACCTTTAATTTGTTTTTAGTCGAGATTCGACTTTGACAATTTAAATATTTAAAATTAATTTATGATGTCTGCTAATCACGAGCCGTGAGTTCCAGAAATCAACTAAAATCCGGTTACCCGAATTAGTGTTTAGCGATTACAGTATATAACCGGTAGAATATAGTTTAAATTGGATTCTTCAACAGAGATTCCTAAGCAGTAAATCTCTGATGGAGAACGAAATATTAACAGTCGACATTCGACTTATAGCAAAAAAAACCTCCACCAACTTTGGCGTCCACACAACTACGTTGTTAGTACTTTTTATATGTTAAACCTAACAAAGTAATTGTCGGTGAAAACCCGACAATTATCTACGCCCTAATCAATGTTTTATGTTAGTTTTATAAACCGTGATATCCGCCATCAGTGGTTATGACGTATATTCAGTATATTTTTTCTAAACCTGACACAGGAATTGTCGGTGAAAACCCGACAATTATTTACGCCCTAATATTTACTTGTGAAAAATTTTTCGGGATACGACATCCATCACCAAAAGTGCAATTAAAAAATTTAATAAAAGTTTTTTTTTTGTTACGCCTGTCTAACCTTTTCAGATTGCCGGTAAAAACCCAGACAATATCTAAATCCCTAATATAAGTATACGCGTTGATAGCCTCTCTGACGACTTCGTCTGATCGACTGACCAGTTTCCTTCGGTGCAAGAACTTTTATTTCTCTTCCTCTGACAAAATGAAAGATGGCGCTTGGTGGAGCTTTTTCACCACGGCACGATCATTTTACAGTGGTTGGAATTTAGACCATTTTCGTGATTAAAGCTTTCCTTAAAGCCCTTTTTGTTATTACTGGGTGACATAAGGTAAGTGTTTGTTTGTTTGATGATTAAATATATTATTTTGATTTTTTTTATTTATTTTAGGAAGGAAGCGGACAGGAATTTAGGATTATGATACAGGTAATTTTTTGTGATTATTTTTATTTATTACTTTTCTTTTTAGCCTGACGTGATAACTATTATATATCTGGTCGGCGTCTAACAGGTTTGTTTACGTCTGTTTTGGATTTATAGTTTATTTTAATATTTTTTATTTTCAGGCCAAAACATGGCCTTTGACACATCCGTGGTGTCATCAATTTGTTTACGTGGGGATGAAAACATTCGGGTTCAATCTTTTCGTGGATAGTTAATGATTGTAAGGGCTCATTCCGCAACATACTCCCCCCCCCCCTCCCTTGGCATCGCTGCAGTTGATGCCAACAGAATAGTAGATGGGGATGTGTGATGACAAATACCTCTAATTGTGACATTCTTGTGGTGCATTATCTTTCCGAGTTAATCCATCTTCTTGATACATTTACAATAAATTATGACGACGTTAGGAGGTGGTGTCTTTTCTCGCTTGTAAATTTTTCCTTGGGCGATGATTATTCTTCGGGAACCTGTGAAGTTAACATGTTATGGAGAAGGGTTATAGCACCCTGACTCGCTCTTTGGAGGAGGATTTAATCGTGGAGAATGGATTTAGGGTATTGGATTGATGAGTTTCATGACTACTATAGATTTTCATTTTAGTGATGGTGCAGAGCTGTGATGCAGTCCAACTTTAATCTCAGTAGCCGGACGACTGGATTCCTTTTTGCTCTCCTCCTGATTTTTAGCGACACTTGCACTTGCTGCAATGCCACGGTCACTGATCCCCGTCTTCCCATTGAAATGACCTCACCTTTGAATATTTCGTGAGTGTATTGGAGAAGCATCGCTAGCTCCCTAGAACTTCGTGGATGGTTAGGTGTTCTTGTTGTTCTTGTCCGTGTCGTTTTCCGGTCTGTACATCTCTGCTCGCTTGGATTGTTGGTACCAAGTATCTCTTTGATTTGCCTGATCTGTTGCGTAGTTAGCTGCCTTGCCAATATGTTGAGAGCAACTGTTTCGATTGCTCTGTTGACAATGAGACGCCGACATATAGTGATAACGGCCTCGTTGTTTAGTGCTGTCATCTTAGGTATATTTCTTGTAATATTTGTATCTGTGGGGAATCCAAATGTTTATTAGTGTTATACTCTAACTCTCGATTATAAATTTTATTTTATGTTAGATGATAGCTTACGCTAGTTACACAAATGACTATCACAAAACACCATTGACTTGCGCTGATCCCTGAGTGGATCCCTATAGTTGATCTCGGCTTGTGTTACCCATGAAGTTTAATTTCAGCTTACTTATGTTTTTATATCGATTGCGATGATGTTTCCCATTATCCATCAGATCTGTTATGCTGGGTGCCTGAATATCAAGAGTTAGCTTCACATCTTAGTCCTAGTTGTTGTTGTGAGCTCAATGCTGTGAGCACTTAATCTGATTTGAATTGTTGATTACGCTCGATTCCTTGAAGTTAATCCATGTCCTCATGTTTTTAAATGATGTTCAACTCAGTACAAATTTTCCTAGCACCACTTCCCTACGTCCTAGAGTGGCGGTGCTCTGTTGCTGCTTTCTATTGAAAACCTGTTTGTGTCTTCCTGATGCTCACTGTGTTAAAAGTTTGATCGCATGGTTGTCCAATGTTTAGTAAGAACTTATTCCGGTACTGGATGGTTGGCTCATCGTCGTCTGATGGTAGCGTCCAAAGTGGCTAAAGGAACGTCCTAACGTAGGAATAGGTGAATTAGTCCTAATCAAAGACGATAGACTACCCCCATCACAATGGTTAATGGGAAGAATTATCGACACCCACCCAGGGAAAGACGAGTTAATAAGAGTTGTCACTCTAAGGACACAGCACAGTGTCATTAAACGACCTATAACTAAAATTTGTCCTTTACCTCTTTCCTATCCAGACAAACCAGTACTACAGTCATAAATTAGACCAGCTTTCCCATGCATTGTCTTCATGTTAATCATTATCCTCTTAAAATAAACAAAATGCATCAATCTTAATCTTTTGAACTAATTGCACTCTTGTTACAGAGTAACCACAGCCTAGATACAATATTCCATAAGAGCTCCACTCGAGATGACATCAAGCAGTATAGACATTGAAACTTATTGTTTCAAGGCGGGGAGCGTGTTGGATACTCGTCAATCATCAACCAAAAAAAGAAACCAAAACAATTCACAGAGAAACCAATATTTCAACAACCAAAAGAATACTTATCTGATGCCAACTGGAGGACGTTCCATGCACTTGAGAGACTTCAAATATAGCTAAAAGGGAAAACATAATTGTTATACATATTTAAGAATTAGCAATAAAATTGTTTGGTGTAGAATAAGTTAGGAAATTTAAGTTAGATTTTAAGTTGATTTGTAGAAGGAAATTAGAGATTAGGATTAGGATAGACAGGATGAAATATTATTAACTTACCTCATAAATGCACTCATTCTAAAGCAAATTAAAACACTTCATCACTACACAAATTAAAACTTTCCCACTGTCACTTTGACATTTGATTAGTTTGATCGTGTATCAACGCACATAAATTAAACCGTCGCCACCAGAGACACGAACCACCTTTGGAGACCAAAAACGGAAAGGTACGACCAGAAAGTAGATGAGACAAATATATGTACATCAACGTAAAAAGAAAACAAAGGTTAAACAGAAAATGAAACTGGAAAAATAACAGAAAAATGACTAGAAAATTCTAAGTCTCAGGATTTAAAAAGGTGGAAACCGGTGGAAAGTCGAGAGTTAACAAGAAGTTTCGGTCGCGACGGTTGAACTCAAAGTCAAAATAGAAATCAGAAATTTAAATTGAAATCGAGCACATAAATAAATAAATTGAAAATCATTGGTAGATTTATGGTCAAAGTGAAGGTGGTGAATAAGTTTGTGAATCGATTGTTAAAGTGAAATTTGTAATGAAATTGAATTCAAAATTTAGATTGTGTTAGAGATCTTAAAGTAACTTATCGAAATCCAAATAAAATTTAAATTTACTAGTTAATGAAATCTGTATCCACATTAAGTTTGTGTAATAAAACGGAAGAACTCGAAAAGAACGGCTAATTTTTTTATTTTTTGTGAATCCTAAACAACCAGATTCAATTTATCAGTGAATGGCGTGCAGATACCAAATCAACCTCTCGAATTTGACTACTCAAAAGATAATCCGATTAGTACACGCGGATACAATACGTTATTCAGAGGAACAGGTATTCATTATTTCGATAAAGGTCATCAAATATCAGTTAACGGATCATCTTTTGTCACCATAATTTAATAAAACCTAAAATGAATAACTGCAAAAATGCTGACACTATGTCTAGAAGATAACACGCGCATCCAGCCAACGTGGGAATCGGTGCAACCGGAACCGGAAAATTTCATTTAAAGTAAGAATTTATAAAAATAAAGTATAAAGTGCATAAATCTATCGTAAACCAAAAGCAGAAGCATAAAATTGCATAAATTTGAAGGATGCAACTCATCCTTTAGAATCAAGGATAATATATTTCAAGCAGAAATTATTTGAAGATTTTTTATATTTAAATCTATCTACATAGAGAATACAGTGTGGAAATTTTTTTTAAAGGAAATAAATATTACGGATAAAAATAATAAATCGAAATAAAAAGTGACCATTTAGTGAGAAAATTATTAAAGATTTTTGAAACACCTATTTGAGTTTTATTTTTCTTAATTTTTATTATCAAATATATTTCTTTATTATCAAACATATTTTAATTATTGAATATATTTTATTATTGATTTTTTATTATTTAACATATTTTTTATTCATTGATTTTTTTATTATTACCGAACATATATTTTTTTTATTAAGGAGGAAAAACCTTTAGTGAACATACTTATTTTATTATTGAATATATTTTATTGGTTTTTTTTACTACTACTGAATCCTTTATTCAAAAAAAAAAAAGAAGGGAAAGAAAAAAAACCCCCCAAGCCTTAAAAAGTTGAGCGAGCGAGCTTTATTAGTTAAAATATCCAAGAAAATTAGAAAATTCTCAAAAGTTAGTTACACATATATATTGAAGTTTTTATTTTTACTTGTTTTTATACGAATCGATTAAATCTTAAAAATGACGACTCCAAACAATTTAGTTAGACCACCGGTATTACCTCAATCAACCCCCAACCACAAACAGGTTCAAGTACCGCAAGTGCAAATCAATTACCCAACACCACTCCTGAATTACAATCCCTAATTTCATCCATCGTGTCTCAAGTTCTTGTTTCACAAGGTCCAGCCTTAGTGCGAAGTTTTATGAACCCCAATGCTGAATTATCAACGGCCACCGATCAGACCATAGATCCACAATATCGTAACAGCCTGACTGATTTAGATAAAGTCCCAGACATCGTTCGTTGCCTTAGAGAATTTTCAGGAACCCCCGGCGAGTTCTCTTCATGGAAGAAGAGTGTGGATAGAGTACTACGAATTTACGAACATACAAAAGGAAGCCCTAAGTATTGCTTGTATCGCTTGTATGGAAATTAGTACAGAATCAATGCGATTGTTAACCGAAACATACAGGGATAAAGCACTCGATACTTTTGTACGTGGTTTGAATGGCGATCTACCGAGACTCCTGGGAATTAAGGAGCCAATAGACCTGCCACAAGCACTACATTTTTGTCTCAAACTCGAGAACCAAAATTTCAGAGCCAACAAAATACCCCAGCATTACATGGCGACCCTGCCCATCGAACAGGAACTTTTGAAGGAAGAATAAGGAGGCTCACCCGTAAGATCCAGCTGCAGAACCAGAAAGACGAACGGCAGAAGACCAAGTTTTTGAAGGAACTGGAGGATTTCAACAGCGAGATCTCTAAAAAGAAGAAGATTTAAAATGGGAGGAAGTGCGACCAAGGAGGATATTATTGTGGCAAACGCAGCGGGAACAAACATAACTCAGGAGACAATTCAGGACGCCGGCTACGTGGCCATCATTGCTTTTGTTGTAGTAGTCATTTATAATTGCTTAGTTAGAAAGTTTAGGAAACAAGTAGCTAATAATGTTAGTTTAGCTTAGAAATTTAGGTACATAGTAGTGTAACTTACAATAAAATTATTAAAATCACTAGATAGATATATTGAAATAAAAAAAAAATAATAATAATAATAATAATAATATGCACTCTTTTTCTTTTTAATTCGCTCAATTTCTACAAATAATATTTTTCTGTGGTAAAAAAAAAAATGGATATTGCATTTCAAAAGGCTTGTGATAGCCTAACAGAAGTATTTTCGTTAATGGAAAAAAAGGATTTAAATGAAAAAACTATTGCGGAATTAGAAGACAAACTAAAACAGTACAATTGCTATGAACATTTTTATGAAAAAGAAATTGAGGAATTAAATAAAAAAATTGAAGACTTAGAACAGAAAAACAAGATTATTAAAAAGATGTTATCAGTTAGATTGAGTAAAAAGGTTATTTTATAAGAAGTAAACTAAAAATAACAGAGACAAAATTATGGAGGATATAAAGAAGATAATTTTATTTTTAATAATATTGTTAATAGCGTTAGCGGTAGGTACTTTAATGATAATATATATCTCTGAGGAATTTGAGAAGATTATATAATATAATAAAGAACGCCTAGAAAATTGGCAGCATTACAGCTAGAATTTTTAAACGAGAGGATTTAGATTAGGTTATCTAAGAAAAATAGGAAGAATAGAGATAGTTATATATAGTGCATCATGCCAGAATCATGCCAGAGTTGCAAGCACAAGAAATAGTAAATAAATTAAAAACGATATTACAAAACTTTAGAAAAGCGCCAAAGAGAATGCTAAAAGCATATACATTGCTACAGAAAAAGCTAGAAATAGAAGAGCTGAGAAAGCAAATAAATGAAATTGCATTAAAATATGATATAAATGCTCAAATTAAAGAGTTCAAGACGATACAAGCGGAAATAAATGAACATATTAGAAAACAATCTTCAGAGATAGAGGACGAAGAACCAGGAGAAGGAACCAGTTCCAATAAATTAGAAATTCAAGAGACAAATAGTGCTGCAAAAACAAACAAAATGGGAACGTTAGATGTGTTTCAAACATTGAAATTAGTGACCACGTTTGGAGGTGAAGAGAAGGAGATAAATAATTTTATAAATACGGTAGAAGTGGTGGCTGAAACTTTGAAGGATGCAGAGGAAATTAAAAAATTAATTAATTTAATTTTAAAAACAAGAATAACGGAAAGAGTACGGACGAAAATAGCGAATGCTAAACTACAAACAATAGCAGAATTTAAGGATTTAATAGAAAGGCATTTCAGGAAGAAACTGAATCCATTAAAAATCCAGAATGATCTCATGAAGTTAAGACAAGGAGATCAAACGATAGAAAATTTTGCAACAAGAGTTGAAGATTTAATAGCGAAACTGAAACTGATATCGGAACGTGGAGAGGAAAATAGGGAAATAATCACTACCCTAAATGATAAGACCGGACTTAATGCTTTTCAAGCTGGTCTAAGTGAACCATTCAAGACAGTCGTGTTTGCAGCAATGCCGTCAACTTTAGAAAAAGCTGTAAAAATAGCATCAGAGATGGAAGCAGTAAATGAAACCCAAAGGAAAGTTTATCATTTACAGACGAGCAACAGGGATAATTGGAATCAACGCCCAACTTACAGGATGAATTTCAGGAACAACGGGCAAAGGACATATAACAATAATTACAATAGAGCATACCAGAAACCGAAATTTAACAGCCAAAGCCAAGCTCCGAGGACTAATGATTTTCAGAGGAGACCAATGAATAGGCAGCAACAGAATCAGAGATTCAATAATCAGTCAAATAATACACAACGTAGAAGAATAAATGTAATAAATTCGGGAAACGACGAGACCGTCCCCGAAGCCCATCCGTCGAGGGACGAGGAAAAAGAATTAATTTAAAGAAGAAACCCAAAGTAGCAGCCAGATATTCATTTAACGTTAAAAATTTGGACAACTACGTAAGAATAAACATAGCAGGAACAAAAGAACCAGTAAGATTTTTAATAGATACGGGTGCTGAAATATCAGTAATAAAGAGAAGTTATGTAAACACTCCGATATTTGACGATGAAATTTGTAAAATAACAGGTATCACAGACAGCGATTTATACACTCTAGGAACAACTAATGCATATTTAAAGATTGAAGGAGAAGAAATCAAGCATAAATTACATGTAGTATCAGATAACTTTGCCATTGGAACGGAAGCGATTTTAGGAAAAGACTTTATATATAAATATAAATGTAGACTTAACTACGAAATTTTCACTCTAACGATTTCACTAAAGCAAATTGATCTTATTTTACCAATTTGCACACTATATGAAACCGTTAATATACCAGCAAGATCACAAATGATACATGCTTTGAATGTAAAAATTAAAGAAGACAGCATAATACTAAGCCAGGAGCTAGAAGACGGGATCTTTGTGGCTAATTCTTTAATACCATGTGAAGCAATAGCACACATAAGATTATTGAACACACGCGAAACGGGAGTAAGAATAAAGTTACCAAAGTTAGATATTCGACCACTCAAGAATTACTATCTGGTGACAATAGATGAAGAAAGTAAACGAAATAGTCAAAACCGGAAGGAAAGATTGCTTAAGGAATTAAAAATAGACAGTCTAGATGCTGTAGCAAAAAATTCGATAATACAAATATGTCAAGAATACGCAGATATTTTTAACCTTGATAATGATCAACTGACAATAAATAATTTCTACAAACAAAAGATTAGGATGACTGATAAAACACCAGTATATATCAAGAACTACAGACTGCCGCAATCACAAAGTGACGAGATAAATAAGCAAGTAGAAAAGCTTATAGCAGAAGACATAATAGAACCATCAGTAAGTCCCTACAATTCACCATTATTAGTAGTTCCAAAGAAGAGTGAAAATGGCGATAAGAAGTGGAGAATGGTCGTAGATTTTCGACAGTTAAACAAAAAAGTTATGGATGACAAATTTCCCTTAACAAGATTAGATGACATACTAGATAATCTTGGAAAGGCGAAATATTTCTCGACATTGGATTTGACGAGCTCATTCCATCAAATTGAACTTCATCCAAAGTCAAGACCAGTAACAGCTTTCTCGACAAGTAAGGGACATTTTCAATTTAAGAGATTGCCATTTGGATTAAAAATATCCACTAATAGTTTCCAACGAATGCTATCAGTAGCGCTAGCAGGATTGGATGCTGAAACATTTCTATATGTTGATGATATTATAATTTTTGGACGCAATGTAGAACATCACAACAACAGTCTACGAAAAACATTCCAAAGATTAATAGATTACAACCTTAAACTGAATCCACAGAAGTGTAATTTTTTACGTACTGAAGTAGTATATTTAGGACACTTAACAACAAATGATGGGGTAAAAACTGATCCCAAGAAGTATGAAACAATAACTAATTATCCAATGCCTAAGAACGCTGATGAAGTTAAGAGATTTACAGCATTTTGTAACTATTATAGACGATTCATACCAAACTTTGCCGCAATAGCAAAACCGTTGAATGCGCTAACGAAGAAAAATGCTACTTTTGAGTGGACAGAAGAATGCAAAAAATCATTTGAAGAATTAAAGAATAAATTAATCAATCCGCCGATATTGCAATACCCTGATTTCACAAAACCGTTTGTACTAACAACTGACGCTTCAAATTTTGCCCTGGGTGCTGTACTATCTCAAGGAGAAATTGGCAAGGATTTACCAATATCTTATGCGAGCAGAACACTAGATAAGCACGAATTAAACAAACCGATAATAGAAAAGGAACTATTAGGCATACACTGGGCGATAAAGTATTTTAGGCCATACTTATATGGTAGAAAATTTATAGTAGTAACAGACCACAGGCCACTTGTCAGCCTGTTCACACACAAGAATCCTTCATCTAAAATGACCAGAGTGAGACTAGAACTAAGTGAATATGATTTTGAAATCATATATAAACAAGGATCGCTAAATACGAACGCAGATGCATTGTCAAGGATAAAATTAGATTCAGAGATGTTAAAAGCAATGATACCAGTAGATGCAGATATAAAAGTAGTCACGAGGGCAGCAAAGAAAAGAAACGAAGTAGTGAAAGGAAAAACTGTACAACAACCTAAAGAGACTGATCAACTCTACATTTGGGAATGTACATCGATTTCTGAAACTAGGAACATGACAAAACTAAAAACTGAGATAACTCATGAGAACAAGAAGAATAAGATGAAGAATAAAAAGAAGAATAGTGTAGAAGAAATGATGCAAAGAATAAATAATATAAAGCATGCAGAAATAAGTTATAACAAAAGAAGAAACGAATGTACAATACATTTTAGTGATAATCTAGTAGCAAACTTGGAGTTACTACCGGAGAAACTAATGGAAAAGTACAAAGATGAGAAGATATTAAAAAAGCTTAGTGATAATCTAACAGCAAACTGGGAGTTACTGCTGGAGAAGCTAATGCAAAGTGCACAAAAGTATAAAATTGAAAACCTAGCAATGTCAATAGATGATGACATATTTAATTATATAAAGAAAGAAGAGCTTTTAAAAATATATAACGAAAAGCATCAAAAAGGAGAAAATAAGTTAAAGATATTATTATATAAACCGCCCATAAGAGTGACAGATGTAGAAGAAGAACTAGAAATAATAAAGAAATTTCATGATACACCCGCGATAGGAGGACATTCAGGAGTAAAAAGAACAATCAGCAAAATTAGACAAAGATACTGCTGGAAGAATTTAAACAAAATTGTTAAAAAACATGTAAATGCTTGTATGGATTGCAAAAAGAATAAACAAATAAGATACACGAAAGAAAGATTACAATTAACAGAAACACCAACGACGAGCTTCGAGACCTTATCAGTAGATACCGTAGGACCATTAAGACCATCAAAACAAAACAGATATATATTAACGATTCAATGCGATTTAACAAAATACATAATAGCGATACCAATGGAAAACAAAGAAGCAGCAACAATAGCACGAACGCTAGTAGAAAACGTAATATTGAAATTCGGAACATTCAAAAATATCAAAGCAGACATGGGTACAGAATTTATGAATGAAACATTTAAGAATATATGTGAAATGCTAAAAATAAAACATGTAAACTCAACACCATACCATCACGAAACCTTAGGATCTATAGAACGAAATCATAGAACACTAAATGAATATCTATTATCATTTAGTCGAGGATCAGATTGGGATGAATGGATCCAATATTATACCTTTAGTTACAATATAACACCACATTCAGATACAGGATTTTCACCACATGAATTAGTATTTGGAAAAGTAATAAATTTACCTGCAGAGATAACAAAAGATAACCCAGAACTAGTATACAACATAGAAGATTACGCAAAAGAACTTAAGTGGAAACTTCAACAAGCTCACCAATTAGCAAGAAAATTAATAGACTTAGCTAAAGAAAAAAGGAAAATAGCATATGACACAAAAGTCAAACCCCTAGAAGCTAAGGTAGGAGACAATGTTTTATTAAAAGTCGGTAACAGAAAGAAACATGAAGCACCATATGAAGGGCAATACGAGGTAATAGAAAAATAGGAGTAAACGCTAAGATAAAAATAGGAGATAAAATTAAGGAGATACATAAAAATAGATTAAAAAACACGTAAATCATATAGGAAGAAAAATTTTCGCTCCAAAAGCACCGAAAATTTTTCATTTTACCCGATGGGGGATGTAGTGAGATCAAAATCTCACTAACAACAATCCAACAACACACAATGTTGCATCACTATAGCAACATAAAATCAAGCACACAAAGTAGAGCACTTGAACCCGAATGCAAATAATAAAATCGAAGACGCATCAAAAATCCATGCGGTAATAATTAACAGCCACGGTCACTGCGACCAAAGCGATGTAAACAAATAAATTACATCACAGAATGCAAGTGCAAGAACGATGCACATGTGACCCGAATAAATGAGCATAAGAGCTGTTCATGAAAGAAATACCTTAATAAATACGAAGTAGGGAAAGACCAGGAACAAGAACGCTTGAATGGCATGAAAACGCCAGTATGATTAAAACAATTTAGGTAGGGGAAAATTAGAGTAGCGTAGTGGTAAGTTTTCGATATAAATAAGGAAACTTAGAATTAAGAATCAGATTTGTAATCTCAACCGACCGAGAAGGCACTGACGGCAGTTCACTGCTGTAAAGCTTTAGTGGTCTAAATCAAAATAAATACAAAAAGCATAATATAAAGAAATCTTTAATTTTAAAAAGAAAAAATCAACTTTAATTGGTTTCAACAAGGAAAAATACCCCAGCATTACAATACGCAATTCCAATGATAATTCCAATTTTAGACCACCTCAGCCTCAGAAAATGCAAAGGAACTATCATCTGACAACAGATGTTCCTGAGTATCAACCAGTTCAAGAAGAAACCGAGTATTTTGCAGAATACCGGCAAGCGCAGCAAGACTCCGAAATTGAGAATAATTACGACCAAACCCTGATCGAGTACATCGACCAATATCCCAATGACACTCCCGAAAATGAAACAGATAACATAGCAGCTGACATTCATTTTTTAGGATGAAGACCTCTTCGCTTCCATATTTCGAATGTAAGGCAGATAGCGGAGAGGTAATGAAAATATTAATAGACACCGGCTCTAATAAGAATTATATTCAACCAAAATATGCAAAAAATCCAATCCCCAATAAACAATTATTTTAAGCCGATTCAGTAGGAGGTCCAGTTAAGATCACCCACCATACTTTTGCTAATCTCTTCAATTTAAAAGAACCCAAGATTAAGTTTTTCCTTTTACCCACACTGTTATCATTTAACGCGATATTAGGACATGACAGCCAAAAAGAATTAGACGCTGTCATCCATACCAAACACGACTTCATGGCTATCAATGAATCCATAAAAATCCCGATTAAACAGCTTACTGCACAAGCAGTTAATTCAATCAATATCCGAGATTACCACATGACTGGAGAGCAAAAGCACTACATCAATGAGCTGACAAGGAAACATCACGAATTATTTCTTGATCCCAACAAGAAACTCACGTACACTACCAATGTCGTAGGTGAGATCCGAACAACGTCAGACAACCCAGTCTATACAAAGTTTTATCCATACCCTATGTCCCTAAAAGGTGAGATAGAAAAAGAAATAGAAAAGCTATTGACCGACGGAATAATAAGAACATCAAGATCTTCGTACAATTCACCCGTGTGGATTGTGCCAAAGAAACAGGACGCCTCAGGCGAAAAGAAATATAGAGTGGTGATCGACTATCGGAAGCTTAACAGCATTACAATAGCAGATCGGTATCCCATCCCAGAAATCAACGAAGTGTTGATGCAATTAGGCAAAAATAAATGGTTCTCAGTCCTAGACCTTAAAAGTGGATTTCATCAAATCCCATTAAAAGAGACCGACATCGAAAAAACTGCTTTTTCGATTAATAATGGCAAGTACGAGTTCACTAGACTGCCATTCGGACTCAAAAATGCTCCAGCCATTTTTCAGAGAGCATTGGACGACATCCTAACACTGCGTCTACACGATCAATCTCTGAAGCAATTTATTTCCATTGCTATCGCCATCGCTTGATTTATTTACCGTCTAGCCCCTAAGGCAATGTAAATGACAATATTGACAACTACATGGAAATCAATTATTGCTTTCCATCTAAGAGGTTATAAATTTGACAGTTCGCTGTTAAAAATATGGTGGGAACCACAATCGAAACGAAAAGTATAGTGAAAAGTGGAGTGAAAAGTGGAATAATGAGCGAATTAAAACTCAGCAAAAATGACACTTTGCTTTTAATTGATTCTTATAGGAAAAAAGAGTGTTTGTGGAATATGAGCAGCACCATTTATAAAAGACAGGACTTAAAAAGAAAAGCGTGGGAAGCGCTGGCTGGAGAATTTAAGACATCAACAGATATTATTAAAAAAAAAATGAAGTTTTTAAGAACTGCATACAATGCAGAGCAGAAGAAAGTACAAAAATCTAAATCAACAGGCTCCTCCGGAGATGTGTATCAGCCAATTTTGTTTTACTTCAAGGAATTAAACTTCATTAGTGAATCGGCAAGCGTCAGGGACTCCTTTGAAAATATACCAAAGGGTTATGTACGTTTAGTTATAAAAGAATTTAATTAGCATTTTATTTAACAAGCATGTCCTATTTTCCAGATAACAAATACTACTAATGAATGTGAGGAATGTTCACGAGATGAAAGTTCACGAGATGAAGCCTCTGCTAGTTTCAGTAGCGATGTGGAGTTACCTGTAATAGTAGAAGAAGAAACGTTAATGGAAATACCCCAACGCCAACAAAAACGACAGAAAACCAGAAGAAATAACAACATTTTCGAAAGCCAGGTGGCTGTCAAGTACGACAAAGCTGTCGCAGCAATAATAGAGTCATTGAAACCCACTGCGCCGGAAGATGAAAATGTTTATATTACATTTGGGAAAAGTGTGGGGATGCAGTTAAAACAACTGTCTGAGATGGAAGCTGCTAACACTATGTGTGAAATACAAGGTATTCTGTCACGCAAAGTTAGAGAAATGCTACAAGCCAAACTTTCTGGAAATATCTGCAGCACGAGTTCAAGCTCATCGGCAGGAGGTAACAGGCATACATCAACTCCAATAACAAAAATTCCTGCACATTGTGTTATACAGTCTACATCTTCTGAAAGTTTTCTTTCAACATCATCTGGCTCTCATGATGCTGGTGCTATGATTGATGCTGAAATTGAAGAAATTGAAGTTTTCAATGAAAATGAAACCATATATATATAAATAAATATAATCTTTTATTTACTACTAATTTAATATATCTAATCTTTTATTTATTACTAATTTTATTCCATTGGAATGACACATTTCCTTCAGTGATACAATAAAGAGATATTTTGTCTCTGATTCTGTTCGCGAATTTATATCCGGTATATTGCTGTGGATTGATAGGAATAAAATTGGAAGGTAACTCTTCTGTAGTAATGGCATCTGTGGAGGTGGGTACTATTCTTTTTTTTATTAAAAAATTGTGAAGTACACAGCATGTTTTTACTATCATATCTGTTGTTTCTGGAGCTACTTCAATTGGCCTGTGGAATATTCTGAATCTATTGGCGAGGCGACCAAAAGCCATCTCAACTGTCATACGGGCTCTGCATATTCTATAATTAAATATTTCTTGTTGGGGACTTAAATTTATGCTCCTGCTATAAGGCTTCATAATGTGCTCATCCAAGCTAAAGGCATCGTCCCCAATAAAATAAAAAGGAATATTTCCAGATGTCTCCGACAAGGTTTCCGCGTTTGGAATATTGAGAGTATTATTTGCCATAGCTCTAGCTAAATAGCTTCGTTGAAATATACTACTGTCGGAAGCTTTTCCATTCGCACCTACATTAATGTATAAAAAAGCACTATGTGCATCCACAAGTGCAAAAAGAACGATGCTGAAAAAGCCTTTGTAATTATAAAATGTAGAACCCGAATGAGCAGGAGCCAAAATTCGTATGTGCTTTCCGTCCAAAGCACCTAATGTGTGAGGAAAGTGCCAAATATATTGGAAGTCTCTTGCAACTTCAAGCCATTCACTCCGCTTTTCCGGAATCTGTGATACATGAAAATATAATACTCTCAAACCTTTGCGGATTGCAAAACATTATACCTTCAAATAATGTGGTTGAAGTGCAGCATAGATTGCACTTAACACTTCTGGAATAAATCGGCTAATTGTTCTCCTCGAAATCCTAGTAAAAAATTCTAAAGAACGATATGAATCTCCATGTAACGGTCGGTCGGAAAATTTGTTTTGATTGGGGAATTTAGTGTGGGAATCACCCTGTAGGCAAGGGGAAATTTACTGTAAATTACTTGGGATGAAAGGGAAAATTTAAACAGGATAGGCGAGAAAAAAAAAAGGGAGTCACGAAAAATATTTGGAAAGAAAAAGTTTTTGTTTTGGGAAAAAAGTCAGTCGTTTTTTTTGGAAAAAGAAAGAAAAAATTAATTAATGAATATTTTTAAAAAAAAAAAAAAAAGAACGAAAGTCGGAGGAAGTTATTTGGAAAAAGTTTATCAGGCTTTGGGAAGATTAAATCAATAATTTTGAGAGTGAAGATCAAGTTTTTTTGAGAAGAGGAAGAAGATTGCGGGAGTGATTTTACCAAGAATTTGACGAAAAAGGCAACTTTTTGAGGTAATCGATAAAGTGGGGTTTTGGTGAAGGCAATCATCTTGTCCGCAATTATACTTTGATAATTCGGCAATTTCATGTAAGAGTGGCCGGTCGGATTTCGTGAACACATAGTTGACAAGCACTATTTGCGAAATTTTCATTAGTCTTTTTTCTTTAAAACATAAAAAAAGAAAAAAAGTAAGTCATAAATTCCCCTGGCTGTGGAAAAACTTTCTTGTCTTCTGAAGTTCTATGGTCTCTGTACTGGAGGTCCCCTTAACTGGTAAAATATTTTAATTCAGACCAGGCTCTGAAGTGGCTGTGCCTATTTGATCCATGTGTTCCCCTGGAGGACGTTTGGGCCAGCGGCACACGCCTGAAAATTGGGAATTGCCTGGACGAGTATAACTCCTGTTGGCGTCGATAAAGAATCCATTTGACTGTCACTAGCGAAGAGCGACCTACAGGATTTTGAACCAGAGGTGATATAATATTGCAACGCTTGTTATTTAGAGGTAGCAAATCGACATTTTGATTATTTTCTTTATATTTTATTTTTGTGGTTCGATGTATTGTTTTTTTTGGTAACTGTTAATATTGAAGTTTTTGAATTGTATGTGACGTATTTACCTTTAAGGGTAGCTAATTTTTTTATTGTTGGTAACATACTAACCATTGTGCAAAGACACCGCTTTGGCCGAAGCGACGTTTTTTTTGTTGTTTTTTTTGTAAAATTATCGAGTACTTGGTTTTTGGTGCTGTCAATACTCTACTCTACTTTCAGTAATTTTTGCCAAACAAACTCATTGTGATAATCTAGTAAAATATTTGAGGCAGAAAGAACCACTGTATTATATTGTTATATTGAATATTGCTATTAACTCTTTTTGTTCTGGTGTTGATAATAATTGTATTGCAAATAAACCAGAAAATATTAAAGGATTAAAATGATAATTGTCACGTATTAAATTTCTTTGGTGGAATGGTTGGGACGGATGGCTTCCTTTTCAGGGTTGACGCGGCTCGGGCGACGAGCGGAGAATGATGGCGGAATTTAAGTTACATAGTCACAGGTAAGTGGTGAACCAGCCTCGGTAAGTCCCGGCCACACACCCCACGACCCCGCCGGCGAGCTAGATGACTCCGTGTGGCCGGCGTAGGAGTTCCGAATTTGCTTTGTAATTCTTATGTATGGTGTTGGCTCCTTGGCCATTCTCTTCAGGGCTTATGGCTAAGGGGGGTAACACCGCGCATAAGTGGCGCCCAATAAATGGTCGCGCCATTATGCTGTTACATAAATGGCGCCCAACGTAGCTTTTAAAGCCCGTTGACTGTCCTACACGGACCCTGAAGTTTAAATTTTTTTGGTTTAATACCACTTGTGCCTTCACGGACAATGTTTGATTTTTTTTCGTCTATGGTTCACCACTTTTACCCAGCGCTCGCTGTGGGCTAAGGTAGTACCGCGAGGCCTTAGTCCTTGTCTGTTTTCGAATTTTTTTTCAGCGTGTGTCCAAATTCTAGGTGAATTTTTATTTGTCTTCGCTTTTAGGCCTACCCGTTCTATTCAGCGGTAACTTCTTCGTTTTGGAGTAGCTTCAAGCCGTGATTTCGTGAACACATAGTTGACAAGCACTATTTGCGAAATTTTCATTAGTCTTTTTTCTTTAAAACATAAAAAAAGAAAAAAAGTAAGTCATAAATTCCCCTGGCTGTGGAAAAACTTTCTTGTCTTCTGAAGTTCTATGGTCTCTGTACTGGAGGTCCCCTTAACTGGTAAAATATTTTAATTCAGACCAGGCTCTGAAGTGGCTGTGCCTATTTGATCCATGTGTTCCCCTGGAGGACGTTTGGGCCAGCGGCACACGCCTGAAAATTGGGAATTGCCTGGACGAGTATAACTCCTGTTGGCGTCGATAAAGAATCCATTTGACTGTCACTAGCGAAGAGCGACCTACAGGATTTTGAACCAGAGGTGATATAATATTGCAACGCTTGTTATTTAGAGGTAGCAAATCGACATTTTGATTATTTTCTTTATATTTTATTTTTGTGGTTCGATGTATTGTTTTTTTTGGTAACTGTTAATATTGAAGTTTTTGAATTGTATGTGACGTATTTACCTTTAAGGGTAGCTAATTTTTTTATTGTTGGTAACATACTAACCATTGTGCAAAGACACCGCTTTGGCCGAAGCGACGTTTTTTTTGTTGTTTTTTTTTGTAAAATTATCGAGTACTTGGTTTTTGGTGCTGTCAATACTCTACTCTACTTTCAGTAATTTTTGCCAAACAAACTCATTGTGATAATCTAGTAAAATATTTGAGGCAGAAAGAACCACTGTATTATATTGTTATATTGAATATTGCTATTAACTCTTTTTGTTCTGGTGTTGATAATAATTGTATTGCAAATAAACCAGAAAATACTAAAGGATTAAAATGATAATTGTCACGTATTAAATTTCTTTGGTGGAATGGTTGGGACGGATGGCTTCCTTTTCAGGGTTGACGCGGCTCGGGCGACGAGCGGAGAATGATGGCGGAATTTAAGTTACATAGTCACAGGTAAGTGGTGAACCAGCCTCGGTAAGTCCCGGCCACACACCCCACGACCCCGCCGGCGAGCTAGATGACTCCGTGTGGCCGGCGTAGGAGTTCCGAATTTGCTTTGTAATTCTTATGTATGGTGTTGGCTCCTTGGCCATTCTCTTCAGGGCTTATGGCTAAGGGGGGTAACACCGCGCATAAGTGGCGCCCAATAAATGGTCGCGCCATTATGCTGTTACATCCACTCGCTATGAAACGTAAAGTTATGGCTAAACGAATTCGAGGTTTTATAGAATACCTCATGTTCGTGTCTTTTTTTTCAATCCCACTTTTAATCTAAAAAGCAGAAGGAATACATATAAATTCGTTTAAAGAATAAAATATTCTAAATATTACCATAGATAGTACCTCCTCAAATTTACCAATAGACATCCGACAAAAATTGGCGTATTCTTTTTCTTCCCATAATAAATCTTTTAATAAATTTGCCTCCAAATCAAATTCCGTATATCGAATCAAATGAGGGTTTACCCAATACCTTCTCTTCCTCTTTTGATTAATTTCTTTATACTGTAATAATTGCAGGTTTTCCAAATTTTCTAATGCCTTTAATGCATTTAATGCTTTTAACACTTTTTCCGTCATTTTCATTGACGGCAATGAATTGTCCATGTCACAGAATTTTGACAGTTCGAGCCATGGCATATTTCCTTTCTCATTGCCTACAAAATTGCTTGTGTAGACGCAGTGTAAGAGAACACATCGGGAAAAATTGTTTCGTCTATATTGACGATATCATTATATTCAGTAATGATGAAAGCCAACATGTCAATGATATTGACAAAATCCTCGAAACCCTCAATTCGGCTAATATGAAAGTCCAATTGGACAAGTGCGAATTTTTCAAACAAGAAGTAGAATTTCTTGGTTTCATAGTCTCTTCCAATGGAATCAAGACTAACCCAGCCAAACTTGACGCGATAGTCAACTTTCCACAACCACAAACATTAAAGGACCTTAGGTCATTCCTAGGTTTGTCTGGATATTACAGACGCTTTGTTAAAGATTATGCAAAACTTGCAAAACCCTTAACAAACCTTTTAGGAGGGGAAGGAGGGCGTCTGCCCAAAAATGCCTCAAAAAATCAAAAAAAAATTCCTAGACGACGATGCTAAAAAAGCATTTACCAAAATTAAAAGCGCACTAACTTCCGAGGAAGTAATCTTAGCTTATCCAAATCTGAGCCAAGAATTTCACCTAACGACGGATGCCTCTCAATACGCAGTCGGTGCGGTATTAGAACAAAACGGCAAACCGATAACCTTCATTTCAAGAACACTTAATAAAACAGAAGAAAGTTACGCGGCAAACGAGAAGGAGATGCTCGCGATAATTTGGGCACTAACATGGTTAAGGAATTACTTATATGGCACATCTAAAGTCAAGATATTCACTGACCACCAACCACTCACCTATGCATTAAGTCACAAGAATAATAATGCGAAAATGAAAAGATGGAAAGCTATTCTCGAAGAATACAATTATGAACTTTCCTACAAACCAGGTCGAACGAACGTCGTAGCCGACGCACTTTCAAGACCACCGCAAGATAATCATTCATCGCAGATAAATTCAATGACAGGTACGGCACATAGTGACGACAGCTCAGGACACGATCTTATTCCAGCAGTTGAAGCACCCATCAACGCTTTTAAAAGTCAATTATGGATTCTTACAGGGAATGAAAATAACTGCAAGTTCGAGATACCTTTTCCAACTTACCATCGACACGTAATCACTCGTACAAGCTACACCAACAAAGATCTAATCGAATTATTTAAAAAACACCTCGATCCATTAATAACAAATGGACTTTTTACTTCCGAACCCATAATGGGAATGATACAAGATTTTTACCCCCTTCATTTCAAAAACTATAAAATTAAATTTACACAATCAAAAGTCACTGACTTAATAACAGATGCGGAACAGGAAGTACAAATTATCCTAAAACACAAAAGAGCCCACCGGAATGCCAGAGAAAACAAAATACAAATCATTGAAAAATTCTATTTTCCAAAAATGATGAGAAAAATAGAACAGGTAGTAAAACAGTGCACCACCTGTATGAAGCACAAATATGATAGACATCCACCTAATCCAGAAATTGGCAAAACACCGATCCCTGAATATCCAGGACAAATATTACATATAGACATCTATATAACCGAGGAAAATTTGGTGCTCACCGCAATCGATAAATTTTCTAAGTACGCTCAAGCAAAACCCCTTCAATCACGATCCGTTGAGGATGTAAGAGAGCCCTTAAGGCAAATCCTCTTCACTTTTGGTGTCCCACAAACAATCGTTATAGATAACGAAAAATCTCTAAATTCTAGCTCCATAACCTTCATGGTAGAAGATCAATTAGGTATAAAAATCTTTAAAACCCCACCATATCACAGTACTGCTAACGGACAAGTGGAAAGATTCCATTCCACATTGACGGAAATAATAAGATGTTGAAAGGGAGATAATATTCATAGATCGTTCGAGGAATTACTTGACCGATCAGTCTATGAGTACAATTACTCAATTCATTCAACAACAGGAAAAAGGCCCATAGAAATATTCTTTGGAAGAAATGTACGTGTTAGTCCTGAAACTTACGAAAAAGCAAGACAGGACAACATTCAAAGACTAAAAGACATTCAGGCACGAGACCTTACCACCCACAACAAAAATAGGCAAACCCCCAAAACTTATTCCCCAGGTCAAACTATATAGGTAAAAATTCATAAACGCCATGGCACAAAGCTCACGCCTAGATATAAAAAAGAAATCGTAAAAGAAGACAAAAATAGTCTTGTAATTACTGAATCAGGCAGAGAAGTTCACAAGAGCCACATAAAAACTTAAAATTTTTCTCCTTTCTCGCTTCCAGGACATTTTTTGCAAGCTGCTTAGCTGACACTCAGATATTGGATTATTCCAACTCCCAATCGATCCAAATAAACACAGGAACAGCAAGGCTTCAAACTGGAACCTTTAAAATAATTCACGTCATCAACATTGCACTATACCAGAAACTCGTCCAAGAAATAGAGATCAACATTAATCAGCACATCAACAAATCACACATCCTTTATCCTTACCTTTCCAATGAAATAACCCAAACTAAAGAAGTTCTATATAGACTCAAAATTAAAGATAGAAGTAGACGCTCACTCAATTTTATAGGAAGCGCATGGAAATGGATAGCAGGAAATCCTGACCATGACGACTTTGAAATTATTAAAGGAAAAATGAATAATCAATTAGAAAATAATAACAAGCAAACCATTATTAATAAATTAACAGCACAAAAGATAAATGAAATAAGAAGCATAACTAATAATATAATAAAAGCAATAAACGATAATAAAGAGATAGATAATAATTTAATATTGAGTTACAAATATAGATTAGAAATTTTAAAAGAAGAAATAAGAAATGTAGAATACGCCATTAATTGGGCAAGAAATGACATAGTAAATGCATATGTTTTATCAGAAGAAGAAACAAAAATTACGGAAGAAATTTTCGAAAAGTAATATCCCTTATATAAATCTCGATGAAGCACTAGAATTTTCAAAGATAAAAATAGCTTTAAGCAATAATACAATTTTTTATATCATAAGTTTACCTACAACTGATAATGAAACATGTTCATCATTTTTAATAAAAAACTGTTAAGAAAAATAACTTAATAAATAAACTTGAATTTGAAAATATTTTAGAATGTAAGGACAAATTATATGGAGTTAAGGTAGGTTGTAAGAGATATAATAATTTAGCCATATGCAATCCAAGCGACTTGGAGGATATCACCAATTCTACATGCATACCGCGCCTATTGAAAAGCAGAAAACCATCCTGTACCACGATTAATAATCAGCATGTACTATCAGTCGAATTACTATCACCTGGATTATTATTCCTGAATCAATATAAAGGAACAATCAAAATGGACAACGAAGACTTCAACCTAACCGGAACCTATTTAATCCGTTTCCACAATACATCACTAACCGTAGACGGCAGATCATACAAATATAGCGAAAGGACATATTTAAAACCGCTACCAGCCATTCTGCAGATGTCCAGCCAGCAGGAAGAAATACAAGAGATCCTATCCCTAGAAATGATTAAAGAACTTCAGATGAATAACACCAAATTTCTGAACTTAATAGGAAGCAAGAGTGAAACCAGCATCATCACCAGCTATAGTTTAGGCTCCATACTAGTAATCCTTTTCATCTGTGCAGCAGTACTAGGATTCCTTCATAGAAGGACCAAGCTTACCAACATCAACATCACCACACCTGAAAAGGAAAAAGAAGATCCTTCAGCCGAATCTGCATCAGGGAACAGTACCACCCCTAAGCCATCCAGGGTCAACCAGATTCCTTATTTCTAAAAGGATGCAAAACGAGGACGTTCGGATTTAAGAAGGGAGGAGTTAACGGATCATCTTTTGTCACCATAATTTAATAAAACCTAAAATGAATAACTGCAAAAATGCTGACACTATGTCTAGAAGATAACACGCGCATCCAGCCAACGTGGGAATCGGTGCAACCGGAATGTAGTCACGCGGCAGGGCAGGTGACAATAATAGGATAAGTTAGCTTTATTCTACTTTAAGAAATAAATTGTAGTCAGTCTTAAGTGATAATTAATAAAGATTGGACAAAGCTCCAAAAGTATGGAAAAATATATTTTTTTTTAATATTTTAATAAAATAAAATTTTAACTTATCCAAGAAATTATTTGACAAGGGATGTTTTCTTCTCGCTTTCGATTTAACAACAGACAATTCATATAACGCGACTTGCGGCAATTTTCTAAATCAGGGAACAGTACGAGTTGAAGGAAAATTTAGAGACGCGTTAAAAAATAGTGTGACATGCATTGTATATGCCGAGTACGATGGAAGCATTGAAATTGACAAGGATCGAAATGTTTACACAAATTTTTAAATGTATATAAGGTGGATACGATATGTTCCAACTGTTAGTTGGTGAATTGATTTATTACGGTAACAATGAGCTGTTTAATTAGTGTGGAATACTTTTGCGGAGGTGAATATACCTTCTTTAAAAAAGTCTCTTTCGCTGGATTCACTGCGCAAAATAAAACGTTTGCGAAGGAAATAATTTTTAAATTTCCAACATCTACTACAGAATGCAGCGAGCAACAACAATCAACTAAAAGAGAATGACCATGAACGGTTCTGGTTTTTCTCATGCATCAAGATAAAAATTATATTACAATTATTTTCTTTTTTTTTTTTTTGAAGTCATTCTGCAATTAGAATGCCAATTTTGTATTGGGTTTATTTTGTAAACGTAATGAAATTGTTTTGATAAAACGAATTACTGCCGGCTATTCTTACGTTAAAGTGTTGCTGTTTAGGGGCTCCGATAGCCTCTTTATAACAAACTCAGTGAATAAATGCGACGTTAGAGAAAAAGACTGCAAGGTTCACTCAATACTTAACAATTTATTTCAATTATTACAATCTGCTTATTAACTAAAATTTATTGTTCTAATCCAATTTTTCGATTTTTTATTGTACAACCTTTAAACACAGCTTTTCTCCTGCTTCGAAGTTTTCCTCTACGTTTGGATGGTCTCGACTGTAGAACCTTTGTTGGTTACAAGCTTTCTCCGGGTATTTGGTACTCCTAGAACTTTGCGTGGTCACGATGGTAGATCTCCCTGACTATGGTGGTGCGGAACTTTGCTGAAAGTTAAATTGCGTTAATAAAGATATTTGCATTAGCTTCAGGGCAGCTAATGCAACCAAGAATTTATATTAGCCCAATACAGCTAATATAACAAGAAATTTAGACTTTATATTAGCCCAATACAGCTAATATAATCAGAAATTCACATTAGCTTCAAAACGTCTAATGTGACCGAGTTGAGATCGCTTCGATTTCTACCTCACAAGCGTATAGAAGATCAAGAGTGATCTGAAGCTTTTGGGCAACGCGCTTCGGTATTTATTTGCTCCACTGTAATGCGTCAGTGGGACCTGGTGGGGAGCTTTAGAACTTATTGTGGATCGTGTTTCCTTAGCGGAGCTTGGTGGGGAGCTTCAGAACTTGTGGATCGTGTTTCCTATGTGTGCGTCAGTGTTGACACTTGGCTGTCAGTTCTGTCGGCTCGGTAGGTTTTATAATTATTTTCATGTATATATTTTAATTTAATATGTATTTTTTCAGGTTCTTGGTAGGCGCTCTTGGTTATGCTGTGGTGGATCTTCAGTGTTGTCAGGTTAGTATTTTTATTTATGGGAACTATTTCTTTGTGGTTAATTATTTTTCATTGTAGGATGGCTGCCGCTGACGATTTGTTTACTTTTAACTAGTGGAATATTCGAACTATTTTGAGGTAAGTATGTTTGAAAATGTATTTTATTATTTGCTCATATTTATAATTTTAGGAACCTCTTCCAAGATCGAACATCCTCCGGGGCCTTGAAGCGTTCGCTTCAACAGATGGACCTTTGTTTTTTTGATTTGATATCTGAAATATGTATATTGTTTTGATTTTATTAATAAAACACACGATTTGCTGCACTTGATCGAATTTTATTTTATAAGCACCAAATTCGAATTTATTCATTTCAGGTTTGATGATTAGTTCTTGGGTTTGTTGTGGTTTTTCTTCCTTTGTAGTCCATTAGTGGAGTGCCCTTGCTGGAGGGGTTTCCCTGGGGGGTGAAGTACCACCCGGCACGTTCGGTCCTTGTTTAGGGTGAATCGTAAGATTTTCCCTTCGAACTGGGTGCGATAGGATGTTTGGCGTTCATAATTCTTGTCCATGGTAGGGAAGGGCCTTAATTTTCTCCCATAAGGCGGTTTCCACTATTACATGGGGCGGTGGTTGGTTGAGGCGTATTTGATATTCGTCTAGGGTGATTTTTTTCCGTGGGGTAGGTGGCATTTGCATTGATCCTGCAATTCGTTTGTACTGTCCTGGATCTGTTGATACTTGGAGGGTTTCATATTGGTACTCAAAGTCAGATAGTGCATACTTTGCGTTATTTCTTGAGGCTTTGTACTTGGCTTGTACTAGCTGAGACTCGATCTGCTTCCGTTCTACATTAACGGCATCAGTGGTCGAGTTTAGAAAGATAGTTCGTTCACGGAGTCTTGCGATTTTATGGGTCGACTTCTCTAAGGCTTGGCGGAGTTCATTTAGTTCTAAGTTCAATTCTTCTTGCTTAATGAGTGGACTTTGATGTTCTTTCTGCGCGTTTTTTCGTATATTTAAAAGTTCTCGTTCACGTTCCGTTGTTCCAGTATCGATAGTTTGGCTAGATTTCCGAAATGGTAACTCTTGTAGTGTACCTATTTGAGGGCGAGAGTCTTCGAGTTTCTCAGTTGGCCGACACAGTGATTGAAAAGGGACATCTTTCTTCTCTAGAGAAGGTTCATTGTATAATCGAAGTTCAGTAAGAAGCGACTGGAGGTCGGCCAGTTCTCGACGGGTTGTCTGTAGCTTTTCGTTTGTCGAATAGTGGGTTTTTTCAATCTGAATGGATTTGTGCTGCAGACAGGCGACAGATATTTCAATTGATGAATGCTTATTCCAATCCGGAGTAACGCATGGAGTTCCATCAGCTTCCTGGTTATTTGGAAGCGTTTTGGATGCTGGTGCTGAGTTATGCAACCGTTGAGAGTCCTGTTGGTGTTCCTCATTGGCCGAAAAAAGGGGATTGTCGCGTAGTTGTGACATCTCTGAATGGCATTTTGATAATTCAACGATTTGGGCTTCAAGGGACATATTTACTAGTGTTAATCTTTCTAAGTGAGTTTGTAGTTCTTGCATCATAGACTGTTGCTGCTGCTGCCTTGTTGCATCTCTTTGTGGATAAAGGTTAATCTCGGTTAAATTCCTTTCAGCCGTTGGGTGATAAGTTACATCTCGTTGATCGATTAGATTATTGTTAGCAGTGGCATATTGGTGAATAATTAGCATTGGAGTGTTTTTCTTCCTAGGTTTTCGTACTGCAATAGAATCCAAGACCCTGTCCGTGATGCGCTCCTTCGAGCCCCAATCGGATTTATGTTTGGACGATTTACAATTTTGGTTCAATTTATCTTTGGATCCGTGTGTTCTTGCCTTCGTCTTTAAGCTGATTCCATCCAGTCTTGATACCGATGTAGAAGATTTCAGCGGCGACTGAAGTCCAGATGTGAATGGCTGTCCTGCGGCAGGAGAGTTTTTTGATCCCGAAGTGCCTAGCGTTTTGCGAGAGACTGCTACGGAGTTGAGACTGCGATGTGATGAGGGTCTCTTCAGAATCGGAGAGGCTTTCGGAGTTCCTTTAGTAGTGGCGAAGTTCCTGCTGACAACCTTGCTGCTGTTATTGTTGATGCCGTTGCCGTGGGGTTTAGTACTAGACGAAACTTTGCTGACCACTGGCGGCACTAAATCTGGCAGACACTTTGGCTTTCTTAGGATTCCGCTACTGAGAGGTGTACGAATAGGTTTTGGCTTACGGAGCGGTTTTTTTGCACTGGTTTCCGTTGTGGGCGTTGAATTCTGCGTGGGACTATTCTTTGGTGTTGAGTAGAGTTTTGATTGAGGATGAACAGGAGCAGCCTCGATATGCTTCTGGCGAACTAATTGCTGACTAAATCCTGGCTTGTGTGTAGACGTTAGCCGATTTCTGATGTTGGACGGACTGTCCGTGAGTGGAATGCCCTGTTGTTCACGTCTGAGTTCTGCTGTTGTGGGGACTTCTTCAACACGTTGAAATTTCTGGGTTTGTTGACTGAAACTGGTTAAAGACAATATTGATGTAAAAGAGTTGATCGGGGTCGAGTTGCTGTCTTCTTTAGATGCTTCTCCACTTAATATCCAGCCAAGGATCGTATTTTGCGCGGTAGGTTGACCTTTCAGACCTCTGCGAATGTCGGGTAGGAGGAGTGATCCATAAATATCTGCACCAAGAATGACGTCGATGCGGCCTGGAAGATTAAATGTAGGATCAGCCAGCTTGAGCCCTTGTACATGATTCCACTGGGTTGACGTGATAGGTTGAGATGGCAATGGATTGGTTAAATTCTTGAACACTAGCGCTGTCACTTCCAGCGTAAAGTTGTGTGATGGGACTACTAGAGCAGTTTCCACCATGGTCTCAGCTGTCCCCACTTCGGCTTGTCCTACTCCGAATATTGGTGCGGTGATACGCCTTTTGGGCAACGCTAATGTTTGAACGGCGTATTCAGTTATAAATGATGACTGTGATCCTGGGTCAAGGAGTGCTCTGAAGGTTCGCTGTATACCATGCGTTCCTTGCAATGTTATGAGGGCTGTATAGAGAAGGACTTCTCTATGGGTTGACGAATGCAATGCGTTTACCTGGACTTGCGGGACAGACGTTTGAGTTGTACTAGCGATGTCTCGCGCATGTGGAGTCGTGTGGATTGGACTTGCCTCTGGTTTAGTGGGATTAATATGGAGAAGCGAATGATGCCGTTTCTTGCAATGGATGCAGGTATGTTTACTAGGACAGGCTGAAGCACGATGTCCGCGTCCTAGGCAGTTAATACATAGACCACTATGTCGCACGATGACGTTCCTTTCGGTGAAAGGAAGCGCGATGAACTGTGGACAATTCCTCAATGAATGGTCCGTTCCGCAATGCGCACATGTAGAAGTCTGATTAACGACGAATGACTGAATTCTGGAAATAGATTTGCTTTGCTGGATGATTTTAGTTGGTTTTGATTTTGCTGAATCGATAGCCTCCAGCGTACGAAAGCGAGTTTCTAGGAATTGCTTTAGAGTGTCGAAAGAAGGTAGCTTATTATCACTGGCGATTTGTTGTTCCCAGAGCTGCAAGGAGTCTCTAGGCAATTTCCTAGTCACGATATAAATTAGCATTAAACCAAAGATATCTTGTACATCTAAATTTTGTAGATTTTGTACACTTTCTGTAGTGGTATCGAGTAATTTTTTAACTGAATCGGCGTTTTCGCTAGCTTGGGCCTGGTTAAACAATTTATCGAGTTGAACGTGTACTAACATTCTTTTATTGTCAAACCGTTCCTTCAAAATATTCCAAGCTGTCTCATAATTGAGGTCGGTGATTGCGAAGCCTTGAATGAGTCGCGCAGCCTCACCATGGGTACTTGCCTTCAAGTAATGTAGTTTTTCGGCATTAGACAAGTTTCTCTTATTATGTATGAGGGCTACAAAAAGATCGTGGAACGATGTCCACTCGGCATAGTTTCCGGAAAAGCTTGGTAATGAAATGCGAGGGAGTTTTAGCGAAGTTTCTACTCCTGGATCAATATTGGCGTTTGATCCAGGGGAACCCGATGGAGCACAATTTTGTATAGAAGGGGTGATTTTCGAAGTTTCTGCTGATGATATCAGGTCTTCCAATTCACCCACGTGAAGCAGGTAGACTTCCTCTGTTTCCATGAAGGTTGGTCCTGATACATAGTCAGCTACGGCTTCGATGGGTTTTTCCTCTGCAGCCGCATCTAACAAGGTGGAATGATTAATTGAAATTTGTTCCCACAACGAATTCACGCGAACAAGACGCCTTTTAAGATACTGGGTCGTCTTCCGTGTTTTCGAGTCCTTTCCGTAATTTCTGAAGGAGTTTTGTAGATCCTCGACTAATAATTCTTGCTTTTTTATAAGTTTATCCATGATTGGATTCAGCGATAGTTCGACAATAAACTCTGATTAAGACCTTGACGATGCAGGCAGTTCTCTAAGTCACATTAAAATCACTGAGTATATTTATTATACCGGAATCTTGACTATATCCCGCTCGAAGGACCAAAATGTTTAGGGGCTCCGATAGCCTCTTTATAACAAACTCAGTGAATAAATGCGACGTTAGAGAAAAAGACTGCAAGGTTCACTCAATACTTAACAATTTATTTCAATTATTACAATCTGCTTATTAACTAAAATTTATTGTTCTAATCCAATTTTTCGATTTTTTATTGTACAACCTTTAAACACAGCTTTTCTCCTGCTTCGAAGTTTTCCTCTACGTTTGGATGGTCTCGACTGTAGAACCTTTGTTGGTTACAAGCTTTCTCCGGGTATTTGGTACTCCTAGAACTTTGCGTGGTCACGATGGTAGATCTCCCTGACTATGGTGGTGCGGAACTTTGCTGAAAGTTAAATTGCGTTAATAAAGATATTTGCATTAGCTTCAGGGCAGCTAATGCAACCAAGAATTTATATTAGCCCGATACAGCTAATATAACAAGAAATTTAGACTTTATATTAGCCCAATACAGCTAATATAATCAGAAATTCACATTAGCTTCAAAACGTCTAATGTGACCGAGTTGAGATCGCTTCGATTTCTACCTCACAAGCGTATAGAAGATCAAGAGTGATCTGAAGCTTTTGGGCAACGCGCTTCGGTATTTATTTGCTCCACTGTAATGCGTCAGTGGGACCTGGTGGGGAGCTTTAGAACTTATTGTGGATCGTGTTTCCTTAGCGGAGCTTGGTGGGGAGCTTCAGAACTTGTGGATCGTGTTTCCTATGTGTGCGTCAGTGTTGACACTTGGCTGTCAGTTCTGTCGGCTCGGTAGGTTTTATAATTATTTTCATGTATATATTTTAATTTAATATGTATTTTTTCAGGTTCTTGGTAGGCGCTCTTGGTTATGCTGTGGAGGATCTTCAGTGTTGTCAGGTTAGTATTTTTATTTATGGGAACTATTTCTTTGTGGTTAATTATTTTTCATTGTAGGATGGCTGCCGCTGACGATTTGTTTACTTTTAACTAGTGGAATATTCGAACTATTTTGAGGTAAGTATGTTTGAAAATGTATTTTATTATTTGCTCATATTTATAATTTTAGGAACCTCTTCCAAGATCGAACAGTTGCCATAATCAAAATAAGTAAATATATTGACAACTCTAATCGATTTTTTTTTTGTATACGATTACAAATTAATATAGATGTAAAGTCATTGGAAAGGTAAATCGCGGGGTTTTTATAAATAATAAATCGAGATGATACTACTGTGGTGTGAAATAATTAGTATTTCACACACAGTAGTCATATTATTTTGCTTTCAAAATTTTTTAAGGCAATTTCACTTTGTTGGCTAACGATACATATGAATGATTGCATAGATTTTTTTTAATTATCTTGCTTCGGTTTGATATAAATCGAACCTTTTTAATAAATTAATGATTATTGAACTAAATCAGTAATTTGAAATAATTATGTGTCGAGTGTATTTATTCGAGTAATGGATTTTCATTTAAAATCTAAAGTGGCAACATTGGTGTTGGTGTCTCAAATTGAATTGTCATTGTCAAAAAGTCCAATGTCAATTGCGTGTGATTCGTATTTTGTTGTACTGTACTGTACTACTTAGCGACTACTGAAAATGTCGACCACTTCGCGTGAGGTACCGACAACAAGAACAATCGACCGGCGAAACCGGTGTATCAACTGTTTTTTTGCAATCCTAAGAAACCAACGCAGGTACTCTTTGGAACAAGGTACTACTCAGATGATCAATGTGTTACAGTCATGGATAACTCCTACTCAGGTAAGCACATTCTATTGACGTTTTCATACCATCAGTCTATTTCTTGATTTCTCAGACAGTCATTCTCTCGTTTTTATATTTTAATTTTTGCTTTTTATAAATCACATATTAAAAACTATAGACAAATGATAGCATAAAATCAATGTCACAATGCTGAAATTGGAAGAACTCAGTGCTGTAAGCACAAAATATAATTCAGTTAGGCTTGAAGTCGGTGATTGTGACATTCGCTTGCTCATTCTATTATACTATATTCTAATGACCTTTTTTTATATTTCATTTCAAATATATTTTTTTGATTGCAGCTGTCTCCAGGAAGTATAATTTGTTCCGAGTGTTTTGGACTGCTTCAAAATCGAGTTAACACAATGAGCGAAGGAAGTGCTATGCCTTTGCCTGCTCTTGGACATAGAAGAATCTGCTTTCCTTGTGGAAATTCTATTTTACGAGCACCAAGAACATACCCTGTGCGACATGATCGACAAGAAAGAAACATTTTAATGAGACTGGTTCCACTGCACTTGGTAAATATTTATTAGTATCTTATTGAGAATATGGAGTGTCTAATACAGAATCTGTCTACTTGGGCTAACAGAAAAAATATTTAAGCACCTTATTTTTTTTAGGTTTCCAGAATGGAACGTGTATGTGCTGCATGTTGGAGATCAGCTACGAGAGAAGTACAGAGGCAACAGCAGCATGATTCAAATCGTCCTACTGTAGCACATGCTGTGTCAAGTGATGATTTCAATATTCCTGAGCCACCTCCTCTTCCATCTTCAAGACCAGTAGCAGTTCAATTAGCGGCACCAAAAATCACATCATCTTTATATAGACGTGCAGCAAACACATCTGGCCACTGCATATTCGTTAATTGTTTTGAAAATGAACGTCTACTTGTACCATGTGCTATAAAAGATTTTTTATTGTATCATTATAAATTCTATGTACCATCTGGTGCACGTGTTTGTCGTCACCACTTGGATCACGGTTCTTGGAATGAATTAACCTCCCAATTGAGGGATTTTACTGGTAGTCAATTTGATAATATTATGACTATGATGCAGCGAGCAGCTAATAACAGATTTGATTTTTCAAATATTAGGATGATGCCTCCATATTTATGTCATTATTGGCTTGGATTCAATGCTGACCAGTTTTATGATTTACTTAACAGTATCCCAAATCTAGCAGAACAGGTACCAAATGCTTCTATAGCCTTGTGCATATATTTAGTTAAGGTAAGAACTGGTGACAGTAATGAAAGGTTGGCTACTCTTTTTAATAAACCTCGAACCACTTTAGAACGGTGGATGTCAACAGCAAGAAATTGTTTAATGAGTGATTTTGTCCCCCTGCACTTAGGATTTAATCATCTTACTGTACAAGATGTTGCTTCTCGAAATAAGATTATACCAGAAGGACTGTTTAGTAATCCTGATTTGCCACCAGATGTTAAACCTGCAATAGTTATATGTGATGCTACCTATGTTTTTGTGCAAAGTAGTTCAAATTATTTGTTTCAGAAACAAACCTACAGTTTACAAAAACTAGACAACCTAGTTAAACCATTTTTGATTGTGTGTTGCGATGGCCACATTGTGGAATGTCTTGGTCCATACAAAGCCACTCTTAATGATGCTACAATCACAAGTTTAAACTTAAATAATGAGGGATCTTGTATAAGATCATTTTTTAGAAGAGGTGATATTTTTCTTCTTGATAGAGGATTTCGAGATGTTATAAATGAACTCCAAGAACACGGTTTTGTCACCCACATGCCAGAGTCTCTCCTCGAAAATGAAAACCAATTAACAACCCAGCAGGCAAATCGGTCTCGTCTAGTAACCATGTGTCGCTGGGTTGTAGAAATAGTCAATGGTAGGATAAAAAGAGACTATAGACTATTCCGTCATGTATTCAATAATAGAGCTGCTATGCACCTCAATGATGATTTTAGGATTTGTTGTGCCTTATTAAATAAGTTTCATGTTGCCATAGATGACCCACCGGAGGCTTTGGAATATGTTACAATAGCTAAAAGTAGACTTTTTCTAGTAAACCATCTGGCAACATATGTAGAGCAAGAAAATCTTAACAGAAAGAGAGCTAGCTTCCAAACAATTGATGGCAATCATCCTCATTTGGATAGATTCCCACGACTCACAATTACTGACCTTAAGCGGTTTGCTCTAGGTACATATCAATTAAAACAGGCCAGATCTTACTTCGGGGAACATGTTCGTCAGTCTGGAATATATTCAGTGGAAGTGAATACTGAAATTGATGAGGATATTCCTCTGATTTTAGGCCTAAATAATTATTTGTTAAGAGGTAGGATTAAATCCAGGCATGTGAACAGTCGTACATATTACACGTATTTATTAATAAGCAGAGACGATGCTGTAGCAAATACATTACAAGCCATAGTAGGTTATTGTTGCAACTGCCGTGGACATTATTGCTGTGTATTTCTATATTCACGATACAGAGGAAAAAGCTTGAAAACTTTTCTAAAAGAATTCGCCTCCAGCGATTTCAGTTCAAATGATAATAAAATTATTAATTTATAGTTAAAGAATTTTCACAAAATGTTGGAGATTTCTGTAACCAATCATGCAAAGCAGAGGTTAGTACTATAAAAACCCTAAACAGAGGATGTTAATATTCAGTGTATAAGTTTAAATTGAGTAGCATGGAGCCATCACGTAAGAGACAAAGGACCACAGGTGCTAAGGGAGAAAAGAAGTTGTCCAAATGTGAAGCAAAAGTTGTGGGTGAAAATCTGTTATTAAACTACACATATCATCTGGACGATTGTCACAACCGGAAAATAATTCTCGGATTTGACCCATCATCATTTGAGGCAAAATTAGTGTTTCATCGCCACGGACTCATACCAATATCGCTATCTTATTCTGAATGGACAACAATTTACAGCTATCTTAGCGCTTTAAAAACCCAAATGGAAAATACATCTCCAGCAAATCAACCAAAGCTGCAAAAAAAAACACAAAATTCCCATTGGCAGTGGCAGCATCACCTTAAGACAGGCTGAACTTTGTAAACTATTTGAAATGCTGAAATTTTTAAACATCGTTTAATAACAATGCTGCGGATAGTGTGAGAGAATGTTATAGAAAATATGTTGAAAAATGTAAAGAAAAAAAGGTATTGACATTAGCATGCGAAGATTTTTTTATTCCAAGTCGAACATCTTATGTACACTTAAATTATTCTCGACTTTTTTATGAAATACCATTGTACTGTATTGCAAATCTTGGGCCAGTTCACGCAACTCGACGTCGACTGAAAACGACGCGTTAAACGTCGTTTTGGGTTCACGCAAGTCGACGTTTTATGTTTGTCGTTTTAAAAGTGTCGTTAATCTTCTCGACGCCAAAGTTGGCGTCGAATTCAGTTATTTGTATGTTAGTTTTTTAATATATTCGTTAATTTCTCTAAAATTAATTTATTATCTGTGAAGGCAAATAGTAATAAATACGAACGCAGCCTATAATTGCCATCTATGATAAAAATTTGCAATTAAAAGTGATAATTTCATCCTTCAAAATTTTGTTTATACCTATGTGCATTTTCATTTAGTCAAATGTGTTAGGGATCCACAGGTCGAAAATGTAAGTATATTACAAATATATTATAATTTTTGAAAAATTGACGATATATTTTAGGGCAAATCAAACTAATAAAAAACAGCTGCAAATTATGGTGGAATGGATGGAGAGGCATCAGCCATTAGCAAAAAATTCTTTGCAAACCACTATAAATGGCAAAAAAAAGAAGAGCGAGCTATGGGGCCAACTAAGCGATATATTAAATTCAAATGGACCGCCAATCAGAAACTCCAATGGATGGCAAAAGGTATTTGAATCAAATAAAGTAAAAAAATTACAATTACATTAAACTTATTTTAGGTATGGCGAGATTTCAAATATAATACCAAGAGAAAATTAGTGGCGAATAAGAAGTCTATTGCCAAGACTGGTGGTGGATTGAACGAAACTATACATTTAACACCACTAGAAGAAACTGTGATATCGGCGGCAGGTTTGGAAGCCTCTGTTTCAGGGCTCCAACATGCCAAAAGTTATGGGCCTGGAAGCAATAATGTGGAACGTAGACCTGCTCCTGCACCTGCACCCTGTGTTGACGATATTGAGGCAAATTTAATAAGCTTATTGGAAGATTCAACTTCTGCTTTTGAAGCTGAAAATGTTCCACCTAGGCCTACAGAAGAAATAAATAATGTAAGAACAAATAACTGTTCAATTAGGCAACGGAGTGGTCACAATTTATCTCCTGAGGCTTACAGTCTCTTTAAAGAAGAACTGCAAGAGCGGAAGGAATTCCACACAAAACTTCTTGCAGTTCTGCAAGAACGAAACTCGATAGAGAGAGATAAACTTCTACTCGAGAAGGAAAAAATTAAACTGCTCCGAGAAGAGAGCCTCGTTAGAAAAACGCTCCTATAAAAAAATAACGCTAGAGTTAAGATTCCGAAATGTGATTTTTTGTTTTGGTTTTTATATTTTATTTTAATCTTGAATTTTTTTTACTCCTTGAAATGGAATTTATTTTTTGCTTTTTTTTTTTTTTTGATTTTTTTTAATGAAGTTTATGTAGTTTTATATATTTATATGACGTGTACAAAGTTAAGACTGAAATATTTGTTTTAGATACTGAATTCTTTTTATTTTGTTATTTACATTTATGTTTCTTTAGTTTAAAATAAATTATTAAATGAAGTTATAATATACATAATTGAATTTTTAATATTATTTCTAACCCTTTCCGCTTGTCGCCTTAAAGATGCCATTGAGGAAGAATTAATATTCACATCAATTTCAGGTGACGATTCAGGTTCTTCATTAAATGGTGTAATACTATTATTCCTGACGTTGTAATGAATGCGAATGTTATGCAAGGCTGCATAAACATAGGCAATGCTGGCTACTTTGCTAGGTGTGTACCTCGCTCTTCTCTCTTCGGAGAGTATTCTCCATACTCCTACAGAAACCTCATTAAAATAAAAATAATGTGATACAATTTATATTACCTTTATAAACTCCAATGCAACGTTCCACCGTGCTTCGTGCTGTTGCATGAACGTTGTTAAAGCTTTGCTCGCATGTATCCTCGGGATTCCGATATGGCGTGTAACGGTCGGCCTGTGGGACATGAAAATAGTGTCTTCGGAAGACGTCCAATTCCCAACTATTTCTCTCCTACTTACGCCTTATCGGCTTTATATTATAACTTCATATTCAAACTGGTTAATCCCACAGGTCCCATATAAATTATCCCAAAACCAGTATCAATTTTTTTACCTCATACATTTTCTTTTCATAACACAACAAATCACTTTTTCATCGATTTGTACGCAAATTACGCACGCCTATGGCCTAAGGCTCAACACCGTGCCTATTATCCCACCCACACATAGACATCCGTCCAGAAAATTCTATCGGGTAGCGGCGCGACCAATCCAAGCCCTTGGCGCAAGAATAATCGCATGACGCCTAGGCATACATAAACATAATGTATGCAGCCTGCATGTATGAATAGGGACACATAGGAAACTGCTCGATGATGCGAGCGCAAGAATTTCTTCTAGCGCTATCACCCCGCCCCCAAAAAGCCACGCATAACCATATAAGGAGACGATTTGATGAAAATTCCAGAAGCGTCTCGCACCAGTGTCTAAGCATTCTTTTGGCTGGGGCGAGATTGAGTCGTTCGGCAGTTGAGTTTCCAACTTGAACCAGCGTGGAGGTGATCAGTTCTTGGGCACGCGACCCCGCAGTTTTCTTTGTTTTGTTAAAAGTAAATGTCGGTTGTTAAAGCCGAGAGGTATCAGTACCAGCAGTCGCAGGACGATGTTTAGTGATTTTTAGATTCGTGAATTCATAACTCCGATGTTTTTATGCAAGTTTAACATAGTTAGCCTAATGTGACGATGAAAGTTTTTTTGTACAACTCATACTATTCGGTTTTAACTTTCGCTTGCTTTTATTGTTCGATAAATATGTCCGAGAGGAAAAACCAGGTCCGGGTACATTCGCTAATATGAAAAAAAAAGTTATTGTGTCTTTTGAAATGGCGCCGCTTCCGTTCTTTCAACAAGAATACCTCGCATGAGGCCCGATACCACAGGACAGGGAAGCAGCTACCAACTAGCGAATTGGCATGTTAAATTAAGGGAATTAGATAAGTAGAACTATCCAAGGTAATTTCTTTTTATTAAATGAAAACCGAGAAAAAAAAAGAAGGTGCAAAAAAATAGAAATTTTAAAAAATAGAAAAAAGAACAATTTAAATACCAAAAACAAAATAAAAATAAAGGATAACCTACCTTAAAAGCTATAATTAAGTGATGCTACAAAAAAGGTGTAACCAAAACAATTTCCTGAAATAAAAAGAAAAAGTGTCGTGATTTTGTTCATTCCTCTCATGCTTATAGCGGAGATTTTTTTTTGAACTTTATATAAATAAATATCGTTATGATATAAAAATGTATATCCGCACACAGGTTATCACTCGCCTCTATTTACTATTAATTCATATTCCTTAGTCTTTTGTGAAAGCACAAGTAATTTTTTTTCTATATAATAAACCAAAAAGAAATAATTCTCATATGCACCCAAGTGTTAAATGCGTGGTGAATAATACCAAAAATTTGTGTGAATTTTTTTGTTATTGTACTTATGTATATAAATTACGTACGATTACGTTTTTTTCTGAAAACTAGAGCTTTTACGCAATGTGTGAATGAATATTTTTTTTTTCTCCTCTTTTTATTCGATATTTTGAGAACAAAAGAAAAATTTAAAAAAAAAAAAAAAAAGAAGAAACAATATAATACTTGATAATAATATAAGGAGGTACGAAAGTTACCCATAATGCATATGTAGGATTAATATTAATGTAACAACGACAATGTAAAAAAAAAAAAAAAAAAACGACTCAATTATGTTTATATATATCTCGACACCACGGCAGCAGATACAAACTCTCATTCTTTTATAAATTTTTTTTGATCTAGGTTAAGAGTGAAATGCTTTTCTTTTTATATTTTGTTATACTGTTTTATTGATATTACTAAGATTTTTTTTGTGCTATGTTGGCAAAAGTTACAAAAAAACTTTATATTACTTGAATTTAAAAAAAAAATTAATAATAAATAATAATAATAAAAAGAAAGAAATAGAGACAAAAGGAAATTTTTTTTTTAAAGGATATTTTTCAGAAGATTTATCTTGCTGCTTGTTGAGTGGCCCTGCGCCTTGTCCTGGGGCTTTATAAAGAGGGTTGCATGTCCTTTTGGCGCGTGCCAAACTTTTTGCGGTATTTGTTGCAGTATGTAAAATGAAGTAAAGGATAAGAGTGTACTCTATGTACTTAATTATTTAATTAATTGTTTAAATCAGTAAATAACACGATCTTCAATTCATATACAATGTTTATTTAACTTAAAGTGAACTTCATATATTCGTACGAAAATGCGCTACACTATAACTGTGACTATACTCTAAAGAAATATTTTAACGCGAAGGCGAATAAACATAAACGAGTTGCTGGTTGATAGTCGACTGACTAATCAGTTGGGATGGTGAGCAAAGCGAACTGATAATATAACGGTTTTGAATATTATTTGTATGATAGAAAATGTTTCCATGGAATTGGACTACTAATGGATTGGTTGTCGCCACATCACTCCCCCTTTATCAAAAAAAAAAAATAAAAATATAGATATAAGATTGCTTATTCGCCTTCATGTTATTTGTGACTAATGCATATCTGTATGCAACTAACTTAAGCGCCTGTTTATATATATGTTTCATTTTTACACTTATTTAGTATTATTCCTTATAACCTAATTATATCTAATTTAATGCACGTTCAATTTCTAATAATTCTGTAATTTTGTTTGTTTGTTTGATTAGTTGGTTAATTCACGATAGTTTATATTATTACAGTTTATTTAGTATTATTGCTTATTGCCTAATTATATCTAATTTAATGCAAGTTCAATATCTACTATTTCTGTAATTTTTGTTATTTGCTTAATTAAGTGATTAATTTATGATAGTTTATATTATTAAAGTTTATTGTGTTTGAAACATGGTTTTTTTCTTTACATAATTCCTTAAATTGGTGCTGGCCATTTCGGGATTAAGTATGAAAGCCGGTTTGAGTCGGTCTATTGATGTGAGACGTTCTTTATCGTTAATTAAAATCTTGAAATTTTTCTGGGATTTGGAAACGACTGGGTGAGGTCCAGTATACGGAGGGTTTAAGTTTCCTTTATGGGTCTCATCTCTCAGAAATACGTGCGTACATTTGTGTAGGTCTTGAGGGATAAATATGTTGTTCTGTTTCCGACTCTTAGGCTGAGCAGGCTTGATTTTGGATATGGCTTGCTGTAATTGGTTAGCCGAGGTACTGGTCAGTTGGTGGTTTATATTGGCATCATTTGCTACAAGTTCTCCTGGTAGTCGTAGAGCTTGTCCGAACAAAAGTTGTGCTGGAGAAATTTGCAAATGCTCTATTATAGAAGCACGGAGACCTAGAAGGATGAGCGGTAGATTTTGGTACCAATTTTTTGTGTCTCCTGTGGCACGTATTGCTACTTTAAGTTGCCTATGAAAACGCTCAATGGAACCGTTCGATTGTGGGTGGTAGGCTGTTGTTCGGATACGTTGACATCCTAAGATTCGCGATAATTCTCGGAATAGTGAGGACTCGAACTGGGATCCTTGATCGGTAGTTATTGTTCTGGGTACGCCGTATCTAGAGATCCAGTTTTGAAGAAAAGTGTTGGCTACCGTTTGCGCGGTCATATCTTTCATGGGGATGGCTTCAGGCCAGTGGGAAAAGCGATCTTTTAATGTTAGAAGGTAAAGGTGTCCTTCAGAGGGTGTAAGAGGGCCTACTATGTCCATGTGGACATGTTCGAAACGTCCGGAGGGTACTTCTATGTTTTCATATGGGGTGTGTATATGTCTAGTCACTTTTGATTTTTGGCAGGGAATGCAGGACTTTGCCCAGAGGTTTATGTCTGCATTCATTCGGGGCCAGAAATACTTGGAAGTTATTAACTTCCTTGACGTTCGTATGCCTGGGTGTGATAAATTGTGTAGCAGGTCAAAAACGGCACGGCGTAGTGTCTCTGGTATATACGGCCTATTGACACCTGTAGTAACCTCACACCAGATTTCTTGCTCTTCTATTGGAATGAACACTTTTTTAAGAACAAGAGAGTTAGAACGGGAATTGGTGTCTTCATGAAGTAGACTTTGAAGCTGTTCGTCGGTGCTTTGTTCCTGGGCTAGGAGTTTGAGGTCGAGTTTAGTCACGTGCTCTACTACGTTAATGTGTGCTCTTGATAATGTATCTGAGACTACGTTTTGTGAACCTGGGATGTGCCTTATATCGTTTGTGAATTGGGATATATAATTAAGTTGGTTCATTTGCCTGGGTGATTTCTCGGTTTTTGCAAGTAATGCTCTTGTTAGTGGTTTGTGGTCCGTAAAAATGGTAAATTTCTTAGTTTCGACGTAGTATCGGAATTTCTTCACGGCGTGATAAGCGGCAAACAATTCTCTGTCAAATGTTGAATATTTCTTTTCCTGTGGTTGCAACCTTTTTGAAAAGAAATGTAGTGGTTGCCAGGTGTGGTTGGACAGTTGTTGAAGTACAGCGCCTATTGCATCATTTGATGCGTCTACCCATATTGCAACTGGTGAGTTAATCTCGGGGTGTACAAGTTGGACACTTTGTTGGAGACTATTTTTAATTTTGTCGAATTGCATTTGGTGGTCTTCGGACCAGTTCCAATCTGGCTTTGATGTTTTGGTGCCTTTAGTATTTTTAACCAGATCGTATAAGGGGGCGGCGTCCTGGGCGATTTTTGGTAGGAATTTGTGGTAAAAATTTACCATGCCTAGGAAACGCTGCAAGCTCTTGGCAGATGATGGGGAAGGGAAGTTCGCGATTGCTTCCACTCGTTCCTTAGACGGCTTGATGCCTTGAGGAGATATCTCGTGTCCGAGAAAGTTAACTTCCGTCACTCCGAAAATGCATTTGTCGGGATTGATTTTGAGATCGTATTTCTGAAGTATGGTAAATAATTGTCGTAGGTGTTCTTTGTGTTCTTGCGCTGATTTGCTAAAAATTAGTATGTCGTCCACATACACGAAAATGAACTCTAACTCATCTAGGATTCGATTGATGAATCGTTGGAAGGTTTGCGCTCCGTTCCTAACACCGAAAGGCATGCGCAGGAATTCATATAAGCCGAAAGGGGTTGTTATGGCCGTCTTATGGATGTCCTCGGGAGCAACTGGGATTTGGTGGTATGCCCGTACGAGGTCGACCTTTGAAAATATTTTGGAACCACTTAAGTTGAGTGTAAAGTCGTTAATGTTGGGTAGCGGATATTTGTCAAATATTGTGGCGGCGTTTAGTTGCCTGTAATCCCCACATGGTCTCCAATCGTCGGATTGTTTCTTTGGAACCATGTGTAAAGGTGATGCGACCGGCGATGAAGAAGGACGACAGATACCTAATTTGACCATTTCTTGAAATGCGGCTTTCGCTATTTTATACTTTTTGGTGCTCAACCGCCTGGGACGAGCAGACGGTAGTGGCCCTTGTGTATGAATGTGGTGGAGTACATTATGCTGCACTTCGGTATTGAAGTTTGGTGGGGTTCTGAGTGAAGGAAATTCATTTAAGATGGAGCCGTATTCTCCTTGTATAACATGAAGCCTCGGCGAGCATGGTGTGACGCTACGAGCAAGGCCATCGACTGATAATAGAGTTGTGTTATCGATCAGTTTTCTTTCCCTGATATTTACTAAAAGGTTAAATTTGTAAAGGAAATCTGCCCCAATAATGGCATAATCAATGGCTGCAATGATGAAGATATGAGTGAAACTGCGCCGTAAATTGAAGCTCAAAGTTAACTTTTTTGTGCCATACGTTGTTATGTCTGTCCCATTTGCGGAAATTAGTTTGAAATCTGATTGTTGTGATAGTGGGGAAAATTTGCGCTTAGGCAATACGGATACTTCTGCGCCCGTATCTATTAGGAATTGAGTTTTGGTTAGTGGGTCATATACGAATAAGCGGCGATGTTTATTGCTCTGCGTCGTTGCCGCGGACGATGCAGTTAAATCTCGTTTTTTTTGTCTTTGTTTGGAGTTTTGAAATTGCAAGGTTGGATGCATTTTTTAGCATTCTGTGCAAATTTTTGATGGTACCAGCATGTTTCGCCATCGCTTTGAGACTCCGACCGGGTTCTTGATAATCGGCGTTTCCTTGAGAAATCTCTCCTGGGTGTACGTGATTGTCTGAATTCAAGTCTTTTAATCCTTTCGGTCAGGTTCTTAATAAGTTCGGCCAGGTTTTCATTGTTTTGGTGAGATGAAGTGTTTGTGTTTTGGTTAATAGAGGAGATCCTAAAGGTTGACGTTGAGTCGAATATTTTGTCTGCGATAGTAAAAATTTCCTCTTGAGAATGTTTACTTTCTACAGCGATTAGGCATGCCTGCATTGGACCTGGTAGTTTATTTATCCAAAGCTTTATTAAAAGGTTTTTATTAATGAGACTATTTCCGCCCGCGAGCGATTCCATTCTGCGATATAATTCAGAAGGTTTGGAATCACCCATTTCTATTTTATTTAATAAGGAATCGAGTCGACGTTCTTCCGAGTCTTGGCTTCTTGACAGTAGCAAGGCTTTTAAACGATCGTATTTTTCGGTTTGAGGTGGGTTTTTAAGTGTGTCCGCGACGATTTCCATTGTATCCGAGGGGAGAGATGAAACTAAATAGTCATATTTGGTCTCCTGGGATTTAATATGTTTTACCCTAAATTGGGTTTCGACTTGGATAAACCATAAGTCGGGGCGATTGTGCCAGAAGGGTGGTATCTTTAGAGTAGCTACGTAAGGAGGGAATTCACTGTTTGTGTTTGCGCTGGTACCTGCCATGATTGGCGATGGATTATCATCTTCTTTGAGCGATAATAAATTATTTTCGTCTGGACTAGACATATTTTGATTGTAGATTTCTTTAAAATTGAAAATTGGGTGCTGTATTCGTGTAGGGTCTGATTATTTAAAGGTAGATCGTGTACTTTACTTTAATTTGTTTAGCGTGTAGGGGTTTTGATGTGTTTAATTTTAAAATAAAATGATTTATTTAGTAATAGACGAAAAGAGAAAAAAAATATAAAAAATATAGAAGGAAAACAATGTATTTATTTAATAATATATATATGTGTTCATGTGTACCATTAGAGAAATTACTATTTGTTATTTTTTGCTATTGAGGATTAAAAGGGGAAAACACGTTTATTATGATAATGATTTTGTCACGAAATATTTTTATTCATAAACTGGTTTAATTTTGGTGTCATTAGGGAACGGTACAAACGGTTGCCGCTATTTAATAAAAAAAAATATAATGTTGGGATATTGTACGCTACATATTTCTGCGGGATGAAACCGTTCACTAATTCATTATTGATTTTATATCTTGAACAGTCTTAGGAATTGCTCAAATTTTCATGCCATGAGACATTTATTTTATTTAATGTTTTTGGTAGTTAAAAAAAAATTATTATATTTTTAAATCAACAATCACTTATTAGTTTATATAAAATTTGTTAATGAAAAAAAAAAATTTAGAAAAAAAATAATGTAATACTCGCGGTTTTTTTTGTGTTTCCAAAATCCTTACTCATGAATTTACTGAATATTTATTTATTGTTGGGATAAATTTGTTTTGCTTCCTGTTAATTAATTCCGAAATGGTCGGCCCTCACATTTGTTATTCCTCAAAATTTTATAATTACTGTTTCCTACAAAATTAATAAAGATCATTGTAAATTTATTTTATATAACTTTAAATTATTTAATTGGATTCTAAACTTAGCTTTAAAAATAAAAATGTGGTTTGATCCTTTGTTCTGTGTGAATCCCGTTTGGTTCCGTTGATTTCTCTGGTTCCCGTTGATTTTGTTGATTGAAATGCCTTTGTTCTGCTATGATGATTACCGCACGTGGAATATTAAATCCGTGCAAATCCTGCTCCCTGGTTCTATTTATGTACTTCTGATCACCTTTCCGCGTTTGCCTTAGGGTTTAGAGTTGGTTAAATTAAAGCTTTTATCACTCATTCCACGTATATGCAATACTATATGTGTATTCACGTGTGAGTGATAATTTTATTTTCACTTTAACTGTTTTGCATTCTCGGGGTCACCATTTGTACTCTATGTACTTAATTATTTAATTAATTGTTTAAATCAGTAAATAACACGATCTTCAATTCATATACAATGTTTATTTAACTTAAAGTGAACTTCATATATTCGTACGAAAATGCGCTACACTATAACTGTGACTATACTCTAAAGAAATATTTTAACGCGAAGGCGAATAAACATAAACGAGTTGCTGGTTGATAGTCGACTGACTAATCAGTTGGGATGGTGAGCAAAGCGAACTGATAATATAACGGTTTTGAATATTATTTGTATGATAGAAAATGTTTCCATGGAATTGGACTACTAATGGATTGGTTGTCGCCACAAGAGCATGGGGACTTGTGGGAGGGGGCTGTGTGCCTACCCTGGCCATGTAAGTACTTAGGTAAATAATTTTTTTCAGGTTTCGCCTCCGACCGCATCCGCCCGCATGGCTGTGGCCCGGTGTCCCGTCCGTCCGTCGCCCCCTTGATTTTTTTGTGGTAATAGTAGGCACGTAATTTCTAGTTTAATTCAAACTATCACCCCCATTTTCATTGGCTCCCTACACCACGAACCCCCCCATCCGGCGAGCTAGTTAGAGCACCGCTAGGCGTGCCCAACCAGGTGTAGTGGAGGCAGACAAGTTTTTCTCGGCGATATTCCTTCCTTTGGACCTTGTCCAGCCACACTTTTGATCATTAGTGACCCCTTCCCCTTCTTCTCTTTTTGTAATGTGTTTGTGGCCCGTCGAGGCAATGGTATCCTTTCCTACCTTCCTTAGAGCGCAAGCTCAAACCTTCCTCGACAGTTACAGGCGTTATCAGTCATGGCTCAAGTGGGTAGGCACTGTCACCTTTTAAAAGAATTGTTTAACTACCTAACTTTTAGATTTTTGTCAAAAATATGTATACCTAAAATCCATGATTGAGGATTAGTTCTGTGGAGATCATGAAAGTATTTCCGTTCTTCGGATTCTTTCCAAACAAAAGCGTCATGCGCCGCTCCACCATATTTTGCATTTATTGCAATAATCCTCAAATTGTAGTCGCAAATCTGTAAAAAAAATCGTTTTCAGTGTTACTTTGTAACTTAAAATGATTATAGTCACAATCATAACATTCAAGCTATGTTTGCCTTTTCTGTTGAAGAACATAAATTCATCCTCCGTTGGTTTCAATAGATATACGAGTATATGTGTCCCGTCTATACAGCCTACAACTGTAAAATTGATTGTAAAACCGTAAACTAAAGCTTTCAGCCTTATAAACAAACCTCCGGGAATTTTATATTTTTGTAGGAATAATATTTTAGTGTTTTCCATTTCCTTAACACCTACCCACTCTCTACACAAATTTTCCTCCAAATAGAAAAGGACATCCGAAAATATTGTTGATATGGATCCTTTGGAGATGGGAGTACAAAAGTCATTTCTCACTAAATTTTGGTATCCACCTGTCGCTAATATTACAAGGGTCATGGCAAGTCTTGCAACTGGAGGAATATAGGTACTCCGAGTTCCCTCAGGTAAGTTTAACCTATTTAAAACATAAATAAACGCTTCCTTCGAGAGCCTGTATCTCTGAATAAATCTAAAAATAAAAACTGTTGTTATTTATTCCTATAAAAGCTTAACAATACTTACGCATTTTCTGGAAGAGACAAGGGATCTAAATAATCTTTAAGGGCTCGCCTAGTTATTCTTTGGGAATATTCCCCTTCTGGCTGCCCTTCTAATATCAAATATCTCCACATTGTCACAAAAAATATTAATAAAAACTTGCACTACTTCCAACTTCAAATAAACGAAACGTAAACAAACTTTAAATGTCATAAATAACAATGTAATTACAACGGTTACATTGGATATTGCATATTTTTTGGGATCAGTTATTTTGTGAAAACGATATTCGACGCGTCGACTTACGTGAACCCAAATTTAACGTTGAGGAAATTAATGTCGTTTTCATAAAGCGTCGACGTCGACGTCGACGTCGAGTGTCGAATTGCGTGAACTGGCCCCTTGTTTTTGATACGATAAAATTTGAATGGAAATAAATAAAATAAAACTAGAGATATCTTTTATTTAAAAAATTTATTCACTAACATGTATAAATATATATTAACACAATTTTGAACGGCACATCGAAGAGTAGGTGGCTTTCCATGTATCATACAGAAAGACTCAAAGTTTTCCAAGTTACTTAGTTTTGGTATTTCCAGCTGGATTATTTTCGCTTCAGGGAGGTATTTCCGGATAAATTTCTCCTTTTCCAATCCTTTCACATAAATTGTTGAATTTGAATAATTCGTCAATAGGTTGGGTAATTCATTGTAATCAATATTTCCACCATTCCATCTTAATCCATTTATTTTGCTAAAGTTGAAATCATCCTGCCAACGAGCTCTTGGTGTCAATTCACTATACGGAAAAGGTGGCTTGAAGTAAGTAAGTAAGTAGTATCAGCTCGGTAAAAGTGATCCGTGTTATAAGACTACCATCTCTTTAGCAAACAGCTGACCATTTACTCCACTGACAAATTGTATATCCAAAATTACAGTTGCCGAATTCATGACTTTAACGATCCAGGAAAAAATATCAAATGACTCTTAAATACATATTTTAATGTCTTATATATCTTAACAAATATGGAACTCATTTCCACACCAACCCCTAGGGTAGAGTTTATTGGTGCGCTTTTTTTATCATGTGGTATCCCCATTCTGCGCCTACTCCACGAAACTTATTCATATATCTTATTTTCCTAAATTGGCATGGTTCAAAAGTGTAAGCAGCAACAAATTCATATATTTATCTCTGTTGTTGTCTCACAAACACATTTTCTCATCTTTTCTGTCTTTTAAACCCATATGGTAGGGAGCTGAAATCTTCCAGAAATCTTCGTTTATTTGAAGTCACCTTATATTTTTTTATTTCCGGAACTGTTACTACCTCGTGATCTTTTGTGCGACAAATATTTTTTGATAGGATAGGAATGTGGTCTTCCTCGTTGTCATTTAATATCATATTTTTAATTGAATCTAAATTGACATGTTGCGAAGCTTCATAATTCAGACAGATTCCTTTTACTTTACTCTGTACCTTGATGGATTCATCCCTTGTGCTATAAACTGCATATGCATAATTTTTAGGGCCTCCACTTGTAAATAACTTAAGTCGTGCCTGTGCGGTTTATAAGATGCTATAGAAACGTTAACTGTTCCTAGAGATTCTGCAGCTTCTTCTCTGCAATTCCAGTTTACAATAAGCGTTTTTTCATTGACTGGAAAAAGATGTTGTACTTCTACTGCCGGATTTATTAGAAACTGATACAACTCTCCTGAACTGTTAATTATATTGGCCTTCGGTTGTTTTTCTCGCTGTCCAAATTTTCCCCAAAAGGAATTTAAAATTAACTTGGCTAATGATCTTAGCCCAGGGTTTTTATTAACTTCTGAATACTCCAGTTTTACACTTTCATTTTGCATAAATTCCTCCAGGTATTTCCTCTTTTCCTCTTCATCCGAACTACATTTGCTGGGCCATCCTGATGCCTGGTGTTTCATCTTAATAAATTTGTTCATCATTGAAGTAAACAGTCCACCCGAAAGGTTTGATTTATCGTACGCCTCAGTTTTGTAACTCCATATTTCGTATGTAATCAGCATGTATTCTACTTAGAGCTGTTTTTACCTCGTCAATTACCCATGTTCCAATAAGAGCTCTTTGTTCATCCGTGTGTGTGCATTCATGATGTTGGTTTTTCTCCTCACTACATCTATGACATAAGGGGAACATTAATTTATTATTCTGTCTAATCGGTAGAACGAGGTGATACATTCCTTCGGGCGGTAAAATTTTACATTTGATCAGACCATCTATTTTACCTAAATCAACTTTGGAGCATGCATCTGTTCCGACATATAATTCAGGGTGACCAATTGGGAATTTTCCGTACTTGCAAACCCATGGATACAATGAACATACATCTATGTATTTTATTTTTTGCATTCGTAATGTGTATAAGCATTTCCTGTTCGACCTCCATAAAAAGCATCTCTAGGGTTTAAAGGCGAATGTACCAGTAAAGGATGGTCTCTTAAAACTTGAATGTCTTTGTTCGTATTCATCAGTTTACGAAAATCACACTCCCACATCTCAATGACCTCGTATCCATAAGAACGTAATCGTTCGGTCTTTGCGATTGTTACTTCATATCGGTGATTTAGAGTATCGCTTTGGTCATCGTGAAGAGGCTGATCACGATTATGTTTCAAACATGTTGGATGCCTATGGTAATAGCAGCCATGGAATTCAAAAATTTGATTGCTGTCTGCACAATAGCCATCTACTTTTACTCCGCTCAATACAACTTCTCTTTGTTTCGCAGCATGTGTAATATTAATTCCTCTGCTCTTTTCTTCCGATATTAGCCATTGAATTGCTATTGCTGACTGATTATCGGCATTTCGATATCGCGGAGGCAATAGTTGTCGCCTCAACAAACGGATCAACCTTGCATTCGGTTAACATCAATTTTCTGAATTTTAAACATGCCTCGGTCAAAATGTGCACATCGCTAATGCAATAGTCGACAATGTCACGCTGCATATTAAATTCATCATTTTTATGTTGTTCGTACCATTTGAGGAAGCTATCACGATCTTCGGTTTTCATAGAGTCAGGGCTGTAATATTCAACAGGTGGTAGTAATCCAATATATTTTCTATTTTCGATTGTATTAAACATATGAGGGAAATACCCTTTCTTGAATACGGCTGGTAGATCAAATGCCTTTGGTAGTTGCGATAAGCTCATTGGAAAGTAATTTAGCGAGTCGATAAATTTTATGTTGTCCAGCTGCATCATTATAATTTTCGTTCCTCGCATTATTAATTCGGGTTTCAAGTATGTCTTTTTCAGAATGTAATTCAATAAGAATTGATGGTCAAACGCCTGACCATTATGAGCTATGACTACTACCTTTTTAAATTTCTTTCGAAACTCCAACAAACCTTTCAAAAACTTGCATATCACACTGGTTCCATAAATCTGCAACCTAAATCCACATTTTTGGCAAAAACACAACTTTTCTGTTTCAATACAAAGATCGCAACGTTTCGCAACGACACATAAATTGGGTTCGTGCAACTTTATCTCTCCAACTGAATCTCCTTCTATATATTTTTCTCCTACAACTTTCTCCTGTCTTGTTTCTAAGTCATAAAAGACGAATAGAGTATCTTTTGTTGGTGGTGTTCTAACATCTGTTTGAATAAAGCAGAAGTGCCCTTGTTCCACGTGTTTGTAGCAGATCTTACAAAAATATTCACCGCATATATGGGTTTTGCTTTTGTCAACCTTATAAGTCTTTAAACAATCCCTGCATTTTTTTAATTCTTCACAGACGCTTCTCTTATTTAGAGACCCTGACGCTTTATGATTGTTGAAGCAACATTCTCCTCTAAAATACCGATTACAATCTTTACATAATTTCTCAGCTAAGTCTTTTTTACATGCAGGAGCTTGTTGACAACATGGACATGTTCCACCGCATCTGTGTTTGTTTTTGTGATCGTACGCTGTATGGCATTCCTCGCAATAATAAACACAACAAAATGTGGCAGTTAGTGACACTATGACGTTATAATGATTGTTGTGGTACAGTAAATTTAGATGTTTTCCTGCACTCTGTCCTTCAAAAATTACATCTTTTCCTTTGGTGCCATATCTATACACTATAATCTTGTAGTAGTCTTGCAGATGTTCCTGAAATTTTTGGGAATTCCTGCACGTCCATTCGGAATATCTATTTGACAATCTTTCATCAACTGTACAGCTCGTTGAGTTTGTAATTTTCCATAATCCTGTGTTACTCTAGCACTCTAGCATACTCTATCTCTTTATTTACTTTAGACATGGCAACAACCAGAGCACATGGTAAGCACAAGTTATCCTCATTTTTTATAACCACAACACCTTTTCTTTTTGCACATTCCTCATCAAATGTATTATATTTCCTTGCCCTATCACTACCTCTCCCTTGTGGCAGTCTAACTGATGTAACATTCAAGCAAAACGTGTCTGTACTTAATCCACAGGAATTGCTTTGGAAAATTTTTCCTATCATATCCCAAACATCGCTTGATTTCAGTGTAGAGGCCAATCTGTAGCTTAACCACCCTGGACCTCTTTCCATGAAGGTGGCTCCACAAAAGGTAATACCAATGAAATCGTCTGGTTGAACTTCTAGCAGTGCATGTTCAACAATATCATCAACTGCACCTTTTATCCAATCTGTGGGCTCCACATTCGCAAGGTGGGCTGTTAATTTTAAAATTTATTTTGCGTCCACTCAGGTTGAAGCGCCTGACGTGCGTTGTCATATCGCTAGTAATGGTAAATTTACTCATTTTCAATTTAAATTTAAAAAACAATTCTAAGGTAAAGGCTGGAGTACAATGATTTCGTTCCGTACCGTTTCGTATAAATGTCAAAAGTCGGATTGGTATAATTTTCATTGGAAGTGTTCGTGGAAATGGAAGGGTGGCTACAATGGAGGGTTCGGAACGGTACGGGATGGAAAAGATGAGCAAATTCCAACTTTTTACGAAAAGGTCGGAAGACATAACCTAAAAAAATCATTTGGTGGTTTGTAATTTAGCGCGAAAAAATGGAAGACGAAAAATTAATCGAATTAGTTAAAACGTACCCGGAAATTTATGACAAAAAAAATAAATTCTATTTGGATACAAATAGAAAAGAAAAAATTTGGAAACAAATTCAAGCAAATTTTGACAAGGAAAATAATGTTAAAAAAAGGTGGACATACTTAAGAGACCCTTATACGCGGGAGAAAAAAAAACAGCAACTGCCATCGGGGTCCGCAGCGATACTTCCTCCTCCTTGGTATTTGTTTGAACAGCTTAGGTTTCTTGATGATCACCTAAGAACAAGAAGGTATGGCAATAAATTAATTTAAACTACAAATAATAATGTATTAATTTTAGGGTTCGAGAAAATGTTTTACAGGAAGAAATAGAAAATGTTTTTGAAGCGGATATTTCTGACGTGAGCTTATTATCGCCACAAACAGAAGCAATAGAAACTTTGGAAGAATTAACAGACGTCTCTAGTGACATGGCTTCATTAACTGCATCCACCCCAAATTGCGGGCAGGGTCGCAGCCGCAAACGCAAACATGATCTAAATGATGTCGATAAACTCTTCATTGAAAACCTCAAAAAAATAGGGGAAAAAATTGAAAAAAAAAACGAAACTGATGAAGATGACTGATTCTTGCAATTAATAAAAATTGAAATGAAAAAAATGAGCGAAGATGAGAAAACGGATTTTCAACTTGAAACCCTCCAGAAGGCTAAGGAAGCGGCTAGACGTAGTTGAAATCCGTGAAGTTTTATTTATGTGAATAGTGTAATATATTTATTATGATGAATTTTTTAACAAAGAATGTGGTGTTAATTTTTCTTTATTTTATATATACCATAGTTGTTTTAAAGAATTTTTTTACAAAATATGTGAAGTGTTCATTTTTATTTATTTTATATATACCATATAGTTGTTTTGAAGAATTTTTTTACAAAATATGTGATTAATTTTTATTTATTTACTAAGTATTTTTATTTGTTACTAAGTATGTGAAATTATGATTTTTATTTATTTAAATTAAATATAAAGAATAGTTTATTTTGAAAAATAAAAGAAAAACTTGTTAATGAAAATATATCTTTCTTTATTTATAAATCCCTTCTATATTGAAAAGGCACGGCTCCTTCATTACATAAATAATTTTTTAATTTATCTCTTAAATTGAAAGCTTCACGAGACGCGTTGTTAGCCCCTAATCTAGATGACGAAATGCTGCTTACTTCATTTCTCCATTCACCGTCATGTATATTATGATTTTCATCCTCCCAATCCGTGTATTTTGATGGTACATATTTGCAACTTTTGTCGTTTAATTTAATAAAATTATGAAGGCCTACAACAGCAAGGACTATTCTCTCTGCATTTGTTGGTGACAACTGCATACAATTTGTCAGAACTCTCCATCGAGCAACTAAAATTCCAAAGCTGTTTTCAATAACTCTTCTAGCTCTTGAGAGTCTGTAATTGAAAATTTCTTTATCTGCAGATAATGCTTTTCCAGGATATGGTCTCATCAAGTTACTACGAAGAGGGAATGCAGCATCCCCAACAAAATAATAGGGAAATATTTCTTGACTGCCTGGTAAGACTCTTGCTCGTGGTAAAGGTAATTTGGAGGCAAACAGTTCTTTTCCAAAAGTGGAATCTTTTAGTATCCCTGCAAGGAATAATATTTTGATAATATTCTAAGAAATTGTGATATAATGAATACCTCCGTCACTTCTACTTCCTTCAGCTCCGACACATATATCTGTGCACTGCAAAAAGAACTATGCTAAAATTCTTTTTGTAATTAAAAAAAAACGATCCAGAACACGGCGGTGCTTTAATAAGTATGTGCTTGCCATCTATAGAACCACAACAATGTGGAAGATTCCATTTTTCTTCAAACTCTGTTGCTATGTTCTCATAATTAGCTTCTATGGGTCTTGCTACATAAATGGGGGAAAGTACACGCCATATAATATCGCAAGTGTCTAAGACTATTTTTCTTACTGTTGCCTTCCCCATTTGGTAGGAATTGGCCAGAAATCTGTTTGGTACCCCTTGTGACAAGTATCTATGGATAAAATACGCCAATCGTAATCAATGTTATTGCTTTAACAAATTATGAACTTACGATAATGTTACTGCTAGTCGACATTCAAAGTCAATAGGCCGCCGAATTGAATATTTAGAGAGATCGTCCTTTAATAAATTTAAAAGTAGGTCATAAATAGGTCTCGACATTCTTGTTTCTGTAAAAAATCCTTCGGTATCAATTTCCTTCATTCTCAAATATGTTGAGACAAAGTATCCACTGTAATTCCGATCTAGATTAAGAGGCCTTATCCACCACCTTCTTTTTTGATTTTGCTGTAACTTTTTTCTTGCATCATATAATTTATATAAGTTATAAAGCTCCAACAAGATTTCCAATAACTCTAATAATTCACTGTTCATTATTACTTCTGCACTCAATTCTTTTAAATTTGATAGCTGTCAAAAATGGAATAAATATGCTGTATTGTAACCAGTTATCCAACTCCACGGAACGGTACGGTTATGGTTCGGTTCGGAACGGAACCATTGTACTCCAGCCTTAAGGTAAAATTTTATTTTTTTATTATTTTTGTTAATTTTTTCAATTCTTTATTTTTCTTTTTAATTTCTTTTCTGAAGAATGTTTTTTCTTCTAAAGTTAAAGCTATCTTTTCAATTCGCTTTAACTCTGATATCTCATGCCTGAGGTGTACTTTCACTCCTCCACGTTTTACTCCACCGTCTAATTGTTCTGGATGTTGTTGCCGGTTCTGCTTTTTTAAATCTGCTATGAGCAGAGGAGCTGGACCTTGTATTGGTTTCTGTTGCTGCTGTCGTCTCAGGTATTTCTCTACCGAAACTTTTATTTTTTAGGATGAGAGACCGAGTATGGTTGTTGTTGCTGCACCCGATGTCTCCTTCTTCTACTCTCCTCTGTGCTATACCACGGCTGCTGCTGTTGCTGCTGGCAGGGTCTGCTGTATTCAATTTGTTTGTTGTTGTTGTCCTTTCTTGAGGAAAACACTAAAAAAAACTAGTCAGTCACTCCAGAACATAATCCGGCAATTGCCTCTGATTTTAAAGTTCGGCTAAAAAAGCCTCTTACTTTTGCTCTGTAGAACTGTAGAATTTTCTGCGCTTCAACTGTTCCGCTTGAGTTTTTTTTGCAGAGATTCTGCTCCTCGATCAGATCAGGACCGTCCCCTCAACAGCAAGTCTTAGTACTTGCATAATATTGTTTGTTTGTAAAATCGTGGTCATCATAAATCATCGGTCTTGCCTTGCCTTGCTCTGTGTTTACTATCCAAGAGCCATTTTTACTTTCATCTGACTATGGACAAGAGCATACACGCTTGTGTTTCCTTTTTTAGAGGTACACTTTATCTACATCCACGGTGCCTGGTTGTGTACCTCACGTAACATGTTCAGGCATCTCTTAGGTAACAGTAATCTGTAGATTTACAACAAATGCTTTTTTGCTTGCTTTTCACGTACTCTGTGTGCAAGTGATCTTTTAAGAAATTGCATTATTATAATTTATGGTCACTATCATTCAAACCTGTACATTTAATAATAATTCAAGCGAGTGCAGTTATTTCCTAGTAAAATTGTATTAATCAAATGCAATAAAGTAGGTGTGCAGGTGATCTTTTAAGAAAGTTGTATTATTTATGTTCATCATTATTATTCAAGACCGTACCTTTAGTAAAAATTCAAATCGAGTGCAGTTATTTCCTGCTAAATTGATTAGAAAAATCAAATGCAGGTATATTCTATGTATGCCAACTGGTGAACTTTTTAGCAGAAATCGAGGGGATTTCTGTATATAAACTCATGTTCTCGAAATTGGAAATCAAACAAACTCGAGCTCTTGTTAAGAAGAACTGAAGTAAGAGGCATTAGCCGTACTTAAAATCAGAGGCATTTGCCGGATTAAGTTCCTTATCGAGTTCACCTGCTTTGTTTGTTTGTTTGTTTGCTTGCAGCAGCAGCAGTAGCAGTAACGGAGAGAACAGAAGCAGTTAATTAATTAGTTAATTAAAAAGGTTGCAGAGGTAAGAATGTTTTTAAAGTTATTTGTAAAATTGTTTTTTTTCATATCATTTTTTCTTTCTTTTCATAGATGAACAAATTGGAGATTGATGAATTCGATTTGAAGGGGAAATCAACCAATAAAGGGATGAAGAGGCGTCTTTTCGACGAACAAGAAGACTTCTTAAACCATTGTAGCAGTAGCAAAAGGACAAGCAGCAGCAGCATACTACCTTTTCAAGTGGCCGATGACACCAGTGAGTTCCAGAGTTTAAATGAAGAAGAAATTCTGGAGGAAATCAACAGCTTCAGATATAAGAAGAGCATGTCTTAAAAAGACATGATTATTGACCAAGTATATCGTATACTTGACGTTCGGAGGGTAGATACTCAATTCGGGAGAAAGGTAGTCGTTGAACTGGAGGATGGCAACATATACCTTCCAGTAAGGTACACTAATCTCTCCGATAGGGGAATTAATTTGTTAAAAATAGGTAGATATAGTGTTGTGAATTTGGGGGAAAAAGGTAACACCTTTGACCTTATTTTCAAAAAATACCAAGAAAATGAATTTTGATAATAAAGAAATAAAAAATATTAATAATATTAATTAATAATAAAGTATTAAGTATTAAAAATTATAATAATAATAATAATAAATGTGCAAATTATTTAAAATATAAAAATGTGTATTATTCTGATGTTTTCCCACGCCATTTTACCTCTTTTCAGATTTTTATTTCAGATACAGTAAAATATCAATGTTGGTTCCGTGAAAATTTACAATTCAGTTGTCGCAATCTCTACAAGTTCGTATCAAACTAATATCGCAAATTCATATTTTAAATGTATGAAAAGTAGCTTATGGAAGCAGTTGAGTGGGGATATGGCATCTGTGTCGTGGGGCTCTCAATATCTGCAATCAGAAAATTTCAAACTCTACAGAGCAAAAGTAAGAGGCTTTTTAGCCGTACTTTATAATCAGAGGCAATTGCCGGATTAAGCTCTTTATTGTCTTGTTTTTTCGACAACAACCACCATGCAATAGCTGCACTGCATCACAAACGCTGTTTTCTTTTTCCTTTTATGTCGGTAGATTTTGCCGCTCAAATCATTCACTCGGTTTCATAATTTCAGCTAATAACAACAACCACATTCGCCCATCGAGGCCAAGTCCCAAACCACTTCCCCTCACCGAGTCGTCGAGCCCTGCCGGGTCCCCCGCTGAGCAAATACCTTCCGTCGCAGACCGGGCAAAAGCTACCGCAGCAGCCCGACTTTGTCGAGTCCCCTGTCAAGCCCAAAGCCACTTTGTGCAAGTTCCACCACAACAGCGCGCGGAGGTAAATGACCACGCGTCAGCTCTGCAGTCATGCACACTTTCCACTCTCGCTTTTTCTTCCACTCCACACCTGTTGAGTCCCCCTGCCAAGCCAAGCCAAGACCCCGCCGCACCTGCAAACCAAACTAGAGGCCACCTGTCAATCAAAGCCACCCGCGAGTGAACACCTGCTCACCAAACTATAGTTCTGATACACTTTTCCACTTTCGCTTTTTCGTACCGCTCCACTACTTTCCATTTTTCTTCCAAGCGTAAACAAGTCCCCGCTGTAAGTGCACGATACGTCACAATAGTCATGCCCAGTCCGCCGCCGAGGACCCCGCCGAGTCCCCAGCCGAGCCCCGCGAGACCCCAAGCCACCACCGAGTCTCAAGCCAGACCCCCGCACCGAGCACCCCACCAAGACCACAAGCCCTGCCACACCACCACCATCACCAACTCCCACTCACACACACACACACTTCATCACTTTCGCTTTCCGACCCTGACCCAGTTCCAAATGACACAATCTCAAGGTCAACGGCCTTGACCTAGTTACGGAACTTGATCGTGACCTAGTTCCGCCGTGACCTAGTTCCCACGCTAAACCGACGCCTTTCCTACTCGTCTGAATAAATCTATACAACCCCCTCACTTTCGTTCTTTATCCAAAAATTTCTTCGGTTCAGAAAATTCCATCGGGTAGCGGCGCAGCCAATCCAGGCTCTTTGCGCAATAATAATCGCATGACGCCGAGGCACACTTACAAAAACTGTATGTAGCCTGTACGTAGGTATAGGGACACATACGCAAATACTCGATGATGCGAGCGCAGGAATTCTTCTAGCGCTATCGCCTCGCCCCCAGAAAATCCACGCTAACCTTATAAGGAGACAAATTGTCGAGGGGCTGCATGTTTATCAGTTTTTTTCTTGGCGCGTGCCAATCAAATCTTTCGCTGTAGCATGTAAATCAACATAGAGGAGCGGAGCATGGTGACCGGTGGGAGGCTGTGTGCCTACCAGCTCAACGTAAGTACTTGTAGTAGATAGATTTTTTTTTTTTTTTCAGATTTCGCCTCCCCCCTCAGCGACCGCCCGCATGACTATGCGTCGCTAACCTTTTTCTCTCGATGGTCCTGGATGGGTCCGCACGTCGTCCCCTTAATTTTTTTTTCTTCGGTGTTGATATTTTATTCCGGCACGAGATTTTTTTTATTAATTCTGTCATTTGCTTTGCCTTCATGTACTACGAACCCCCCCATCCGGCGAGCTAGACCGCACAACGCCAGTCGTGTCAATACCAAGTGCAGTGAAGGCAAGTGTAATTCTTCGACGACCCCTTTCCATTCGGACCACCCGTCCAGCCACCCTCGACGTCGTCAAAGTCCCCATTCTACAATTTTTTTTTGTAATAAGTTTAGAGGCCCTATGGGGTAATATTTCTAGATCTTCGTGCTACTGGAGCACACACTTCTCCCGACAGGTTACATATGTGTGAGAACCTGTGAACGGAAAAAAAAGAAGCTTGGAAAGCAAGTCAGTCGGATGGATATACACGCACTGGTCGGATGTGCATCAACGAGAGTCGAATCGCCCCAAAACGAAAAATTTAAGTCCGATGCAAATCGTGATGAGAATCGCTTAATGATTAATTTGTTAACGTTTTTTTTTTTTGGTAAAATAGTGGTGCTCTAAATATATCGTGGATATTAACAAGTAGCGGAAGAAGATTCGGCGTGAGCAATCAATTCCATTGGAAATCTAAGTGTGTTTCTGCACTTTGTTTTTGCGAACTCGGAAATGGCCGTCTGACTTGTTTTTTTTTTTGAGAACTAAGGTGAACTTTACGTGGTTAGTTTTTTTCATAATGGTGGTACCAAAGGAAGTGATTCGAAAAAAAAGGTCACCCACGAATGATGCATCGCCAGCGGAGCCAAAAAGGCAGTAGAATTCTTGAGCGTGGATTTTTTTTTTTGACGATCTCCGATTGTGACGAATGTCGGCGGCGCGGTAGTGGCCTCCGCTTAATCCCGTTGGTTAAAAAAAAAAGAAGAAAAAACTTAATAATAATACAATAAAACGTTTTCGTTTATATTATACTGACTTACAAATGTGGTGAGGAGTCAGAGAAATCGTGTGTGCTAGAGATTTTATTGCAAATCACTCGGATAAAAATGGTGTAAGAAATTAGAATTTTTCCTTTTTTTGCTTTCAAAACTTAACAATACTTCATTAATGTGAATTATTTTATAATCTTACTATGTGTAAAAAAATAGCTATATGCGTAAAGGTATAAGAAATCAGGAAGAAATATAAATATATATACATATATATATATATATAAAAAATAGACAAAAAAAAGAGGGAAAAAAGAAAAGGTAAAGAATTTTATATTTTGTAATAGCTTTAAAGAAAAAGAAGAAAATATAATATAAAAAAAATAATAAAAAGAAAAGATTAACAAACGTAAATTGCCGAAAGGTGAACCAAGCAAATAACAGTTATAAGAAAAGAGAAAAGGGCGAAAGAAAAGAACAAGTTTGATCAAGTGCACAAGCGCAGACTTGCCGTGGTAAAAATTTTTTTGCGTGGAGTAACAAAAGAAACATTTTTTTTGGTATTTTTAATTCCCATTCTTAATAACAAAAAAGAAAAAAAAAGTAATAATAGCGAATTTTTTTGAGAGGCATTTTTTTGTCCATGGCGCTCATCTTTATTTTCCGAAAAGTGTATATGCTAGCGCAAATTTCCGGCATATGATAAAAACAACAAACAAAGCAGAAGGAAGAACATCCAACAAAAATACTATTGTTCTTATTTTTTTTAAAGCTTAATTTTTTTTAAGGATCAAGAAAAAAAAACTTATAGTGTGCCACAATTTTTTTTTTGAAAAAAAAAAAAAATACATTTGTTAATAGCTTTAAGGTAGTTTATTTTTTTTGTAATTTTAACCGAATTATTTCAGCATGAATATGATCATATAGGTATTAGTTTATTTGTAAGAAAGTAAAGGAAACTTTTTATTTTTCATCTGGGGGATGAATTTTTTTTCATACATATAAATATATTTTAAGAAATTTTTTCGTTCTACACATATCTGTAAATAAAAAGAAAAGAAAAAGATCTCGCGACACGTTTGCTTTGCTCCTTCTCGTACTTTATTTTTTTTGTCGTTGGGTTTTTTTTTCTTTTTCGAAGATTTTTCCTAGCATGTAGATAATCCAAGTATAGGTGGAAGCAAGGGGCATGGTGGCCGGGGGGCGGTGCGCCTCAAACAATGTAAGTACTAGTATGTGTGAAGTTTCTTTTCAGCATTCTGCCCCCAACGCGTCCGTTCGCATGGCTGCGACCCCTAGTCCCCTTTGCCTTCTCTCGATGGCCTCGGACGGTTTCCCTTATCGCCCCTTTTGAGTTTTTTTTGGTTCTTAGCGGCATGTGATTTCCTTTAGTTATTTACAACTGTCACCCCTTTCATTGGCTCCCTACAAGACGAACCCCCCCATCCGGCGGGCTAGCTAGAGCATCGCTAGACGTGCCCACACGAAGTGTAGTGGAGACAATTAATTTTTTTGTCCTTGGCGATATCCCTTTCTTTGGACTTCGTCCAGCCACCCTTTTGGTCGTTAGCGGTCCTTTCCCCATTCTTTTTTTGTAATATGTTTATGGCCCTGTGAGGCAATGTAGAACCTGGTCCTTACTTTTCTTCGAGCGTAAGCTCAACCATCCTCCCGACAGTTACATAAAGATCAGATAAGGAAAAGTATTTTTCAAGATCAATAAAATAAAAGTGTTAATAAAGCAAGTGTTTGAATAATTTAAAAAGATAAACTACAAGGGCTAGTGGTCATCTCTCGTTCCGAGAATGTACTCCACGGTCCTGCCGAAACTAGTATACGGTTCACGGCAAAATAATGTTTTTACTATAATTTGGATTTGTTTTAAGTTTCTTACCTGTAATCCATTAGTGCTAGGAGGACAATTGAATGTCATCCTTTATAATTGTAGTAATCGCAGGCCTAATCTTTATATGGCATCCGTCTAGAATAAAAAATATCAAATTACTATATTTATGAATTATATAATATAAAGAAAGCACTTACCAATGACCCCAAGACATTGCGGAAATCCTAATTTCTCAAATCCTGCTATGCAATCCTTAATATTGTCTCCCTTCGGTGGGAAAAAATTTAAGAATTCTGGCCTTAGTATATCCCACACTGCTGCGCAAAAATCCATCAGAACAGCATGCACAGTTGATTTTCTCACACCAAATAATTTGGCAATAGTTCTGTATTCGGAGGACGATGCCAACATGGGCGGATTTAAGGGAGGGGCACGGGGCACGACGGTATTTTTGTGTACAGTGGAGATTCCATCACAGTACATACGTAGAAGCAAATCAAATTATCAGAGTAGTTAAAATAACAGAAAGAACGTAAGTGAAACTCTTGTCAATTTCTGGATAGAATTGCGAATTTAGTTCGTTGCATCTCTTTCACGCACTTGCAAATGAAAGATAATAATCAGCGTTTATGAGAGCGGTACGGTCGGGGAAAGCGTGGGTCGGGGCGGGACGCGGGCGAGGGCGCGGGAGTCTCAGCGCATTGTGATTTGCGAGTCAGGTCGCGACAGGACAGGTCATAGCCGGCCGAGTTTTTCATGCGCTTGTTATAATTACGTAAACTAAAACAAACATCTCTTTGTAGCCTACTTAGTTCAGTGTAGTTTTAGCGAGTAACAAGGATATTATTGTGTATAATATAATGAGTGATAAAGACAGGAAGAGACAAAAGAGCATAAGTGCGTTTTTCTTTACCAAAAAGCAAAAAACCGACGATGCCGTTGCAGATATAGGGAAAGGGATTGAATTTGGTGGAGTCCCGTACATCCACGCATGCGACAATTCCAACTCACAACACAAACCCTTCAGCAGCATCAGCCTCCACTAGTTACATGTTGCAGGAACGAGATATAGGTGGGTATCGTAATCTTTGTGTATTTCAACATTTTGTATATAGTTCTAGGAAATGTCTATGTGTATTCGGGTGACTGCGAATTGCGAACGTCTATTCTATGCGCAGCTTGTTCTTCGTTCGCCGCAGCTTCACATACTTACGTACAAGTTAAAGTTAACTACACACCTTGCTCCTGTGTTAAGCCTCGGTCACACGTGGCGAATACTCGTCGCGAGTGAATTCACGCACGAGCGGGGTCGACCCATAGTTGTTGTGGTTAGGTTATACGTCGTGTGGGACAGTGAGCGTCCCTGAAGCCGCATAAGCATGCCGTGCTATCTTTTATAGAATAGAGAGCTGCTTTCGCAGTCACCCCGATAGTGCGTGCCTTGCATAGATAAAACCACTATTAAATAAATAGTTATTACCGGGCTACGGCTAGGCTATTTCAGTTTCTTATAAATCGCACTTCTATGTAGGTACCTAAACAGTTAATTATTTATTTTTAATTAATTTCAGGTACGTTACTAATCAACCAGCAAGACGGGTTAGTTCTTACAGACGAAGAAAGGTATCAGTGGTTGAAATATACTTGGCAACCTACAACAGACTTTAAGTTTCCACTGGTGCGTGAGGGAAAAAAGAACCGGTCTTTTCAAATAACCTGGTTAAAGGGACATGAATGGCTAGCATACAGTAAAATTGCTGGTGGCGGATTGTGCAAAATATGCATTCTTTTTGGTCGACGTGAAGCGGGTACAAATTTTTTTTTTTTTTTTTTTTTTTATGTGAAAGACTAGAGTCACAGGAAACGCCCTTTATACTGTGTCGACAATCTATTTTCTTCATATAGAGTGCAATGTCGAACAGCAGCTCTAGTCGGGGAAGAAAGGAACTGTCACAACCTACCAGCGATATTTTGCAGTCCACCTACTCCCAACCATTACTGGCGACTTTGTCATCGGGGCATCGAGAAACAACTCGCTGGAGTGTTATGCCTCCTGAAACGAGTTGAATCTCATCAACCAACCGATGACATGCGCTTTGGTGAAGCGGGGAAGGGCTAAGGAAGGCTATGACAGAAGGAATCAGGAATGTAAAGAGGGAAGAAGAAAGAAGGAAAGTTATGTAGGTGGGGAAGTGGAAAAGGCGAAGGACCGTGGGGCTGGCCGGGATTCGAACCCGGGACCTCTGGGATAGTAGCCAGACGCCTTACTCCCTAGGCTACCGAGGCCCCCGATGATGTGAAGCTAGGAAAATTGGTGTCGGAACCACTGACGAGATATAAAAAGGCAATTGAAACAATCACACACCACGAGAGCACGAATTACCACCAAGCGAATGTGATAGCATCTCAAAATTATTTGATGGTGATGGAGGGAAAATCAGTGGATGTTGTTGTCCAAATGAGATCCCAGGAAATGAAAACTGTTGAAGAGAATCGTAAAAAACTTATACCTATTATAAAAACAACATATTATGTGGAAGGCAAAACATACCGTTAAGAGGTCACAGGGATGACGGTAGTTTAGAATCGGAAAGCTCTTACGGACACAGAGAAGGAAACTTCAGAGCGCTGTTAAAATTCCGAATCGATGCTGGAGATGAGATACTGCATGAGCATGTAAAGACGTGTGCTAAAAACGCTTCCTACATTAGCAAGTCGACACAAAATGACTTAATTGAATGCTGTGGGGAATTAATCAGAAACAAAATAGTGGATAAAATTAAAAAGTCTAAATATTTTACCATTATAGCTGATGAGACCACAGATGTTTCTGTTTGTGAGCAACTAGCCATTTGTATTCGCTATTTTGATGTAGATATAAACCAAATACAAGAAGATTTTCTAATGTTTGTCGAAGTTGTTAAACTTACTGGTGAAAACATTGCTCACAATATTTTGAAGGCGTTGGAAAACCTTAACCTGGATATTACATTGTGCCGGGGTCAAGCATATGATGGAGGAGCCAATATGAGCGGTAAAATAAAAGGTGTTCAGGCACGCATATCCAGCATTCAACCTTTAGCCTTTTTTACCCCCTGTGCAAGCCACCGACTCAATTTAGCGATTAGTACAGCCTGCACCGTACCCAGTATAAGAAATGCCGTAGGGGTTATCACAACTATAGCAAATTTCTTTCGTGACTCAGCTCAACGAATACATCTCCTCAGAGAAGAAATTCAAGCTCATCTGCCAAAGGAAAAACAAAATATATTAAAAAAAATGTGTGACACCAGATGGGTTGAAAGACATGAAGCGGTTTTGACATTTTTGGACGTCTTGCCATGTCTTCCTGAAATATTTCAAAAAATGGCTGATCAAGATCAAGGAAACAGAAGAAGTGCTACACCTCCATTTTTGTTGCTCCAATCTATATTGTCGTCGGAATTTCTCATAAGCTTGCTAATCCTCTCTGATATTTTAGGAATCACGCTGCCCTTATCCCGATCATTACAAGCCATTGAAATTGATATACTTTCTGCAGTTCAGCTTATTAATACGACTATAGCAAGTCTACAGAGGCAACGTGAAACTAGCGCAGACACATTCAAAAAACTTTTTAATCAGGCTGAGACCATCGCAAATGAAATTGGTACAGAAATCACGGTGCGCAGAATCACCGGCCGTCAAACAAATCGGCCGAACATTCAAACTCAGTCAGTTGAAGAATATTACCGACTTTCAGTATATGTATATTCCTTTTCTAGATTATATGTTAAGTGAAATGTCATCCAGGTTCCTTTGCATGGAAACAAAGAATCGGACAATTGCAAAAGTTGCTGTCCCATAATTTTAGCGACGAAGATGTAGAGGATGTTTTGCAAGGCGCTGAAGTCTATAAAGAAGACCTTCCTTGTTTTTTAGCTTTGAAGGGAGAGCTAAAAATTTGGCAACAGATGAGAGAAAATATCCCACTATCTCCAGCAGATGCCTACAAAAGAGCAACGGTGCTACCAAATATTAGAACTCTTTGTCAGTTGCTGTGTACGTTTCCAGTGACTACTAGCACTGCCGAGCGATCTTTTTCCACCTTACGCCGATTGAAGTCATATCTTCGCAACAGGATGACAGAAGAGCGTTTGAATGGATTGGCTTTAATGGATATCCCTCAAGACGTTGCGGCAGAAATGGACGCTAATGAAGTGCTGAACATCTTTAGCAGGAAACATAAAAGAAAACTGTCTTTATTAAATATTTAATTTTTCTATTGTTTTGACATTTTCATAAACCTTCCTATATATACCTGAACATGTAGAAATTAAAAATATTATACTCCAAGTTTATTTCTAACAGTTATTTTTGATTTTTTTGCCCGTCCGCCTCTTGTGCCCCTCCCAGAAAAAAACCTGGATCCGCCCTTGGATGCCAATGCATATAGAGCTATTGCTATTCTTTTTTGAATAACTATACATTCTCTAAAGGGTGTATTGGTTCTTTCCAGTGTATATAATTTCCTGCACAATATATTGAGTGTGGTTTTCGTCATTCTAAAACTTTCTTTAAAATTATCATCACTTAATTTAGGGACATCAATTTCCCAAAAGGTACTAGAACGTTCCTAAAACAACAAAGCTTTAATTAAGTATTTAAAATGTTTAAGGTATATTTAGTAAATAGTAACGTACCAGCATCCAGAATTGTTTTGGTTTTTTTAATCTCATCGAAAATATGTTATTTTTATTATTTAATAGAAACATTTTTTTAGCCAATCTCCGCTTCTTCATCAACAATAACCTTAATAGACATCTTTGCGATGCTATCTTTTCACTAATTGTCTTTATTTGTTTTATTATTTTATTTTTATTAAAACACATCAACATAAACTGTTCAGATGCCATTTTTACGTTTAATTTCAACTGTCATCCGAAAACAAGCAAAAGGTGATGTAACCACTTCACACGTTCATGAAAACACCTATTTTCGAGGCGATGTAAATGCCGTATAACTGTGGTAACATTCAAGCAAAACGTGTCGGTACTTAATCCACTTGAATTGCTTTGAAAAAATTTTCCAATGGTGTCCCACTGTAACGGCAAGGGATATCCTTAATGAAAATACACCCTGTAGCCACCATAAAATTTGTGGGATTTTTTTTTGAGATATTGAAAGCGGGTAGGCGAAAAAAAAATAAATGAAAAAAAGATTAGGAATAAATTTTTTTTTGGGGAGTGAGATTTGAATTATCATATAAAGAGGACGGTATATTTTTTTTGGGAAAACTTTTTTGAAAAAAAAAAAAAAAAAGAAAAAGAAAAATAAGTTTTTTAAAATTTTTATACAGAAAAAAAAGTGAAGCCTAGTTGGAGATATAAAGAAATTTTTTTTAAAACAACAAAACAAAAAAAAAACAACTAAAAATAAAGGTGCTCGGACAAGAACATTAAATTTTTTTGGGAAGTTGCACTTCTGAAGGTTTTGTTGCACGGAGAATAATTTTGGTTGGAGAATGACGTAGTGACGAATGTTGGCTGGAGACCGTCATAATCAAGCTTTTGGGGAACAAGGAAGAAGCTGTTCGGAAGGGCGAACATAATATTGGAGGGTGAACCAGTCATTGGCTGTAGTAGTGTAAGAGGACGCCCGCAGAGGTAAAAATGTGGTCGTGAAGATCCGGATACGCACAAGGTAATATAGTTGATAATATACGTCCTATAGAAGTTAATTAGAGCAAGAGAAGTGCTCTATGTTCAGCAGTTAAAAGGGTCCCATTACCAGGGAGGACAGTCATATATGTGGAGTCGGACCGGACTGATTGTTAATTTATAAGATGTCATTTGAAAAAAAACTTAAACCATTTTTTTATTTAATTTTATTAATGTTCCTTAATTTTTGTTGATACACTTCCTAATTTAGAGGGGACATCGTCCCAAATTAGCATTATTTTCATTGAGTTAAATACAAATAATGGATAAATATGGGTGATAGGATACTTTTTTTTTGGGTTTGATGGAATTATAGTCTAGTTTTTGTATACCTTAAACACTTTCAACGCAGTGGTTATTTTTTTGTGGTTTTGTAATCGTTACTGTTGTGTGTGATTGAAATCGTTGGTTAATTTTTTGTCAATGTTGTACTTTGATTATATAATTGAGTTTTACCCTTGAATTCGCATTCAAGATTTTTTTTTCGATAATTATTATTGGGATTGTGTTTTTTTGTCAATGTTGGTTAATATAAGTAGTAACACGAATTGACTTTGTGTGTACGGGAGACGCGTACTAGCCAAGACGGGTTTTTTCTTTTCCTTCTTTTTCTGGAAATTAATTCATAGCTGTAGGCTATTGACATAAGGTTTTAATTTTTTGTATCTTGTTGTTTCTTTCGTTGTACATGTGCTGCGAAAAAAAACACAACATTGTAGAAAATTAAATAAAAATAATCTTTTACCAGAATTAAAATAATGTTTCTTGAAAAAAAAAGAATTTACCATTGGTTAGTTGGCACAGGTCATGATGGCTTAGTGGCGGACGATGCTTTTCTCTCCGAAAGTTCTTTTTTTCAGCAAATACTCGACCCGATTCAGATGGGCTCTCGGCGTCCGCCTTAAAGGGAGGAGCCCCTATCTGGTGGTGATGCAGTAAGTTGGATGGTACTTCCGGGTTCTCACCAACCCACGACCCCCCGGCGAGCCAGCCCTACTCTTGAGGCCCGGAGTACTGTCTGGTTCATTTTCAGGTGGTTTTTTTTCGTTAAAGTTTTGTGTCCAAATTGTTTTTTTGTATTTCTTTTGTGTGTGGATCTGAGGTTGGCCTCTTCGGGCAACCAACCATAAGTTCACATTACACCACACATCGGATACTTTCAATGTGGAGGCCGATCTGTAACTTAACCACCCTGGACCTTTCTCCATAAAGGACGCTCCACAAAGGAAATCATCCGGCTGAACTTCTAAGAGTGCGTGTTGAACAATATCGTCAACTGCACTTTTGATCCAATCTGAGGGTTCCACATTTGCAGGTGGGCTATTGATTTTGAAAGTAATTTTGCGTCCCCTCCGATTGAAACGCCTGATATGCGTTAGCATATCGTTGGTGATGGAAAATTTACTAAACATTCCAAGCTCCTCGTCTGCCTGAGCCCTAAGCTTCAACATTTTTTTCATGCTTAAATTACACTAGTTGCTTACCCTTTTTTATTTTTAAATATAAGTATATCCCCCACACTTTTACACTTAAAAACAATATTAACACTCGATCTTCCTTCTCTTTTTTTAAATATATATCGTGTGGGTTTACACTTTTTAAAACAATGTTAACACTCAAAATTCCAATTAGTTTAAACTTCTGAAAACGCTTGTGGTTTTTTAAAGTTAAACTGTCAAGATAAATACTTCCCGACTCACTTTCCGCGATTTTAAAATCAACCTTCGAATGACAGAGATGCATACAGGTAGGTTTTTATATACGCGACCCAACGCAAAACAAAACAAAAACAAATGGGCTCTTGCAGCTGCACCGCATCATGTGCAATTGCGCAGTATATTTGCTTGCGTGATCGCAATTAATTATTAATGCGACTTGTTTCAATCTTTGGAAGTTGAACTCGCTTGCTTATTTATTTTAATTGGTTCGCTTGGCATCTGCATTTCTTAGCTAGATAATAATTTCATTTCTGCGACAGCTGCGAAATGAGCAAAAACGCAAAACAAAACAAAAATAAACGGGATCTTGCAGCTGCGACCGGATCATGTGCAATTGCGCAGTATATCTGCTTGCGTGATAGCAATAAATTATTAAAGCGACTTGTTTTAACAGTATCAATGTATGGGTAGTTCAGGCCTATATAAACTCCACTTTGGCTGATGATTCTTAAGTAGAGTTTCATCAGTTTTAGAGGAAGGCAGAAGAAACTTTCCAAAGTTAAATCAAGTGAGGAGCAAAATTTTTTATTGAAAAATCAAAAGAAACATTTGGGTAAGAATGTTTTAAATAAATAAATTTTCAATTATTACCATTCCACTTTATTCTTTTCAGATATGGCAGGCAGTATGAATATAAATAATTTTGAGTTTGGTGCTGATAGTTTGGAGTCAGCTAGGATATCGTCAACTAGCAAAGGGGTAAAGAGGCGACTTTTCGAGGAGAAGAAGGAGGAGGATTTTTCTAAATCGACTCTTAGCAAAAGGAAGAAAAACATGTCCCCTATCATCTCTGTGAATGATGATGATGATACTGATGTCGATGAGGATGAAGAATGCATATTGGAGGAGATCAACAGTTTTCAATATAAGAAAAATATGGCTTTAAAAGACATGAAAGTCAACGAAGCGTATAACATAATTGATGCTAGGAAGGTGAATACCAAGTTCGGGAGAAAGGTGCTGGTAGAGCTGGAGGATAGTATTATAAACTTACCGGAAAGGTAAACTGACCTCTCCGATAGGGGGATTAATTTATTAAAAAAGGGGAAATATGCCAGAGAGAATTTGGGAGAAATGGGTAATTCCTTCGAAATCATATTCAAGAAAAGATCAGGAAATCCCCATGAACTGAATGAGGACGACGGTGAAGGGAACATTACTTTATCACTAAACAGAAAAAAATATTAAATCATGTAAAAACTAAAATTTTAAAAATAAATTTCAATGTTTATGTATTTGATTTAAAAAATAAAAATGTTAAAATAATTGTTTTTTTAATGTATTAATCTGTAGTCATTTGCAGGTTTCCAGTTCTACTTTCAATGCTACCCACAGAGTTTCAAAACCTACACCTCCTATAGACATGATGTACCCGTCGAGCCATCGAGTTATCAACATTCGCCCCCAGCCCCCGCCCCCGCCCTCGCTCCTGCCCACGTCGTCGCCATCGCCATCGCTAATACTTCCGCTGCACTCCCCTCCAAACCTCCGCACTCAAACTTTCACCTTCGCGGCGCACAAGTGGGCGTGCCTCACACACACAACAATAACAACGATGACCTTGATCTACTCAAACAATTAATACGTCTGGCACACATTCCAAGGTCACCCACTTACCATAATTACAGGATAATGACCTGTCAACCAATGGACATAATTACACGTGATTAATCACCTTGACCTAAATCCCAAAACCGGTTTTTTCCCACGCGCAAGGGTCCTAGTACCTACTTATTTCTAACAAGTGAACATTTTTCTGAGTGGCTGTCAGCAACACCATCTACTCAACACAGCAATCAAACACCATACAAACACCATCCACACATGTAACATCGATGCAAGTACCATCCACACATGGAAGAATTCACATCATCGCACCATCGGGGACAACATTAAGGGACAAGGGGGAAATTACATCGCATGGGGGACGACGGCATAGTAGTGCGAGGTTATAAGCGTTTATTGTTAATGTTAATTTAAGATATTGAGTGCTAAATAAATATTTGAACTGTATTAGCTGAATCGAAAGTAGCTGTGTTTACATTTGAAACATCCCATCCATCCTGCAAGGGCACGCATCATCTGCGATTCACAGAGTCTTAACACCTTCTCTGGAAATGTCTCACATTTTCAGATGTTAGCCGATGATGTCCAGTCGATCAACGTCCGCCTTGATAGTTTATCAGACACCCTTGATTCTGTTGCGACCAACTCGGGTTCCCTAATAAATAAATTCCAAGAAATTTCTTCCCGGGTTGCAACAGTTTTTGACTCGATCGACGATATACATTCAGCAATTCTCAATCCTGTCGCCACTTCATCTTGCTCTGTCAACTCCTTAGCTCCTCTTCATCCAATATTAGACGACATTAAAAGGAGTACGAAGCGTGTTCGGGCTGATATTGAATCGCTGTCAACAGCAGTGGTGCAAAATCACAAAGCCCTGAGTTCTCTATCGCTAAAATTTGATAATGTTTGTGATAGAATAAACTCCCCCTCGGCGGCGCCAGTATCATATGACGCCTTACAGGTAGGGGAGAAGCTTCTTTCTACACCCTGTCCTACAGCTGTTTCTCCAACGGCGGATGATGCAGCTGCTCTTAACACCACAGCTCTGAACGACCCGGCCATAATAATACTTGAAAAGGGCCCTTCGGTGGAGACTGCCCCAAGTCTGGCTCATGACCACAAGAAAGCCCGTAGAAAGAATGGAAAACGCAAACGCAGTCGTAAAGTTAACGTTACGGATGCTGTCACTGCAAACCCCCATACTAGCTCGTATATCCGCGCACCCTCACTTCCAATGGGCTCAAACTATATCCCAGAACCGGTTGCGGCATCAACCTCTTCTATTAGTATCGTTGGACCGTCGGGCACTGGGGATACTGAGTCTCCGGTAACCTCCGCGAATCTGATAACGGTACCCAAGCCGCGAACTATTTTCATTTCGCGTTTCTCCCCTGAAACTACGTGCGAGGCAATTAAAGAATACCTAATGGGGAAAACTATTAATCCTGCTACAGTCTCCTGCAGGAAGATCAGCAATGTTTCCAAACCGGTTGCGTCTTTCATCTTGACCGCACCGCCCAATACCGCTGAAAAGCTTTTAGACCCCACGTTCTGGCCTCCTGGTGCCTTTTCAAAATGTTTTGTCCCCCGCACGCGCGAGCAGCGCACTCCTGATACTCTACAAGTTTCAAAAAACTTAAGACGCTTTCCCTCTATTACCAAAACGTGAGGGGAATCAGATCTAAAACCCAAGATGTGTTTCTGTCGACTTCGGCCAGTGATTTCGATATAATCGCTTTTACAGAAACATGGCTATACAGTGGGATTCTTAATGCCGAACTTTTCGACTCTTCCTTCCAAGTTTTTCGGAGGGATAGATATATTGACTCGGAGGCTCGTGGAGGTGGTGTACTACTTGCATGTAGTAACCTTCTCAACTGCTGCTTAATAACGCTTCCTGATTTTTCCAACACTTTAGACATTGAGGTCCTCGCTCTCAAAGTCTCCCTTGTTCATAACAACTTATTTTTAATCTGCTGTTACATCCCACCAGATATGTTCAGCACTCTTGACGATAGAGGTCAAAATCTCTATGATATTCTAATCACTTGCATAAATCATATCCAAGATATGATGGATTCCAAAGATGAACTCCTACTTGTAGGTGATTTTAACTTACCCAATGTTAAATGGGTATCTTGCGATGATGACGATAACTACCTTCCTGGAAACAACCTTAACTCTAGGGAATCCAACTTTCTGAATTCCTTATTTTCCTGCGGCTTGTGCCAAATGAGCGGTGTGAATAATATTTTAGGAAGGCGGTTAGATCTTGTATTCTTTTCCGACTCAGACAACATGAATGTTGAGCCTAGCTCAATTGTCTTGTCACCTGTCGATAATTATCACCCTCCTCTTCTACTGAGCTATTGTTCTGTCTTTAACAATAAGCCAATCCCAGAGGAGTCAACCTTTACCTTTAACTTTAAAAAAGCCAACCTTAAGGAACTGTCATCCAAGCTCACTTCGGTCGATTTCAATTGGTTGCTCTCACCTAATGAGTTGGATGTCGATGTAGCCAGATTTTACTCCGTCCTGTATGAAACTTTCGCATCCTGTGTACCTATCGAGCCGTTAAAATCGTCCAGATCATCCCCACCGTGGTACAACTCCGAGTTGAGACGTACCAAAAACCTGAAGAATAAACTCTGGAAAACCTACCTGAAGAAGAAAGACACTGCGAGTTTCGATGCATTTCTCAATTGCTATGACCAATTTCATGCTCTCTCCGAAACCCTCTATAAAGAGTACCTCAGAAACATGGAAGGTAAAGTGTATGGTGATCCCAGAGCATTCTTTCAATTTATCAACACAAAGAAAAAAGTTGATAATTATCCTTACACCATGCAATACGAGAACTCCCTTAGTTCTAATTCAGCCGAAATTTGTGAAAATTTTGCATCGTTCTTCCTCAAATCTTTCTCGTCCCCTATATTCCAACCAGATGAAGACAATTTTCGACATATCAATGCAATCCAAACGGCTCAAAACTTTTCCCTGTCTATAACCAGGGATGATATCTCGAAACATATAAATGAACTTCCACAAGATTTTTCGTCCGGCCCTGATGGAGTCCCTCCAGCTGTTCTAAAATCCTGTGCAGGGGCCCTACTGTCTCCTCTTCTTTGTTTATTTCAAAAATCCCTAAATAAAGGGCGCTTCCCAACCTTATGGAAGAACTCTTTTATAATACCTGTCCATAAGAAAGTCTGTAAAAACGAAATATCTAATTATAGGCCAATTGCGAAGTTGTCGTCTATACCAAAACTCTTCGAATCTATTATTTATTCTGCTATCACCCCTATCTGCAAGAGGCTTATCTCAACAAACCAACATGGTTTTCTTGCAGCCCGTTCCACTACTACTAATTTACTGGAGTTCTCTTCACACACAATTAGAGGCTTTGTCACTGGCTGCCAAACTGATTGTGTCTATACAGATTTTAGTAAGGCTTTCGACAAGCTCTCCCACTCTATTATAGTTCTTAAACTAAAGAAATTAGGCTTTCCGCATGCCCTTGTGGATTGGTTCCAGTCGTACTTAGCCGATAGAACCTACCAGGTTCTATTCCGCGGAGTCAAATCGAAGAATATCGAAGCGTCCTCTGGAGTCCCGCAAGGCAGTCATCTTGGCCCTCTTCTTTTTATTTTATCGATTGACGATATTGTTACACTGCTAAGGCACTGTAAAATCCTTATTTACGCTGATGACATCAAACTGTATCGCCACATAAGGAGTATAGAGGATTGCAAACTTCTGCAAGCAGATCTAAACACCTTCTATTCTTGGTGTTCCAACAACAACCTTGTGCTTAATATTAGTAAATGCGAGATCATGACTTTTTGTAGGAAACGTGGTGTTATAACTTATGACTATACTTTCCTTGACAACAAGGTCTCCCGTACTGAATCTGTAATCGATCTGGGGGTTAGGTTAGAAAGTAAGTTGGATTTCTCCACCCACATCAATTATATCTCCTCCAAGGGCAATTCAGTCCTGGGATTTATAAAAAGATGGTCCAAAGAGTTCAACAACCCCCTCGTCACTAAACACCTGTACGTATCCTTGGTTAGGCCTTTGCTTGACTACGCTTCCCAGGTATGGTCTCCTTACTACTCCTCCCATGTTAGTAGAATCGAATCGGTTCAAAGGAAGTTCGTCCGGTTTGCACTCAGCCACCTCCCGTGGGATGACCCACTCGCTCTTCCGCCTTATGAGAACAGACTTAAATTGCTCAACTTAAGCTCCCTCCATAAGCGCCGTGAGGTCGCTGACGTTATATTCGTTCATCGACTGATGAATGACAAGGTGGACTCTGGTTTCTTAAGAAACCGCGCGTCATTTAGAGTGAATAACTACAACCTGAGAGGTGAACCTCTCTTGCACATTAATTCCTCTAACACCAATTATGGCATGTTCGAACCCGTTAATCGCATGCTTATAAATACTAACAGCAATAGGAGTGTGTTTAGCTTGCTAACCAGTGAAGTTGTCCTTAAAAGGACACTTCTCAATGTGGCGTGACTCTCTGCGTGCCTCACTCCCTTATTAGTTTTGCATGCTTCTCTGTTTAATGTTTTTGAACTTTTATGTTTTTAATATTTTATGTTTGCATGTCTCAGCTGAGCCACGGCAGTGGTAAAATTTCCCAGCCATGCTGGGAAGTGCGCCTTCTGCGTTAGAAGAGAAACTCTATATATGTATATATATATACATATATATATATTTATATATATATATGTGTGTATGTGTATGTAGGAATATATAGATTTTCATGCTTAACTGAAAAGTGCGCCTTCTGTGCTAGAAGGGTTAACTCTTACAAGGCCCGCTCACAGTGGCATAAAAAATTAGGCCATATCATGAGAAAATTAAAAAAATTTATAATTTAAATATGGCCCAAAATAATCAAGAAAAAAATTGCACAGTGTGTCTGAAAGGAAAACATGCTAAAACGTCGTTTCCATCATCATCATCATCATCCCCTTCAACAAATTCTAAATTGTAGTTGGTGCAAGTAGATTTATGTGGTCCGATGGAGGTCAAATCGATTGGCGGTTCAAGGTATTTTTTCATACTGGTTGATGGTTTTACACATAAATATTTTGTTTATTTATTGAAATCCAAGAATGAAGTTTTTATAAAATTTAAAGAGTTCAAGAATTTCGTAGAGAATCAAACCAGTTCCAAAAAAAAGATTTTGAGGACCGACAATGGAAGAGAATTTGTAAACAATAGCATGCCCGATTTCCTAAGAAAAAATGTAATTATACATCAAACCAGTATAGCGTACAATCCTCAGCAGAATGGCTTAGCCGAACGTGCAAATCGATCGGTAATAGAAAAGGGACGATGTTTATTAATTGTTGCAAACCTTCCCAAAAGTCTCTGGGCAGAGGCAGTTAACACCGCAGTGTATCTATTAAATCGGTGTCCGACAACTGCTTTAAAAAATATGGTAGCAGAACAGGCCTGGACTGGCATTTTACCTGAATTATCAAATTTAAAAATTTTTAGATCAAAAGTTATGGCACGTATTGCAAAAGGAAAAAGGAAGAAATTTGATGCAAAGTCTCAAGAAGGTATTTTTATAGGTTATCTTGATACACAAAGAGGTTACCGGTTATATGTATAATGAAAAACAAGACAAAGTTTTTTCATCAAGAGATGTAATATTAATTTATTGAAGAGTCGTGTAAAATAAATTCTAAACAGCAAACTAAAGCTAATTACCTACCTTTATTTTTAGAAGATCTGCCTGAAAAGAAAATGGAAGAGGATAAGAATCAAGTGGGAGATGGCAATAGTGATTCTTATGAGTGCATATCTGAGATCAATAGTGATTATAATGAGTGTACATCCTCTGAATCGACATCGACTCAAGGGCAGTCATCTAAAACTAAACTATTAGAAAAAATAGAAGAAGATACAGTAAAATCTCAACAAGAAGTTAGACGTTCAGAGCGTAAACGAATTTCTAAGCAATTACCTGATTTTACATATAATGTAGCAGAATATTCACCAGATCCGTTGTCAATTGAAGAGGCCTTAACTAGGCCAGATGCTCATTCTTGGAAAGCGGCTATGGATGAAGAACTTTCATCTTTAATTGAGAATGACACTTGGACATCCGTAGAGTTACCAGCAAACAAAAAGGCACTCCAAAATAAATGGGTATTCAAGACGAAGAAAAATTATACCATGCTGTATATGTGGATGATCTATTAATTTTCAGTGACAACGAAGATGAAAAAAATCGTGTTAAAAGTAAATTGTAAAAGGAATTAAAAATTAAAGATATTAGACAGATAAGAAATTTCTTAGGTTTTCGAGTCACTAGTGACAGAAGTCAGAATAAAATATGGTTGGATCAAGAAGAGTATATACGTCAGATATTACATCGATTCAACATGAGCAATAGTAATCCGGTTTCAACTCCACTGGATCAAAATGTCAATCTGAGTGCATCAATGAGTCCTCGAGATGAAAAGGAACAAAAGGAAATGGAAAGTATACCGTATCAGGAAGCAGTAGGTAGCCTCCTGTATATTGCACAATGCACAAGGCCCGACATATCGTATCCAGTTAATTTAATCAGCAGATATAGCAGAAACCCTTGCCTTATCCACAACGGATGCTGAGTACATGGCTCTATCTTCAGCTACACAATAAGGAACACCGTTAAAAGGACTAGAAGATGAACTCCAGGAAAAGGAAACACTACGATACAAATCTACTGCGACAATAACAGCGCAATACATTTATCATCCAACGATATGTTTCATCCAAGAACGAAACATATTGATATTAAACGCCATTTTATTAGAGAGAAGTTGGAAGAAAAAACAATAAGAATCTTACCAATCTCAACATGGGATATGATTGCAGATTTATTAAAAAAAGGATTGGTAAGAGATCAACATAACTCACATTGCAATAATTTGAATTTAAGATGAATTTAAAACTTAATGTTGATTAAAGAATTTGTGAATTTAAATTGTTTTTGTTTTTAAGTTTATAATGCAATATTAATTTAGTGGGAGTGTTGAAATAAGAAATTAACATTGCTAACAAATAACAGATGTCACCCCACTCAGCTGTCATTGTAATTGTCTTGTAAACTGAATAAAGCTTTCTTCTTGGTAGAACACTCAAAGTAACCACACGTGTCTTAATTCCGCGCCTCTACCTTTTCAGAAAACTTTTTTTTTTTTTTATATATGAATTAGTCCCAACAAAAAGTAACGAAATCGTTTGTTATATATCGGTATTTAACGCTTGTGAATTTTTAAAGAATTAGTAAGAGTCTTGTCGTGAATTTGATCGGGTCGAGTCGCGAGCAGTAAAGAATTAGTGTTTTGTTAGAGAATTGATTATTAGCCTCGGTTAAGGAATTAGTGAAGATATTAACAATTAGTAATATTAGTGCCAAGTTAATTATTAGAGCAATTGAACCCCATGTTTCAAGAAGGGCGCTTACGCCCGAGGTCCGGTCTACTGGCATGGGTCGACCTGCCTCCCCACTCTTTCGCTCGAAAATCAGGCGTCGATCGCCGGGCTTGACAATGTTTTATTTTATTGATAAATACAGGTAGGCTAGCCGCTCGACCCATGACAGTAGACCGGAGCTCGGGCGTAAGTGCCCTTCTTGAAACATGGGGTTCAATTATTGGACTGTTTAATAAAGCTGTAATAAGAATAAAATTTGTTGTGGTGTTTATTTATTTTTACCATCTTATATTATAATTTGACTCAGAAGTGGAATCCATTGGAAATAAGAAAGTGATTAACATCTGACCTGGCTACTACAATTTTGTGAAGTAGAATCATTAGAAGAGCATTTACCTACAGAATAAACCAACAAAAGTTTAACCTTTTCCAATCATATTTCATCGACTCTAAATAAAATATGTTTATTAATAAGAACTATGTATACCTAGATATAAGAATAGATATAAATATTTAATTTAATTTTGCAGTTTAACTTCAATAATAAATCACGCAAAATAAAAAAGGTATTGATATTGCCTTCAAAGAATCTGGTCCTTAAATCATGGTATCAATCTAAATTTCAAAACCGATGAGGTTATGTGATACGCGAAATTTTCTTTTGCTGTTCAATAACTGTCAATTTAAGATATTTTTGTACTTCAGGGAATCCTGAACTGCGCTAAGATAACAAAGTCGTTCATTACTCTACTACAGAAGAGTGTTGCATTCGAGGGGATGCGTATTCCGATAAAGCGGTCTAAAATACGATGGAGCGAGTTATAAAATACCGGTTGATTTCAGCACCTAGTCTGGCCTAACTACAGCTTGATAACTTTATTGTAACCACCAACGAGGGGCCGAGAACCCGGAAAGTCGATAACACAAATACAATATCACAATCATATAATTTCTTAATTTAAATTTAAAATTACAAGAAAGAAAGATTTAATTAAAATAAATAGCAGTGCCACATAACTTCTGTATTCTCCACGGCGCGAGCTCCACCGACGATCCTTCTTTCCGCTCTTGCTTGTGATAGCGTAATTTTACTTTTTTAAATTTTCTTCACTTTTCGTCTTCACTGATTTAAAAACACTGCTAAAAACTTACTCACTGACCGCTCCAGGGGCCCGGTTTATATTGCTAAATGCCCACTATTTTAGAGATTCCAATTTAATTTTAACATATTAACAAAACATATTTTTTGTTTTAGATCATAGATTGGATAGTGGGCTTGCATTTTCCACCTTCAGAAATATACTTGAGGCTCGGGCTCGCCTAAATTTTGTGTTTTTTTTTATGTTAAAGACTAGAAGCTCAGGAAAACCCCTTTGTACTGACGACGATCATTTTTTTTTGTATAGAGTGCAATGTCGAACAGCAGATCTAGTCGAAAGATAGAGAAGAGAGAGAAGTGAAGGAAGGACTTTCCACAACCAAACTTCGATATTTTTATTCCACCTACTCCCAACCATTACCCTGGCGACTCTGGCTTCGGGGCATCGAGAAACAATTCGCTGGAGTGTTATGCCTCCTGAGACGAGTTGAATCTCATCAACCAACCGATGACATGCGCTTGGGGGAGCGGTGAAGGGCTAGAGAAGGCTATGACAGGAGGAGTCAGGAATGTAAAGAGGGAAGAAGAAAGAAAGAAAGTCATGTGGGTGGGAAAGGTGAAGGACCATGGTGTTGCTGAGATTCGAACTCGTGACTTCTGACAAGGTAGCCAGATGCTTTACTCCCTAGACTACCTGGGCTGCAAGGTGTGACTTAACAGTCCTTGGCCACATTTTCAAAATTTCTGAAGTGGATGATAATATTTTAAAACACCATCGTTGGAGCCCACCCTGTGTGCTGGCCGAGTCATTCTGTGCTTTGGTTTCATTGAAGATATAAAGTTTTAGAAATATCCGGGCACCAACTCTTGAAGAAGTTAGGATTGTCGAAGAAGCTGTGCGCCCCGATTACAATAATTATATAGAACAAAAATGTGCAATGTACTTATATGTAATATCCACCATTTAAAAAAAATAAAAAAAAGTAAAAAAAAAATAAAAAATAAAAAATATTTGTGTTAATAAACCCTCTTATTAAGTTCGTGATGTAAAGCTTTTTTAAAAAATTTTATTATATTACAGTAGAAACTCTTTATAACGAACTCCTCTATAACGAATTTTTCCCTGTAGAGAACAATTCATTTGGCGTTGAAATAAAATTTTATAAATAGTGAATTTTCTTTATAGCGTACTTTTCTTATAACAAAACAAGTACAAGTGGCAAGTACGGGTTCGTTATAGAGGGGTTTTACTGTATAATTTTTTTTTTTTAATTTACAATGTGTTAATTTTGTTTTTAGCTGATGATGACATAAATTAAAAAAATGTCGAAACGTCCTATTTGATTCATGTACAAATAAATGTAATTAAAAAGTAATAAAAAAGGATTCCTAAGGCTCAGCAAGTGCTTTTAATGACGATTATATTATGTAGTATCCTAATATAAAAAAATACTGCAGTACCAGTAGGTTTTAATATACATAAATAGAATTGTGACAGTTATGGTCATAGTGCACATGTTGAAAATTGAATTATTTTGTAATTTATGATCCAGAATTCAATTATGTATCTTTACTTGGCAATATTGCCCTTCATATGTTTGAAATGCCTTTTGTTTAAATTGATGACACGTCAGTTCTCTCTAGAGCTAGTGCCGGTGCCTTATTGAAGTTTTTAAGAAAAGAAATTGTCAATTTTGTACCTTTATGCTAAAATAAAGTTACTTTTATAACGTTAAAGTAGTTTTTTTTAACAAACGGGTTATTGGCCCAGAGCGCGATTGTTACTTAGGCCCCTATTGCGAGTGTCGATAACTAATCGACAAGCGACATTTATCGATTATGGGCTGTCGATTATTTAGTTTGATATTGCGAATGTCGATTATAATCGAAAATTGTCGATTTGACAGTCGACTTTTATCGATTGCTTTTTTCGTCACGACAAATTTGCCAGGAATTTTAACAACAAAAAATAATTTTCAATCAAAGTAGTCCAAATATTTGTCGATTGCGATACACAATGCCAAAAAGAAAATTTATCGATATAATCGACTATAGTCGAGTCAATCGTTAATCGACACTCGCAATAGGGGCCTAAGTCAGCAAAGCCAGTCAGGTGTCTGAAAACAACAAATTTAACCAGTTAAAAATGTATTCAATTAAGTCTCATCTAGAATGTCTAAAAGAAGATGCATCTGGTCAAGTAAACTATGTCTCGTGGCGGTTCAAGTTGGATCTAACTATAAAATCATCGCTATCCTATCCACGATTCCTAAACTCTTCGAAAAGCTCGTACATAACAAGATTACACCTCCTATAGATCCTAACATTAACGAGCAACAACACGGTTTCAGAAAAGAGCGTTCGACCACCTCAAATCTTATGATCCTTCTCTCTGAACTTCTATGTGGAATGGAGAACGGTCATTAAATTAATGCCGTCTACACGGACTTCAGCAAGGCCTTTGATCGTGTGGACCACCATATTTTGATGACTATGCTATTCAAATTTGGAATTATCGGCCCTGCCCTGAAATGGACAAAATAATACATTAGCGGTAGAACTCAGGTCGTCAGATTTCAAGGATTTTTATCTAAAGAAATCGAAGTAACTTCCCGTGTACCCTAGGGAAGTCATCTTGGTCCGCTCTTGTTCAATATCTTTATCTCCGATCGGTCTCACAAATTAAATAATATATCACATCTCTTTTATGCAGACGACTTGAAAATATATAGTGTTATAAAGTCCGATGTATCACTTCTTCAGACGAGACATAATGCTTTGAAAGACTGGTGCAACAATAATAAGCTGCAACTTAACACTAGTAAATGCCACGCAATAACCTTCTTTCGGAAATAAAAGTGCGCAGCTGCAGCAATCTAATCTTGACAACACATTATACGAACAGGCTCAAAGTTTTGGAGCTTATCTCATGCCTTACCTTGGACATTCTAAACGGCGATCTCAAGGTGAAGTTCTTGTCGGACAGGGTCATATTCAGTGATGTTCGACGCACAAGGCATACGAGACTAATTAAGGAATACACTCATCGCACCGAACGAGCCCATTAATAAATGTTGCATGGTCTTCAATGATCATATTCAATGCCTTACCCGTCTCAAGAACAAACTGTCCTACAAAAGGAAATTAAAACTAAGGTTGAAACTCTAAATTCCCTTCATATCTGTTTAAGCTTGTTATGTTGAAGTACTATCGTAGTAAATACTTCACAATACTCCAGTACTTATTTATTTATTTTATTTATTTATTTTAATTATTAGGACATGTACAAAGATTAAAATCTTAAATTAATGTACATTAATTACAAATTTGGAGAACTTAAATTGACAGAGATATTGATATCACGATATTGTGATCTAGTTTTGAATTTGCATAATCTCTAGACTTCAACTTGACTTACTCCTGCTTGATCTTGGCAGTCGACGAGTGAAGACGTGTAGAAATAAAAGTAGAATAAAGATTTAATTAAAATATGGATAACTCTTTAATTTTGATTGCGTGTGGTTCATCAGGAAACACAACAGAATTTGGCGACGAGGATTAAAAATTTAACAAAAAGAAATTGTGATTATAAACAGGTGCAATCGGATGGAAGTGATTTTCGAGGATTTCGCGTTGTGGTTTCGGTAGTGAATAACATGGCGCCATTAATTGGTAATTTAGAAACGTTCACCCCAGGAAATAATTTTAAGTCATATGAGGATCGGCTTAGGCAATTTTTTAAAATAAATGATGTGCAGCAAGAAGCAAAAACGCCATTATTTATAACAATAATGGGACCAGATGCATACGAAATATTAAAATCGTTAACAGTGCCGGAATTACCTAGCTACAAAAAGTTTGAAGAAATTGTTAAATTGCTAAGAGATCATTTTTCACCCAAAGAAAATAAAAGAGCAGAGAGGTATACATTTTACAAGGCATTCCAGGAAGAAGATGAACCGATTGCGGAGGATATCATAAGACTGAAATCGCTCGCCCAAACATGTCATTTTGGCGATTTTATGGAAACAATAACAGTGGTAATTCAAAATTCGTCTACAAATCAAGGAGAATCGCAAAGTCTTAGGCTGAAGCCACAGCGAACCAGGCAGACCAAAACAAAAGCAAAAGAAAAGAGTTTCCTAGAATTTTCGAATTTAAATCCTCATTTAACAATTAGTGCGCCCATACCAATTCACACAAGTCAGAGCAAAACAAACAAAACAGTTTTTCAAAATGTTCGCAGCACATTATGTATAATGATTTAATGAAACAACCCACACCGAGGAAAACAAAACAGTCAAATGCAGCCAGTCACACACAAGCACACGCAGGCACACAAAGCAGAAAAAGCAAACAGACACAAAATACCCGCATTCAAAGGAAGCAACCCACACTAAACCAGTCAGGGCAAAAAAACGAAGGCAAGCAAACGGAGCATGCTTGTGACGACCAAAGGGTAAAATTGCACGGCCATTCATTTGGGACTTTGGTGAGGACTGCTTGGTTCTTGTTTTGCCACGCAATCAGTTTTCAAACTTCCAACCAGTCGGTGTGCCAATCAAAAAAGAAAATGTGTGACAGCGAAAAATTAATTTTTTTGGTAGAGAGTCGTCCAGCAATTTACAATTACAAATTAAAAGAACATAGTGATAAAAGAATTATAGAGAAATTGTGGGATGAAATTGCCAGTGCAATGAAATGTAAAGGTGAGTAATTTAAAATTAATTTATTAAAAATTGTAAGTACATCTAAAGATATTTCCATTAATTCAGTTTACACATATTTGTCTTGCCATGCAACCGAACCTTCTTTTGAATTAAAATATTTGACAAATTCTTCTCGCACATTGAGTGCAATAGTTGTTGGCCTACTAAACGTTACATTATCGCTGACTGAACTCCTTGGGATGTATAGTTCTTGTAATTCCTTATGAATATCTGCAAATATTTTTTCTTTTTTCCGAATAAAGTTGTGGAGTATGCAGGCGGTCATTGTAACAATTCCAGCTTTATCTGGAGGAAGCAACATCAGTTTTTCCAAAACTCTAAATCTTTTCGTGATCATACCAAATGCACATTCTACCAATCTTCGTGCTCTTGACAAACGATAGTTAAAAATGCGTTAATCTTTCGTGAAACTTTTGCGAGGAAATGGCCTCATTAAATGTTTACGTAAAGGATAAGCTTCATCCCCTACTAGAATCTACGGAAACTTATAAGTACATATTGGTTTCGCAAATTTGACGATCAGACGGTATATTTAGCTCGCCAGAAATAAATTTTTTTCCAAAAGTACTTTCTCTAAATACTCCACTGTCTCCACTTCCTCCGTAATCGCCTACGTCTATTGCAATAAAATTTCCATGTGCATCTACTACGGCTTGTAGCACTATGGAATGATATTGCTTATAATTAAAGAATTTCGACCCAGCATTTGGTGGACATTGAACACGAATATGCTTTCCATCTATGCATCCTAAACAATTAGGAAATTGCCATAATTGTTCAAAATCACTTGCAATAGAGATCCATTCTTGCTTATGTGGTTGTGGCATATAAATAGGTGCGAGTACATCCCAAATAGCTTGACATACTTCTGGAACAATTTTTGCAACTGTCGAAGAACCCACTCGAAATTGGTAATGAAGAGACTTAAAATATTCCCCCGTTGCTAGATACCTAAATAGACAAATATTGTTAAATTGAAAAGTAGTTATAAATGTTGGAAATAATAAAATTTTTTAATATATTTTCAGTAAGCGAATGTAAAATGAAATGGGGTACTTTACGCAATTCATATGCAAGATTTGTGAGGGAAGAAAGTAATACACCCTCTGGTATGGCGGCAAAGAAGAAGAAAATTTGGTATTTAGCGGATGCTATGAGCTTTTTACGTGATTTTATGAGCCTGCATAGATCGAGTGGAAGTAGCTTCGCTATAGGTGCAGCTCCGCCAGCTGTCGACGAGGATTCAGCAACAGAAAAAATAGCAGAGCCGATAGTGGAATATTTACGGCAACGAACCGGTAATAAAGAAAATGAAGATCCTACTTTAACATTTTTTAAAAGTATGGTGCCAGATGTAAATAAACTGACAGAAAGAAGACAGCGTGTATTTAAACAGGACATGTTATTAACTTTAAATAAATTAATAGATGAACAAGAACGTGAATATGGAACATTCAATGGAACATTCAACTGGTTTTAGTTATACTGCCCTGTAAAATATATTATGTAAATAAATAAATTACAGCCGTAAATAAATAAATAAATGTATAAAATCTATATAAAACCAATATATAAAAATTAATATAAATAAAAAGATGTGTTTTTTAATTATACTTACCTCAATGTACTTAAAAGCTTTTCAGCTGGAGTAATGCTTTTCCGATAATTTGTATCTGCTTTAATGAGTTTTGGCTCAATCAACTCCAATAATTCATCAAATAATTTAGAACTCATCCTAGTATAATTTCTAAATTTACTTTCATCTTGTTGTAATTCACTAATTAAGTTAATTATTATATTTTCTCTTTCCCTTCTTTGATTTAAAGGATGCACCCAAAACTTTCTTTCCACTTTTTCACTTAACATGATATATGTTGCCATTACTACAACATCACTTTCTTCTTCCGATTCCGAAGACATTGCCGCATTCACTGGCTGCAAACTACACTAAATCAAGCACGTCAAATATGTTTTTGCTTTGTTTTTGTTTTGTTCGATTTGATTTGTTTTTGGAGCCAGTCAAATCAATTGCTTTTTGCTTGTTTGTGTGCTGCTCGGTTCAGTGTGGCCTTAAGGCCCATCCAGATTCACGGCAGTAAAGCAGAATTCGCGGCAGAGAACTGTTTCTATTGGCTTACGCTGGTCACATGAGCACTGCCGCCAGAAAAAAACTGCCAGCAGAATTTTCATTCCTAATCCTAATTTTACTGCTTTTCTTTCTGAGCAGTGATTTTTGACATTTCCAGATTTGTCGAGTACGTGTGTGAAAAAGCTGTGAATTAAAAAATGGAGGAGCAATTAATTCAGCTCGTTAAAAATAACGAAATTTTGTACAACAAAGCGAAGCCAGGTTACAAAAGGGAGGATTTAAAACTTAAAGTTTGGGGTGAGATAGCAAAAGAATTAAAAAAAAGTGGTATGTAATAAAGTAAATGCCATTATTATCGAAAGATAAATATTTGTAATTGCAGTGGATGAAGTACGTAAGAGATGGAAAACTCTACGTGATAAATTTCATCGCGACAGGAAGAAAAATATTACCACAACAGGATCTGCGGGTTCTCCTAAAAAACTGTGGAAATTTTATAGTGAAATGTTATTTTTGCTTGATACTCCTTGTATTAATAACAAGTATGTAAAGTGTAGTGGCTAGTAGCTTGAGCAAATAACAAGGAGTCTGGAAATGGAAACTGATCTGAACCTGATGTGGAACTCTATAAAAGAAAAAATCATAGAAACAAACAACTGTGTATTAGGCACACAAAACCACGAAATAAGGAGACATTGGTTTGATAATCAATGCAAGAGCAGCATTGAAATAAAAAACCATGCAAGACAGGTGTACCTAACAAGAATGACTAGAGGAAACCATGAGAAATATGTAGCAGCACGAAGAGACACGAATAAGTTATTAAGGAAGAAAAAACGTGATTACTTCAGAATTAGAATAAGTGCGATCAAGCAAAGCTACAGTAATAAAGACACTAGAAGTTTCTACAAAGAAGTCAACATGATTAAGAAAGGATACAAACCCACCTGCACCATGGTAAGAAGAGAAGATGGTACTATAGCTAGTAGTATCGATGACATACTCGAGGTGTGGGAGAAATACTTTAGAGACTTCTTCAAAGAAAATATAAGCCTAACACAGGGAGCAGCGGAAAACCGTAATACAGATGACCCAGAAAACGATACGCCAGAGCCTACAATGGAGGAAGTGGAAAATGCCATAGCGAAACTAAAAAATCACAAAGCTCCAGGTCCAGATGGCATACCCACGGAAATCTTAAAAAATGGTGGGGAGAAGTTATGCCAGGCCTTACATAGTCTAATCATAAAACTATGGAGACGCAGCAAGATGCCAGAAGAATGGCTTTTAGGCACAATAGTCCCAGTCCATAAAAAAGGTGAATTGATGAGCTGCAAAAACTACAGACCAATATCTCTTCTGAACACAGCTTACAAAGTGTTTTCACATATTTTATTTAATAGACTGAAACCACACTTGGAAGATAAAGTAGGTGATTACCAAGCAGGATTTAGAACGAACAGATCGACAACAGACCAGATTTTCATAATGAGACAAATACTTGAAAAATGCTGGGAAGAAAACATTGATATACATCTTCTTTTTATAGACTATAGAAATGCTTACGATCTGCTAAATAAAAGAGAGTTGTGGAATAAGATGGCTGAAATGGGTTTCCCCAGAAAACTAATAGATCTCTGCAGGATGACGACCAAAAATTGTGAAACACAAGTGAGAATACGAGGTTGTAACTCAACCAATTTTCCTCAAGAATCGGGTCTGCGACAAGGAGATGCAATCTCACCAATACTTTTTAACATTGCTCTCGAAGCAATAATGAGAGAAACACAGCTTAATGGAGCAAATAGCATCTTCACAAGGAACATCCAGATACTAGCCTTCGCAGATGATATAGTCATAATTGGACGCAAAGCACAAGAGGTAAAGGAAACCTTTTTCAAGATTGTAGAAAGCTCAGCAAAGTTCAATCTACGAGTAAATGACACAAAAACAAAATATATGATCGTATCAAAACAAGGACATCGGCTAGGACGAAGTATCAGCCTTGGCGATCATATTGTGGAAATTGTAGAAAACTTCATCTACTTAGGGACAATGCTTACTGCACAAAACCATATAAAGGACGACATCCATAGACGCATCGTAGCCGCAAATAAAACCTATTTCGCACTAGTCCCGGTCTTTAAAAACAAAGAAATTTCAAGACAATGCAAAATCAGACTATACAAAACGTTAATCCGCCCAGTTCTATGCTATGGGTCTGAGGCTTGGACATTGACCCAACAAACAGAAAACCAGCTTAAAGTCTTCGAAAGGAAGATCTTAAGAAGAATATTTGGCGCTGTAAGGGTTAACCAAAACGAATGGCGCATTAGGACAAATGAGGAACTTCAACAAATGTATGACGACATAAACATATCTACATACATAAGATTGAACAGACTGCGATGGCTTGGACACGTTCTACGGGCTCCAGAAGAAAGAATGCTAGCCAGGATTTTTAATGGAAGACCATCTGGAAGAAGAAGAGTAGGACGACCAAGAAATAGGTGGATGGATGACGTGCTAGAAGACATACGAAAACTTCGTATATCAAACTGGAGAGAGCTAGCAAGACGTAGAGAAGACTGGAAGAGGAGACTTCAAGAGGCCCGAGTCCTGCAAGGACTGTAGCGCCATTTAAGAAGAAGAAAGTGTAGTGGAAGGCTTGATTTTAATTTAATGTTTACTTTTAGAACAACCAGCAATTTTAAGAATAATAGTGAGCTGTCAGCCAGTGTTTTATATGAACATTTTTCTCCTGATTTGGAGATAGACACCGATGGCTCATTATTATTCGATGCCAGCTTCCATGTTCAGGAACCACCATCTGTTGAGCCCTCAGTAGCCCCTCAGAACTGTAGTGATTCGCCATCGGTTTCAGAAAGTAAAAAAGAAAATAATTCACCAAATAATAATCCACCATATCAACGAAAACGAAGGAGAACATTACAGTCTGAGGAGTTATTAGAAAACACGCATCAGGAAATGCACAAATTAATAAGCACCGCCACCCGATCCTTGGAAATAGCCTCAAATACATCACCGATACAAATTTGTTTTTTAGGCCTGGCGAAACAGGTAGAAAGTACTTCAATGAGTTTTTTACAAAAATCACAACTGATAGTTAAAGTCACTACATTGGTACACAATGAAATAGCGGAATCATTAAATTTAAATTGAAATAATTTATTTTATATTTTGAAGTATTTTACATGTTTTTTAATTAAGTTTTGGATTATGTTATGTTGTTATTTTGTTATTTAATGAATTAAACCTCGAAAAAAAAACAGTGTTGTTTCATATTTTTAAATATACATAACAATTCTTATTCATAAAAAATAAAAAGTAGTGAATTATGTGTGGGTTAAGTAATCCCTTAAAGTGTCTCTTTGTTGAAATGCTGATCTAGTTGCATTAAATCTAGTAAACATTCGGCTTGTTGGAAGGGGGTTGGCTGTCTTTCTCCATAGTCCTTCGATATGATCGTCTTGATTGTCTGTGTAATTTGGTGGGCAGTACTGACCATCATTCATTTTAACAAAATTATGTAAAACTACAACTGCTTTTATAATTTTTTCTGCGTTCTCCGGAAACAGGTTTATCGAATTTTCTAAGACTCGCCATCTAGCCGTCATTACTCCGAACGTGTTTTCAATAGACACTCTTGCCGATGATAGCATTTTATTGAATTTTTCCTTTTTGCTTATTAGGTTTCGCCCTGGATATGGCCTCATTAAATGGGTTTTTAAAGGAAATGCGGAATCTCCAACGAAGTAGAATGGTAAAGCGATATTTGAATTCGGAATTATTTTTGGTTTCGGTAAATTTAATGTACCGTTTAAGAGGTTTGTTCCGAAAGCACTCTTCGCTAGCACGCCACCGTCGCTCTGACTACCGTAAGCGCCTATATCTACAGCTGTGAAGCAATAATTGCTATCACAGCAAGCAAGTAAAACAATACTGTGGTATTGTTTGTAGTTAAAATACACAGAATTTCCATTGGGGGGACATTTGATTCTCACATGTTTACCATCAAGTGCACCGACGCAATTTGGTAGGCCTGTTGAAGCGTAAAAATCGAGGGATATTTTTTCCCATTCGTGTTCATTGGGTGGAGCAAGATAAATGCCATGCAACTCCTGCCAAATATCTTCACATGTATCTATGATAATTTCTCGTACAGTGCTATACCCAATTCTAAATGCCCACGAAAGCGTGCGCCACGAAACTCCTTGTGATAGATATCTGTAAATATAAATTCCCGTTTCAAAAACGTACTTATTACAAATAGTTTATTTACACTAAAGTAAGAACCAATCGGCATTCAGCTTCTATAGGTCTTCTGTGACTAACCCGTATTAGTCTTTCTTTTAATAAATTGAACAAAAATTTAAATTGCGAAACGCCCATTCGTGTAGCTTGCCGGAATTGATCATCATCTCTATTCCTCATAATCTCAAAAATTTTGTTGTAGAAGCTATTCATATCCCTTTCATTCTGTGAAAACATTTCCCTTGTCCACATTCTTCTTTGTGCACTAAACATTTTAATATAATTACAATATTGAATATATATCGCTATAACGATTAATAATTGATTGAAAAAATCATTCTCTATTAACATCAACATTGCTTTATTTTTCTTTATCGCTACGCGGTCAAATAAAACGTAAAATGTCAAAATGTGACTGCCCCTGTTAAATATTTGGATCTGATTCAAAAGGCAGAACACTGCCACTGTTTCTGCTTCTGCCTCTGCTAACTGTTTGAATCTGATACAGCCTTTAGCCTTAGTGCACAAAGCAGCAGTAGCATAGGTCTCTATAAGGCGAACTTTTTAGATGAAATCTTAGCGGATAGGTTTATTATCGTATTAAAAAATGAAAGAGTTCAGCAAGTGCTACTAAATGAAGATGCCCTAGATTTTGAGGGTTATTGTCAAAGAGCATTAAATTTAGAAGCGTTCCAGAAAGCGTCAAGAAAAATAAAACCGTTGTCAACACACGCCGTCGCTGCCCAAAAAGTAAAATGTCATAGTCCAAGTCAAAGTCAAAATAAACAAAGTACAAAAGAGTACAAACCAAGTCAAGAAAAAAATTCAGTCATATTCGCATTAACCAAATAAAAATCAAAGTTGGCAATCGAACTGGGTTAACGTGAACATCAACATAGAGAAACAGTTAAGTTGGCAAATAAATTTTTTTTTTAAATTTCACCGATCTTATCTGATTGTTGACGATTTGTTGATTATTGTTGATCTAATTTTATTATTTGTTGATAATTATTTTCTTTGTTATAAACAATTTAAAATTTATCTGTGAAGTTGGCGAATAAAATTTTTATTTTCTTATTTTCTTATTTTTTTTATATCTAATCGATAGAGAATCGTTTGTTGAACACATATCACATTATAATTTCGTTTGTTGATTAGTTTTTTATAATAAAAAAAGGAAAATAGTTAGAGTTTATATACGTGATTGTAGTGTGTACGCTCCCGCATGTTGGTCGTCTGAATGGCGGGACAATTGAATCGATTCAATGTTCAAGAAAAGTTCTTTATTCATTGAATATCTATTTATTATTAATTATTACAAATATCTCAAAAAATAAAATTATTAAATGTCTTCGTCTGTTGAGATCTCCAATTACACCTTTTTTAGGTGATTGGAAGTCTCAATATATTGACGATTGATTAATGGTGTATTAAGAATCTTTTCCCGTAGGTAAAATGTTATAAATAGCCGTGGTTATTTAACTGCGTTCTTAGCGAGTTTTTTAAAAGGTCATACCATAGGGAAGAAAATAAAATTTAGTGTATAGAACCCTTTAACACAGAGTTCGGCGCATCTGATCGAGTTCCAATTGCTTGCATTTCTGGCATCATGTAAACTGAATGCTGCAGTAAATAACTATCGTTACAGTCCAGTGCATCGACGCCATAAATTGTCAAATGTCTATCTTCTTACAACATCTTACTGATATCTCTCTCGCTTGACAATTTATTTTAAATGCTGAAAGCAATCAGCCAATTAGACGCGTGACAACATATACCGGACAATAATAAGCGAAAGGGAGTATCTGTTAAATTTTAAAAAACTTAAAATAAGAAATTTTTCCCATAGATTAAATACTGTTTTAGGTGACCAAATAAAAGAATTAGGGGAAATTGAAGTGTCAGTGGAGCTGGATGGTGTTGAGCATTCTTTACCTTTGGTGGTGATAAAAGGAGGATTTCCGAAAATGAGTCTAATGGGCCGTTCCTGGTTAGATGAGTTATATCCAGAGTGGAGAAAACAATTTGAAAAGAAGGCAAAATTATCTGTATTATCTATGAGTATACCATCACCCATTAAAATAGTGCAAGAAATTAAACAAAAATATCCTGAGATTACTAACGAAACTTTGAATAACCCAATTAACGAATTTAGTGCAGAAATAATATTAAAAGATAACGTCAAACCCATATTCCATGCAGCTTACAGTGTACCGTTTAAATTAAGAAATAAAGTGGAAGTAGAATTAGATAGGTTAAACAGAGAAGGTATTATTAAGCCCATATAGTAGGTAGTAGTAAGTCCAATAGTGATAGTGCCAAAAGCAAATGATGAAATACGTATTTGTGTTGACTGTAAAGTCACTATAAATAAGTATATACAAATGGAACATTATCCATTACAAAAAATTGAAGAGATTTTTGCGCAGCTGTCAGGGTGCAAAGTATTTTGTGTGATAGATTTAAAAGGAGCATATCAACAGCTATCGGTAGCAGAATCTTCTCAAGAATTATTAGTGATAAATACCCACAAGGGTCTTTTTGCTTATACTAGATTAGTATTTGGTGTCAGTAGTGCTCCTGCCATTTTTCAATCCATTATGGACCAAATTCTATCAGGGTTAGAAAACGTTTTTTGTTATCTCGGTGATATCATAATAGGTGGGTCAAATGCGGAAGAATGTCGTAAGAATTTGTGGGAAGTGTTAGACAAGTTAAAAAAAATATAATGTAAAGATTAATCTGGAGAAAAGTAAAATTTTACAAGAAACTGTTAATTATTTAGGTCATACGGTATCAGGTAAAGGTGTAAGTCCAAATGAAGAGAAAGTAAAGGCAATTATTAATGTTCCAGTTCCGTCAAATATAACTGAGCTTCAATCTTATTTAGGTCTCTTAAATTACTATGGTCGTTTTTTACCTAAACTTGCTAGTGTCATACATCCCCTGTATAGGTTATTAAGAAAAGATGTACAGTTTATATGGACAAGAATGCGAAGAGTCTTTTATAAAAAGTAAACAATTATTACTATCAAATAATTTGTTAGAGTTATATGATCCAAAAAAAACGATAGTCGTAGCTGTAGAAGCCAGCCCATATGGTGTGGGGGCCGTGATGTCTCACATAATAGATGGAATAGAGAAACCAGTCCTATTTGCTTCTAGTACATTAAGTCCAGCGGAGAAAAATTACTCTCAATTACATAGGGAAGCATTAGCAATAATATTTGCAACAAAAAAATTCCACAGTTACATATATGGGCAAGAGTTTATACTCTATACGGATCATCAGGCGTTAAAAGAATTATTCAGTCCGAAAAGAGGAACGTCGGCGGTAGCGACCGCAAGTTTACAACGTTGGTCTATTTTGTTGTCAGCCTATAAATATAAAATTGAAAATAGAAAAAGTGCACTAATGCGTCATGCAGACGCTCTGTCGAGATTACCATTGTCAGCAGGCACAGAAGTCGAAGAACTATCAATAAATTTTTTTAGTTCAAATGAATCTCTTATAGATTTTAATGTAGTAAAGCAACATACAAACCACGATGAAGTATTAAGTAGGGTTGTAGAGTATTTGAAATCGTACTGGCCTCAAAACAAAGGAAACGATTTGCATTCTTATTTTATCAAAAGAAATAGCCTTTCGCTAGAAAATGGACGTGTTTTCTATAGTCATTCCGTCTTGTCTTAAAAATACCATACTTGAACTTCTACATGAAAACCATTTAGGCATAGTGAATATGAAGAAACTTGCTAGATCGTATGTGTGGTGGCCTTGTATTGATAAGGACATAGAGATAAAAGTTAAATTATGCGAAGCATGTGAACAAACACAAAATTATAAAAAAGAGATCGTGACGTCACACTGGCATAAAAGTACTTATCCTTTCGAACGAATTCATCTTGATTTTTTTTTACTTGATTTTAATTGACTCTTACAGTAAATACTCAAAAACTCCAGTACTTCACGATATTGTGATCTAGTTTTGAATTTGCATAATCTCTAGACTTCAACTTGACTTACTCCTCTTTGATCTTGGCAGTCGACGAGTGAAGACGTGTAGAAATAAAAGAAGAATAAAGATTTAATTAAAATATAGATAACTCTTTAATTTTGATTGCGTGTGGTTCATCAGGAAACACAACAAAGCCTAGTTTGTAAATCAAAGACTATAGTAGTCCATACCTGTACCTGACTAGCAAAGATAATTTTATAATTAATTTAATTTTGTATACTTAAATGTAAGTGTGCCTTGCTTGGCAAATAAATAAATAAAATTAAAGAACCTGTTTTCTATTGCCAGAAGTACCTGAAAACAACGAAACAGTAAAGGATTAGGCCAAAAAGGACCTTGATGCGCAAATTTTTGTTGGCCTAAATGTAACCAGTGCCATTGCTTGTGCAACAGCACAGCAAATGCTCATCAAATTAGAAACTCTGTACGGCAAGAAATCTGATTTAACTGTCGAAGGCTTACAGAGACAGTTCTTTAGTTACAAATACGATGACAATAAGTCAGCTATTAAAAATTGCATGACAATAGAATGTCCTAACCAAAATTCGCAGCAGGACAATCGCAAGAAGTACTTGTTCAGAATTAGCACTTTAATTTCTGACTCAATAAAAAAGGTGCCGGAAGGGTGCGATTCAATAAAAAGATAACCTTTTCCACTAATCAAAATTACTATTTATTCACAATTAATTCTTAAATTTTCTCAACTATAAATTCAAGAAATTCAACAAATTGCCAAAATACAAAATAATTCAATTCAATCTTTAATTCGTTATTTATTACTTTAAATTTCGTATTTGTTTTGTAAATAAAAATTACCAAAATATTGCTTGCTCTGGCAACTTAAATGAATGACGCCACCTATCTGTCAGCGTGATGATTGATGTTTCGACTGATGTGTTCTGCAATTAGAACAGCCAGGAATAACCTTTGTGTTGCTGCACTCTGGTTTCGTTTCTTGGGAATCGCTTGGGATATGCTTGCTGTTTGCTGCCCGGTTGCTGCTTGATGGACTACCTTGCCTTGTGAAGTCGTCCCTCTGTGGTTCGATAATTGCTGCAAATCAATTTTTGCGTATTAAGTTGATGCTGTATTAAAGACTTCAAGACGGTCTTTAATTCCGGCTTCGCTACGAAAAGACTTCAATTCTGTCTTTTCAGACTGTCAAGTTCAGTACTTGAGCAGATTCTTGAAATTGTTTGACAAAGACCTCAATTCTGTCCTTTCCAATTGCCAAGTTCGATACTTGGGCTGATTTTTTCGCTTGCTTAATTTCTAGTTCAAGACTCTAGAAATGTGAAGCAACTTCTGATCTTTCTTGAGACTGTGCTTCGGTATTTATTTTATCTACGAATAGTGGTTGTGATTGCGTGTGGTGGGGCTTCGCCTTTTGAAGTACATAATTTTGGGTTTATGTACTAGATGTCCGATCAGCTGTTCTTTTTGGTGTAAATACAATTGGGGCGAGAACTACAGCGACGAACACAACCACACCGATATTCGCGGCGAAATTCGTCGTATGAATACAATTAGAGCGAAGCGAAATGATATCAGGTGCAGCAACTTTGTTCGTGTTGTTACCTGTCAACATTATTTCTGTTTTTTAAGCGGGTATAAAACGTTTTTAATTTGATTTTGCTTGAAAGTAATTTTTTAAGATCATGACGGCGGTGCAAAAAATAATTTGTATTCAAAAAATTTTATCAATTTTGTACATGGTGCATTTAATTTATGAGGTTTTAGAACATTCGAATAAAAGAAATAGAAGATGGGCCGTAAGAGAAATGAATCGACCAAGAGACCAAAAAGGATTTTTCCAAGTTTCATATAAACAATTTAAAGAAAAAGACCCGGAGCATTTTTTTCTGGCATTTTTTTATAAAAATAGCAACATACACAAAGTAATAATGGCCTCGATTCCCAGATACGGCGGCGGGGAAGTGAGTTGCGGATTTGACACTTTGCGATTCTCAAATCCGCAACCCCGAATTTCTTTTTGACATTTTCCGCGCTGTAAAAGTGTGATCCGCAACAAATTTTCTGCGGATTTGAACGACGAATGCGCCTAAGATAATCCGACATCGTATATTTCATTATCGCGTGAGTCTTTACTCCGAATTTTCGATTTAAACCAATCCGGGACTGCGGATTTGAGAATCGCAAAGTGTCAAATCCGCACTCACTTCGCTCCCGTCGGATCTGGGAATCTAGGCCAATAAATGTTTCTATATTAATATGCTACTTTGTAAAAACAATAAACAAAAACTTAAATGCAACAACGCAGGTTTATTTATATATATAAATAAAAATGTAATTTAAAAAAAACAACCAAAAAAACACCAATTTTAAAATTTATTACAAAATGTAAACAAAATTTAAAACTTCAACGTCAACAGTCAAGAAAAATTGTCAAATGTGTTTTTCTCAGTTGACCAACTTGGAGCGGCGACCACAAATTAGAAAATAGATTGATTTCATCGCTGTGGTTTGCACCGTAGCCGAGGTTGTGGTCCGAATTATATGCAACTTCATATGAACCAGTGTATTCTTATCGTGTTTGACAGTCGCGGCGAAATTAGTTACGCCGGTCGCCCCAATTGTATTTACACCATTTCTGACTTGTAGACGTCAGATGGTTTTTTTTGCATCTTGGTAAGTATATTATTTGGCTTTTAATTTATTTACTAATTTTAAGATATATTTTCAGGATTTTAGTGGTGGGTGAACGAGGGGGAGCCCGCGATATTGGGGTTGACAGGTAAGTATTTTTTGTGGAACCTGTTTGAAATTTTTATTAATCTTTTTTGTTTACAGACCTTTGGTTTTTTGCCGACGGCTTTCTTTTCATGGATTTGCAACTTTGGAGTGATTTCGTTGTTGGATTATTTTCCAAGCAAGGTAAATAAATTTTAATGTTTGTGTTTAATACGTAATTAATTCGTTCTCCCTTTTAGGTATGTTTAATTAATCTTTTTTCCTTTCAGGCGAAGTTTTCTTCTGTGTTTTCTTTTCGTGTAGTGTTGTCCTCTTACCTGTGTGTTGTTTTTATGGAATAAATATTAGGAAAATTGAATTGTGTTTTTTATTCGCTTTTAGGATTATTTTGCATGTTTTGATTTTTAAAATAAAATGAAGAAAGTAGTGAAATTGGTTGTTTTATTTAATCATTCCTTTTCCTATGTCATTTTTCAGGAGTTTTTTGTTTATAGGTACGTTTTTTGTAAGTATGATTTTGTTTGGGATATTTTCAGGTTTTATTCTATTTTAGCCTGAACATTCTCCCCGCCTTGAAGCGTTAAGCTTCAAAGAAAATTTTCTTGAATGAGGCGATTGATAGGTACAGTACAAATAAAAAATGCTCTATGTTTGTTAATTTATTCCCCTTTATTATTGGTTTTTAATTCGTGTTGCCCTTTTTGGAAGCGTACCAGAATTTTATCCGTCTTTTTTGTAAAACGGATGATACCATCTTTGATCGGCGTCCGGTAGGATTTCTTCATCTGTCGAATTTTTTTCCACGGAAGCGGGAGGTGGCGGATTTTTTCCCATAACTCCTGTTCCATCTGGACGTCAGGCGGTGGTCTTTGCTGGCGCCGTCGATATTCCTCCAAGGAGATACGCCTTTTTGTTGTATTGTTTTTCGTGTTTCTGGTCTTGGATGTGGGGACGGGACGCGGTTGAGTCCGTCTTCTTATTTCCGGACCGCACGGCACTGCCTCAAAAGGTCGCTTTATTTTTGGTTTTTGAGGTGATGATAGCGTTGATAGTTTATTTTTTACATCCATGGTAACGGACACTTTCATGGTTGCTTTCTTAATTGTTGGCAGTTGTGATTGTTAGGTACTAATTTTGAGGTTTCAGTCTTGACTATGTTTCTTTAGTAATTGTTAGTAATTTTTGTAATGAATTTTTTTTTTCTTGGAAATGCTATTCTGCTTCGTTAGGGCCTGATATTGGTAGTGGACATATTTTCGTGATAGGTCGTTTCATAACATTGTTTTTTGTTCGTACTGTGACTACTCGAATTAACTTATCTGGTCCGGGATGTGTGGTTAGTACTCTCCCTAACAGCCATCGAGATGGTGGCAATCGTTCGTCCTTTATTAAAACTAAGTCGTTAACCTTCACTTCTGTCGTGGGTTTGAGCCATTTTGGTCTTTGTTGTAGACGACTTAAATATTCTGTGCTCCAGCGTGTCCAGAAGTTCTGATGGAGGCGTTGGATCAATTGATACCTGTTTAGTCGATTGATGTTTGTATCTAAGAGACTGGGTTCTGGAGGTGTCAACAGCGGTCCTCCTATCAGGAAATGTCCTGGAGTTAATGCCGATGTGTCTTCGGGATCTTGAGTAAGTTCTGTAAGTGGCCTGGAGTTTAAAACCGCTTCGATCTGTGTAGTGAGTGTGCTAAATTCTTCATACGTTAATACCGTGTCGCCTATGGTGCGCTTCAGGTGATATTTTACGGATTTTACCCCGCTCTCCCATAGTCCACCAAAATGGGGAGACGCTGGAGGGATAAAATGCCAGTCAATTCCTTGATTTCCTAGGGCTTCGGCTAGTTCCAATTCCATCTTCTTGTTGCTCTCTATCTTGTGATGTGTGAGAAGGTTATTTGCTCCAATGAAATTGGATCCACAATCGCTATACATATCGGAGCATAATCCTCGCCGTGAGATGAACCTTCGAAAGGCTGTGAGGAAACCTTCTGTTGACGCATCAGTGACTACCTCGAGATGAATAGCTTTCGTCACCATGCAAATGAATAAGGCGATATAGCTCTTTTGAGTTCGGCTGTTTCTTAACTTGGAAACTTTCAACTCGAATGGGCCACAATAATCCACTCCGGTGTGTGCGAAGGGTCTTGCTGGACGGACTCGGCATGTCGGAAGATTGGCCATGAGCTGCGTGCGTCCTTCTGCCTTTTGACGAAAGCACTGAACACATTTGTGATTATGGAATCTGACTGCATTTCGCGCATTCACAATCCAATATTTTTGTCTCAGGGTGTTTAACATTAGTTGCGTGCCACCGTGTAGTGTGATGCGATGAATATTATCGATGATTAATTTACTTAACGGGTGTTTTTCGGGTAGGATTATTGGATGACTCTGGTCGAATGTTATGTCAGCATTTTGGATGCGTCCACCAACTCGTAAAATACCTTGTTGATCGATAAATGGGTTTAGCTTTAGTAATCTGCTTTTATTGGGTAATGTTTGCTTGGCTTGCAATGCTTGGACTTCATCTTCAAATTCCAAATTTTGAGTGGTTTTTATCCAACAAGTTAGGGCTGCCTGTATTTCCTCTGAAGTGAGATAGGTGGGTTTTAGTTTGGGTGACGGTAACCATCGTCGACAGTACGCTGTGACACGTAGTAATTTCGTCAATGAAGAGTATCGATTGATTAGATCGTTATTCGAGGAATCTACTTCGATATGCATGTTGGTGATGGTTTTTCGTAAGCCCATCGTGGTATCTTGTATCTCCTTCCGTTTGGGCCAGTGTTCCCTTGTCTGGTGGAGCCAGTGAGGACCTGTCCACCATAACTTGTGTGATTTTAATTCACTGGGTGATACTCCTCTTGTGGCGCAGTCGGCAGGGTTGTCTTCCGTTTTCACATGATTCCAGCTACTTTGGTCTAGTAGTTGATGTATTTGTGAGACTCTGTTCGCCACAAATGTTTCCCATGATGATGGGTGTTTTCTCAGCCATGCGAGTACAATTGTAGAGTCAGTCCACGCGTGTATTGTTACTTGCTCGAACTTCATGTCGTCTTTTACTTGCGCCAGTAATTTGGCCAACAAGTGTGCTCCGCATAATTCCAGCTTTGGTAGCGAGATGGTCTTGATGGGTGCCACTTTGCTTTTGGCAGCGAGTAAATGGCAATGGCAATTGTTGTCTTCGTCCTGTGTCCGGATGTATACGGCTGCTGCATAAGCTTTTATAGATGCGTCGCAAAATCCATGGATCTCGATATTCTGGACTTTGTTGTGAGCTTCAATCCACCGCGGGATTTGAATGGTTTGGATGACTTGGAGGTCCGCTCGGAATTCTCGCCATTGTTGATCGATGTTGATCGGGACCGTGTCATTCCAGTCGAGTTTTGTCAGCCACAGACTCTGTATTAGTATTTTGGCATTAATTGTTACTGGAGTTAGCCAGCCGATGGGGTCGAAGAGTTTCGCTATTTCGGACAGTATTTTTCGTTTTGTATATGTTTCTGGTGCTGACTCCATGCTGACCTTGTATGATAATGCATCGCTGGCAGGATTCCATAATAAGCCGAGAGCCTTGACTTCCTCTGCGTTGACTGCGAGAGGAAATGAGACCTCTCGATCGGCTGCCGGAACTTCTTCCAAGATGGCGTTGTGGTTTGCGGCCCATTTTCGAAGTTCTAGTCCTCCAGCTCGAAGAAGTTGAATTAGTTGCCTTTGTTTCTGTCTTGCTTCTTCTATGTCATCTGCGCCAGTCATCAAATCGTCCACGTAAAAGTCGTTGAGCACGGCGTTGGAACCGATTTGGAATGATTCTGCTTCATCCTTTGCCAATTGGTGCATGGTTCGGATGGCAAGGAAAGGAGCACTCTTTGTTCCGAACGTCACGGTTAACAGTTTATAATCTTGTATGGGTTGATCTGGTGATTCCCTCCAAACTATCCGTTGATACTCCGCGTCGTCTGGATGAACTCGTATCTGCCGGTACATCTTCTCGATGTCAGCCATGTAAGCAATTCGATGCTTCCTCCATCGCATGAGAGTGGACATTAACGAGTCTTGTATTACTGGTCCATTCAATAATATACTGTTCAATGAATTTCCATTAGCAGTTGGACGAGATGCGTCGAACACTACTCTCAATTTGGTGGTCGTGCTACTTGGTTTGATGACAGCATGATGAGGCAGGTAACAGCATTGATATGTTGCTGTGTCGTTAGGCGATTGGTTTTGAAGTGCTGACTCTGGAGTGTTGGTAGGCACCATGTGTCCTAACGTCAAATATTCTTGTATGCATTTGACGTAGTCTGCTTTTAAGTCAGGATTTTGCTGGAATCGCTTCTCCATCTGCATCAATGTTCGAATAGCGATGTGTCTTGATGCGCCGAGTTGTACCTTGTCAGCTACAAATGGAAGTCGGACTTGGTAACGTCCGTTGCTACATCTAGTGACGTTGTTGTTGAAGTGGTCCTCACAGCGAGTTTCTTCGTTTGTCCACTTGGGCCTTGAGGGAAGTTCTTCTAGTTCCCAAAATTTCTTGAGTTCGTCGTTAGGAGTCACCTCGGTGAAGAATGTTTTCGTATGTGCACTTGCTTGTGCAGCTGGAGTGGTCTTCCCAGAGATGATCCACCCAAACACCGTGTTTTGTCCCACTAGGGTTCCTTTGTTGTCCTTTTTTAGGCCGGCTAAGATGATCATGGGGAAGATGTCGGCTCCCAAAAGGATGTCGATGTGACCTGGCTTGTGGAACGTTGGATCTGCTAATTCAAGATCCTTTAAGTGAGCCCAATCTTTGCTAGAGCATTCGCTATTTGGTAATGGATTGGTTATTTTGTTAATTACCATTGCTTGGATTTGGATGTTCTTCGCCTGTTGGTTTCGTGTCTTTAGTTGTAACGAAGCCCATTTGGTGATTTTTCCGGCTGGCATGTTGCCGATCGCGGTTAATGCTGTTTGTATTGGCTCCTTTTTGAGTTGTAGACCTTGAACCACAGCTTCACGTACGAACGAGGATTGAGACCCGGGATCAATGAGTGCTCTGCAGACTTGCTCTCGTCCAGTTGGAGATACTACGGTGACCAGGGCTGTAGCTAATAGTACTTGTCGGCAGTCGTAAGATGCTGACTGAGAGAAGTACGTTTGTGTTTGGTTGGAAGGCAATTCATCGTTTGAACTGGCGGGCGATGAAATGCCGCTGTTAGTTTGCCTTGCTAGCTGGTTTCTGTGTAACGTTGTATGGTGAGTCTTTCCGCATTGGAAACATCTACCTTTACTGGGACATTGGGATGAGCGATGGCCTGTTCTCAGGCAATTGATGCATAAGTCCTTTGATTTGACTGTTTTGTATCTCTCATCGATGCTGAGCTGTACATACTTGGGGCATTTCCCTAGGGCATGTGTGCCTTTGCACAGGATGCATACGTTTTGATTTGCGACGTGGAGGGCTTGAGTTCTTCTTCTTGGATGTTCCCTGGATTTGCTTTCGTAATGTTCATTCTTGTTGCTTGATGCCTTGCCAACAGCTTCTAAGGTCCTGAACCTGGTTTCCATGAATTCGCGGAGTTCCGCCCAAGTTGGAATCGATTGCCTCGATTTGGTGCTCTGCGACTGTTCCCAAAGCTCGTGAGTTTCGTTTGGGAGTTTCTGGACCAGCAAATGGATGAGAATAGGATCCCAATTCTGTGTTGAGATTTTCAGATTCTCAATCGCGGTGAGACATTCGTGGGTCCTCGTTTTCAGTTCCTTAATGCCTTGTGCCGATTCTCGATTTAACTTCGGTTGGCTGAGTAGAATGTCGAGTTGCGTCTTTAATAATGCTCGTTTATTGTTGTAAGTATCAACGAGTAGGTTCCATGCAGGCTCATAATTGGCGTCGCTTACTAATGTGTTGCTGAGAAGTCTCAATGCTTCCCCAGATAAATGAGCCTTTAGATATTGTAGTTTCTGAGCCCCTGATAATGATGTTTTATTGTGTATGAGGCTGGTGAATAGATCCAAAAACGATGGCCATGATGCGTAGTCGCCTGCGAATGTGGGTATTGAGATTCGTGGAAGTTTTACCTCGTTGTTATGGTGAGCAATTTGACTGTTATTTAGCTCTGTTGATGACTGCTCGGCTCTTGGGTCTGCGGTAGGACGGATTTTGAGGTATTCTTCGTTGATTGCGGAATAGGTGTTTACGTAAGTTTCTTCCACTTCTGCGTACCAATCGTCCTTGAAGTATGGATGTTTGTGTTCGGCTTCACTCAGCGTTTTGCTCATTATTTCCTTTTCGTTATTGCGAAACGTTTTCCAGTCGTCATCGAGACCGTCGAGTTTCTTTTGGAAGTATGTTTCCGTTTTCCTACTTGGGCCATCCTTGGAAAAGTTGCGATATGCCTTCTCGATGCGTTCTCGAAGTCGTCTTTGATGATCGAGTAATTCTTCCATGTTTCTGAATTGCGGCTTGAGTTATCTTATTGAATCACGATCCGGCTCGAAGGACCAATGTTCAGAATTAGCACTTTAATTTCTGACTCAATAAAAAAGGTGCCGGAAGGGTGCGATTCAATAAAAAGATAACCTTTTCCACTAATCAAAATTACTATTTATTCACAATTAATTCTTAAATTTTCTCAACTATAAATTCAAGAAATTCAACAAATTGCCAAAATACAAAATAATTCAATTCAATCTTTAATTCGTTATTTATTACTTTAAATTTCGTATTTGTTTTGTAAATAAAAATTACCAAAATATTGCTTGCTTTGGCAACTTAAATGAATGACGCCACCTATCTGTCAGCGTGATGATTGATGTTTCGACTGATGTGTTCTGCAATTAGAACAGCCAGGAATAACCTTTGTGTTGCTGCACTCTGGTTTCGTTTCTTGGGAATCGCTTGGGATATGCTTGCTGTTTGCTGCCCGGTTGCTGCTTGATGGACTACCTTGCCTTGTGAAGTCGTCCCTCTGTGGTTCGATAATTGCTGCAAATCAATTTTTGCGTATTAAGTTGATGCTGTATTAAAGACTTCAAGACGGTCTTTAATTCAGGCTTCGCTACGAAAAGACCTCAATTCTGTCTTTTCAGACTGTCAAGTTCAGTACTTGAGCAGATTCTTGAAATTGTTTGACAAAGACCTCAATTCTGTCCTTTCCAATTGCCAAGTTCGATACTTGGGCTGATTTTTTCGCTTGCTTAATTTCTAGTTCAAGACTCTAGAAATGTGAAGCAACTTCTGATCTTTCTTGAGACTGTGCTTCGGTATTTATTTTATCTACGAATAATGGTTGTGATTGCGTGTGGTGGGGCTTCGCCTTTTGAAGTACATAATTTTGGGTTTATGTACTAGATGTCCGATCAGCTGTTCTTTTCTGACTTGTAGACGTCAGATGGTTTTTTTTTGCATCTTGGTAAGTATATTATTTGGCTTTTAATTTATTTACTAATTTTAAGATATATTTTCAGGATTTTAGTGGTGGGTGAACGAGGGGGAGCCCGCGATATTGGGGTTGACAGGTAAGTATTTTTTGTGGAACCTGTTTGAAATTTTTATTAATCTTTTTTGTTTACAGACCTTTGGTTTTTTGCCGACGGCTTTCTTTTCATGGATTTGCAACTTTGGAGTGATTTCGTTGTTGGATTATTTTCCAAGCAAGGTAAATAAATTTTAATGTTTGTGTTTAATACGTAATTAATTCGTTCTCCCTTTTAGGTATGTTTAATTAATCTTTTTTCCTTTCAGGCGAAGTTTTCTTCTGTGTTTTCTTTTCGTGTAGTGTTGTCCTCTTACCTGTGTGTTGTTTTTATGGAATAAATATTAGGAAAATTGAATTGTGTTTTTTATTCGCTTTTAGGATTATTTTGCATGTTTTGATTTTTAAAATAAAATGAAGAAAGTAGTGAAATTGGTTGTTTTATTTAATCATTCCTTTTCCTATGTCATTTTTCAGGAGTTTTTTGTTTATAGGTACGTTTTTTGTAAGTATGATTTTGTTTGGGATATTTTCAGGTTTTATTCTATTTTAGCCTGAACAGTACTAGTCAGAAAAATCAAATCAAACGAAGTCACATAGTCGAGCTCTAATTACTGCTATCAACCATTGATGAAGTCAGATATATGTGCCACGATTCATTGTTCTAGGATAGAGCTGCCGCACACCATATAACCTGTCACAGACATTGGCTAACGAATGTTGCTAAATTAAATAGCCCTACAACAGTTGTGATTGGTGATTCAACAACGTTGGTGACATTGAAATGGCAGCTTTTCATGGTGAGAAATGGTATAAAATAATCTCATTCATGTCATTCAACCTCTTTTCTATAACGCAATTATTAGACAAAGGTTATGCTCAAGCTTTGTATGCAAGGCAGTCAATTTTTAAAACACCAAATAAACGACAAATTGTTGCCATCGCTGAACGCGAAGGAAAATTATTTATAATTAAGTTTGGTAGAATAGTCAGAAAAATGTTTAGTTGCTGTCTGTGTCAAAGTCTGCAGAAGAAGCTTCACAATAATAACCAGTAATTAAACATTAGCTGACTTACTCAAATGGAACCAGTCCTTCTAGCAAGGATGTTGAGCTCTTTGCAGATACCAATAATTTACATCAAATTGTGGATCATCTCACAAGAGTCCCTGATGTTGCTCATCAAGGAACCGATCTCCTTGATCTTTTCCTTACTTCTCATCCGGCGCGGTACTCCATTACAGTTGATTCACCCCTCGGCAATTCGGACCACCGCTTAGTTAGTGCTAGTTTCCCATTCAAATTTCCCACCCCTCCCATATCAGTTAAAAGAACTGTATGGCATTATTAGAAGGCCAATTGGCTGGTACTTATTAATTTTTTCCAATCTACTGACTGCAACCTGTGTTTCCGAAACAAAAACGTTAACTCTGCCGCTTTCCGTATCCCCAGGGTCATACAGGCAGGAATGAGGGTATGAATGTAATCAGATCTAAAGAAGCCGCCTTTCGAGATTACATCGACTTCCCGAGTGAATCGTTCCGTGTAAAGTATATAAAACTAAGAAATTCTTGTAAAGTCACCATCAGGAATGTCAAAAATTCATTTGACAACAACATTTAACTTCTGGTCCATGGTACGTTCCATCAAGAAGAATTTCACTACATCCACAACTAACTCATTCTTTTTCATCCACGATGAGAAGGTGATAACAGACAGCAAATCCAAACCCGATTTATTAGCATCTCTGTTCGCTTCAAACTCTTCTCTACTCGAAACCTGTTTCCGAGCACTACGCCCAATACAACGGACAGGATTTTGTTCAGGACTCACGAGGTGTCCATGTGTCTCAAGGAGCTTGATACAAACAAATCCACTGGACCCGATAACATACCCGCTATCGTCTTAAAACAATGCGTCTCAATTTTGACTAAACCTATGTGTAAACTTTTCGCCCTAAGATACTTCTCCGGAGTTTATCCAGACTCATAGAACCCATGTTCAGCCCATACCGAAAAAAGGTGACTCCAGCCTTCTCTCCAACTAACGCCCAATAGCAATTACTTCCATTCTCTCCAAAACCATGGAGACGGTAATCAACAAGAAACTTATGGGATATCTAGAATCCAACCAACTTATCAACGACAAACAATACGGCTTCCGACAAAAAAGATCCACTGGTGATCTTTTGGTTTGCCTTATAGAAATTCTCAACCGAAGTTTGCATGGATCTGGCGAATTTAGTTGGGTTGCTTTGGGTATCTCCAGGGCTTTTGATAGAGAACTGTACTCAGCCTTGTTAGCTAAACTCAAAGTTATTGGAGTCGACTCAATTCCACAGAAGTCTATCGAGAGTTTCCTTTCCGGCCGTTAAATTAAGGTAGTATTGGATGGCGTTAAATCTGAATCTCACAAAATCTCTACGGGGGTCCCCCAATTTTATCACCGGTCCTATTTCTGAACTTTATAAATGACCTACTTTCAATCCCTTCTAATCTAATTCTCAGCTTCGATACAAGACAGACTCATTCCAGATGTCTTGATGATCGTGAACTAATGTCCAACTCTATTAATAACTACATTGAACTAATTCTAGAGTGGCGAAGCAAGAATCGTGTTGGATTCAACCCCACCAAAACCAACTACTGTCTTATTTAAAATAAAAGATCAACACCACTCCATCCTTGAGAGTGGGTAAAGTTGAACTAACGGCCGATCCTTCTCTGCACATCTTAGGCGTGACTTTAGTCAAAGACTTGCAATGGAATGACCACATATTCCAAATCGCCAAACAAGCATCCCCGTGCTTGGGATTTCTTAAGAGGTGCAAGTTTAATTATTTAACGTGGCTACAAAAAGCCACAATAAGCAATCAGCTCCACCGCGGATACCATAAAGGAGTCACCAATACTCTAAAGAGGATGAAGCAAGATTATTTCTGGGCAGGAATGCGCAGACCTTAAAGGTCCCCATAAAAATAACAAGTGCGAGATCAAGATCTTTCCAAAGGGTTTTCTTGGGCCTCGTTGTTTCGCTACCAACCAGTTATTTAAACAATAACTACCTACTCACTACTGGCGTGTTCTGGACGAGGCCTCACTGTCGGTTCATATGTACATTAGCAGCCAGGAGAGATTATAAATATACAACAGAGAACTCTCAGATTTCTTATGGCATTAGAGTTCTCAGTTCTAATGACAACTTACTAGTCGTGTTTTTGCGAAGCTCCACTCTTCAATTAATTTCTCCGCTGTTTATCACCAATTTAAATCTCCAATTTGTTCTTTCTTTTTCTTAATTTTTCAATAATTTATTATTCCGAGTAAATTGTGTTAGTGCGCTTTTAGTGCGGTTTTCTTTTAATTAATTAATAAATAAACTAAAAAAAAATGCCTAGATCACATCATACTCGATCCAATAAAGGAAATACGGACAGCAATCCTGTTAAGGTCAATACTCCTGTGGCTGGAATCACTTGCAAACGTAATGACACCAGCAGCAGCTCAACTCCCAGGTCCATATCTGTAGCTGCCCCTGACCACTGCTTGGAGCTCCTGGAAAAGAGACTGATGGCTTCAATCGCCTGCTTGATGAACAATATGCTGCTCTCGATGACAGAATGAAGCAGCTTGAGTCTCGCCAATATGCTGCTCTCGATAACAGAATGAAGCAGCTTGAGTCTCGCCTGTCGGCGCGAATGGATGAGATCTGCAACTTATTTAACAATCAACTTGGTAAATTTCGTGACGACGTCGAGACTGTGCAACATGACCTAGCCACAGTCTCGCAGGAACTGGAGGATCTACGTCGCCAGTCTAGGCTCCAGGACCTAGTCATGCGGGGTATCCCGTCGAGTGATGATGAAAATCCTAAACAGATTTTGAGTGCCGTTGCCTCCACTATCGGGCATGATCTCTCCCCATACGTAAATGTTTTTCGTCCGCAAAAGATACATGCCACTCCCCAGCAGCCTGGGACTGCCAAAAACGCGAGTTCATTACTGATCGTTAAATTTCCGTCTGTCAATGAGCAGCTGGAGTTTTTGAAGAAAAGCCGTCAGCATGGAACTTTAACACTGAAGAGGCTCAACTTAGGGTTCGCCTCCGACAGCATTATTCGAGTGACTGAAAGTTTGACGTCCAAAAATAGTGATATATTTCAAACGGCACGAAAACTTTTATTGAGGAAGCTCGTGACAGCTGTTTTTACCAAGCGGGGACATGTTTATGTTCAGCTAGACTGTAACCAGAAGCCACGCAGAATCACCTCTGCCCTCGACTTGGATGATGTTGCCGGCTCTTCCCTTTGAACCCAAATTCTCATAGAATATATGGAACTTCCCGCTTTCTTCGTGGAGCTGAGTGCAGCGTAAATTGCTTTTATAAATAATTTTGTTTGTTATTAGAGTGAAATTGATTTTTTTTTTGTTATTTTATATAAATAATTTTGTTTGTTATGTTAGCCTTAAGAATTTCCTCAAATCTTCTTCTTCTATTCTTCTTTCTTCAAATTGCTTCACCTTTTCCTTCACTGTCTCTATTCTCTTTCTGCATGTTGATTCAGTGATGTGGCTTTGTTGCTCATTAAATATTGATGTATTCCTCTGATAGAGTACACAATGAAGGAAGGCTACTGAATATCCTCTGCTCCTCCTCCTCAGGGCTGAATGTATGTATAATGAATGCAAGAAGCCTAAGAAATAAAATTGATAAATTGAGATACTTGTTCGATAACACTAAATTGCATGTTATTGTAGTAAATGAGACGTGGCTGAAACCTGAAATCCCATCTTCCTATGCTGCCTTACCTACCTTTCGCATGCACCGGAATGATCGTATGGGTCGTACTGGGGGTGGTGTTGCAATATATGTCACCTCCTCTCTCTGCTCAAAGGTAGTAAAAGGTCCTCTGGAGTGGCCCATTGGCTCACTATTTGAATTTATTGCTGTAGAAATAAAGTCGCCATATGACAAGTGTGTTGTTGTTAGTGTCTATTGTCCTCCTAATGTGTTTACTCCTGATGTTGCTAGTAACTTCTTTGATCTTGTATCGAGTCTCTCCCGTCATTACGATAGCATAATTGCTGCTGGCGATTTTAATGTTGACCTGCTGAAGGCCAATGAACGTGCGAACACTCTCAAATACTTTCTGGAGTCATTGGATTTGCATATACTAAATCAACTGCCAACATTTTTAAATTGCCATAATCCATCGCTCCTTGATGTTCTCACTGCTACTTCCACAAATTTAGTGTTTAAACATAGCCAAATTTCTCCTCCCAGCTATCTTGACCATGATCTTCTCTTCCTCTCCCTTCGTATTAATTTTCTCTTCCCCCCTCTGCCTAATTTTTATTCGTACCGGGACTTCAACAATATCAATTCTGCTCGCCTTTTTGAAATTACTTCCACTTTACCTTGGACTGATATCCATAATACAACCTGCGTTGATACTAAGGTTGATCTCTTTAATTCTTTCATACAATCACTATATAATCAATGTGTCCCTCTAACTACAAGAAGACGTTGTAAATCTCCAACTTGCCCCTGGTTTTCTAATGAAATCCGCAAATTGATTGTTGAGCGTGAGTACTTGTACAGACGCTATCGCAGAACAAGGATCCTGAGCTACCTCAGTGAGTACAAAAATATTCGTAACTTAATCAACAGCAAAGTCAAATCCGCTAAACGTGCATTTTACTCCCGCAAACTTGATCCTGCTTTGTCCACTAAGCAACTTTGGTCTAACCTTCGATCTTTAGGCATCCATACCTCTGAGATTAATTCATTTGATGATCTCCAGCTATATATCTCTTGTCCTCCTGACCAAATTGAACTCTGTGTCTTTGAACTCAATAGCACCTTGTCTCAAATAAACGAATGGAGTTCTAGAAATTTTCTGAAATTAAATCCATCTAAGTCGCAAGTACTTTTCCTTAGTCGTAGCTCGATGCCCACACATGTTTTCCCACCTCTGTTACTTAATAATGTTCCTCTTCCAATAGTTGACTCTGCCAAAAACCTGGGTATTGTAGTGAATTCCAAACTCTCCTGCTGCAATCATGTCTCCTTGATGCTCTCTAAGATCTATGGTACTCTTCGTAAACTGTGGCTCACTCTAAAAAATCTATGTAATATTACACCATTTTTTTACGATATTTCTGCAGTAAAATTGAAATTTTTTAGTAAAACTATTTTCAAAAAAAGGTAGTAATGTTACTAACTTGTTGCATTGTTGCAATAAGGTACTAATTTTGCTTAACTTTATATACATTGTTACAGAAACAGCTAGCAAAAATACAACAAAGTGATACAATTGCATAAGAAATCGTAGTAAATTTTCTCATTAGTGTTGCTTAGTACAAGAAAATTATTACAGTAAAAAAAGGATAGTGTGATGATTATGCGCCATCTGTTTGTCGAGAGGATGAATCAACGATTTTCGGTTGTTGTCTGAACTAAGAATTTAAGTACTAAACTAAAATTGGAACGCGCGATAAGTGAAGACAACTTCAAGCTCCTGGACGAAAAGAATAGAACATACCACTAGGCTCGAGAAAAAGGACTCGAGAAGGTTCCAGAAAGTAGACAAAGGTAGAACTGCCTATATAAAAGCGCCTGGCAGCCGCTATCGAGTCAGTTTTGATTATAAAGGCGATACAAGTGTTTTAAAGTGAGAACAGTGAAAAGTAGTGAAATAAAAAGCGATAATTAGAATTGAATAGTGCGAAATATTGAAATTGCTAGTGATTATAGTGAACTCTAAGAATTGTGTTTATTTTTAAATTGTGTTTGGTTTGTAATAAATAAGTTTTGTTTGGATAATTAAAAAGTGTATTCCTTAATTAATCCTACGAATCCGTTAAGCAGTAAAAACGTAACAATTGGTGTCAGAAGTGGGATTAATTAAGAGACAAGTGAAATAAGTGAATTTTAAAAAAAAAACTATTGTGACCGGAATTTAATTTTGTGAGTACGAACTAAAGACATAATAATAAAATGGGTCGAAGATTAGTGGATTTGCGCATTGTGGAGTTGAAAAGAGAATTAAGTAAGCGCTCGTTATCAACGGTGGGGGCTAAAAATGCCCTAACCGCCCTGCTTCGAGAAGCTATGGTGAACGAAGGTAAGGATCCTGAATCCTACATGTTTGAAGGCGAGGTAGAAGAGGAGCCAGAAGAAACGACAGTGAGTATGGCAGAACTTTTCAAAACATTGATGGTGATGAAGGAAGCGCAAGAACGGTCATCGGCAGAGGTGAAGGAAGTGATCACGGCGGAAGTGTTGGCGTTAAAAGATGAACAGAAATTGTTAGCAGTAGCTCATGAACGCTCGTTAGCAGAACTCAAAGAGTCTATGGAAGAACAGAGAAACCAGATGGAGCAGAAATTCGAACTAATGTCACTCTCTGTTGATAAAAAGCTGGATAACGTAAAGGAAAATGTGAGGAATGATCTGCAAAATCTCGAATCTTCCATTAAAGCAAATGTAGAGAATGATCTGGAAAAGCTCGAAAATTCCATGAGGGAAAATGATGAAAAGTTGAAGATTGAGCTAGAATCGGTCAGAGCCGAGCTAGAAAGGGTAAAGATTCACCACCCAGCGACAGCATCACATGAAGTCATCGGAGCAAGGAAACTGCAGCCTCCAACTTTCGACGGGCAAAGCCCATGGCCTACTTATAAGCTCCAATTCGAAGCAGCAGCAACAGGCAATTACTGGACTGAGGAGGAAAAAGCAACGGCCTTAACGTTGTCACTAAGGGGCACAGCAGCAGAAATATTGCAGTCAATACCAGCAGAACATCGCAACAGCTACGGGTTCTTAGTTCAAGCGCTGGAAATGCGTTACGGTGATCAGCACATGCAAGAGGTTTATCGACTTCAACTTCGCAATCGACTTCAAAAGCCAGGAGAAACTTTACAACAACTATGCGCAGATATCGAGAGGTTAGTGCATCTGGCTTATCCTAGCTTTGGACAAGACTACATCAACGAAGTAGCAAGAGAGACTTTCCTTAACTCTTTTGCTGACCGGGATCTACAACAGGCAGCCAGATTGGCCGGAAAGAAGAATACCGCAGAAGTTTTGGCTTATGCTCTGGCATACGAGGCAGCGAGGCAAGCATCAAGAAGTGCAGTCCGCCTCAGAGAGATCCACACAACAGAGGATAGTTGCAACAGAATGAATGCAACGGAGGTACGCGGTCGACTCCGATGCTGGAACTGTAGCGAACCGGGTCATTTGCAAAGGAATTGCAGAAAGCGAAGGAGAGCAGAGTCTCCCGAAAATAGGAGTGGCGGAACTTGCTGTGAAAAATGCGGACATCGGCAGAAAGGTGACCAGAGGGAGGCCGAAAACAATGACTCCGTGTCTCCCCGCAGACAGCAGCAGGGAAACGAATAAAGACTAACTCCATGGGGCGGGAGTTAGTCGGGGAAATCGAAGCCCCCGGTGTCATCATCACCACTATAAAACAACTGCAGCGTAGTGGCAACAGCCTGGTCATCGATGGAAAGATTGGAGCGGAAAAATGCACAATAACTGTAGACACTGGTGCTTCAAAATCTGTTATCCGGGCTGACATGGTCGGCAATAAATGGCTGAAAGACGCACGACAATACAGACTGAAAACTGCAACAGGAGAGCCAGTACGATTACACGGGGAAATTATGTTGGATGTGGTTCTTGCTGACATTGGATTTTCACATTCATTCCTGGTAGCTGATATAACAGACGAGTGTATTCTCGGTCTGGACTTTATGAAAGCACATAAAATTCTACTGGACATTGGAGAGGAAATACTGAGATATGACAACAAGGAGATTCCAATGGCCACAGGATCCACTTGTTATTCGCAGCTTAAAGTCGTCGCTCGTGAAGATACCGTGCTTCCTCCGTGTGCTGAGAAATTGGTACGAGCGATAGTCGATGGTGATCCCGGGAGCTACCGATTTTACCTTATAGAACCAGAAAAAACGGAACAAAGCAAAAATATAGCGATTGGAAAATGTCTGGTGAGCATCGACGACAAGAAGGAGGTATTCGTGAGAGTACTAAATACTAACGAACGAGAAGTACGATTGAAGAAGGATACGGTTTTGGGGAAAGGAGAACCGGCAGAACAGATTGCATTAGTGGAGTGCGCTAACAACGAAACGGTTCCAAAACCAAAGCCAAAGGCCACGAAATTAGTAAACGCAGTGCTCTCAACTAGTTGTCTTGAACAAAAACAGTATCTCCAGGCAAGGAAATTAGTAGAGGATTTCAGTGATATCTTCGCCATGAGAGATGATGACTTCGGGAAAACGGACATGGTTCAACACAGGATCGACACCAAAGATGCCCAGCCAATTAAACAACCGCCGAGAAGACTACCACTAGCCAAGCGGGAAGAGGCAGCCGGTATGATTGAAGATATGAGAAGACAAGGCCTTATAGAGGAGTCGAAAAGCCCTTGGATGTCTCCCGTGGTGCTAGTCAGAAAGAAAGATGGCAGTACAAGATTTTGCGTGGATTATCGGCGGTTAAACGATATCACTAAAAAGGACAGCTACCCATTACCTCGTATCGATGATACACTGGATACTCTCTCTGGAGCTAACTGGTTTTCTACCTTGGATCTTAAGAGCGGCTACTGGCAAGTCGAAATTCACCCAGAGGACCGAGAAAAGACAGCCTTCTCTGTAGGAAACGGCCTGTGGCAGTTTACAGTCATGCCGTTTGGACTGTGTAATGCTCCAGCTACATTCGAACGACTGATGGAATGCGTCTTGCGAGGACTGACATGGAAGACTTGTCTGGTTTATTTGGACGATATCATCGTCGTTGGAAAAAGTTTCGAGGAACATCTGGGCAATCTACGAGAGGTTTTCCAAAAGTTGAGGACAGCCCAACTGAAACTCAGTCCTAAAAAGTGCGTACTGTTCAGAGACCAAGTCAACTATCTCGGACATGTGGTTTCATCCAATGGAGTTCAAACAGATCCTGAGAAAATAACAGCGGTTAAGAATTGGCCCACACCGAAGGATAAACATGAACTTCGAAGCTTTTTGGGACTTGCCACCTATTATAGGCGTTTTGTCAGAAATTTTGCCGACAAGGCTAAGGAATTACATAAACTGACAGAAAAAGGAAAACCATTTATCTGGACAGAAAAGTGCGAGGAAAGTTTCAACACACTAAAACGAGGACTTTGCCAAGCACCAATACTCACATACCCAAAGCCAGGCGAAAGATTCATATTGGACACAGACGCGAGTAATGTCGGGATTGGTGCAGTGCTATCACAAAACTTCGACGGACAGGAAAAGGTCATAGCTTATTACAGTAGAGCGCTGTCAAAATCGGAGCGGAATTACTGTGTCACAAGGCGGGAACTATTGGCAATCGTGGACTCAACCAAACACTTCCACAAGTATCTCTATGGGCAAAACTTCATCCTTCGAACGGATCATGCAGCATTAAAATGGCTGATGCAATTCAAAAACCCTGAAGGACAAGTGGCAAGATGGATAGAGAGACTTCAGTCCTACGACTTCAATATAGACCACAGAAAAGGAAGAAACCATGGAAATGCAGATGCACTCTCCCGGCGACCATGCGTACCAGACTGCAAACATTGTGGACGTATCGAGGAAAAGTGTCAAAGGACGACAGTCGAGCCAACGACAGGATGGGATGACCAGGGACTCCGAGACGCCCAACGCGACGACCCGGATATTTCTTCAATTCTGACATGGAAGGAATACGAGGAAAAGCCTGAATGGAAGGACATTGCTGAGAGGAGCGAGACCCTGAAGAGCTATTGGGCCCAATGGGATTCGTTGTACATGGAGCGAGGAGTATTAAAGCGCAAATGGGAAACCGCTGACGGTACCTCTCATCGAATGCAGGTATTAGTCCCTCGCGTTAGAATAAGGGATATTCTTGAGGAGTGTCATAACGGCGCATCAGGAGGACATCTGGGAGTCAATAAAACTTTGGCAAAAATAAGAGAGAGATTCTATTGGCTTCACATGCGAGATGATGTTGCAGACTGGTGCCGTAAATGCACAACTTGTGCCAGCAGCAAGGGCCCTCGGGTAAGAACAAAAGGAGAAATGCAGCAATACAACGTGGGAGCCCCATTTGAAAGAATCGCAATCGATGTGGCGGGACCTTTTCCGGTGTCAGACCGAGGAAATCGATACATTTTGGTGGTCATGGATTACTTCAGTAAGTGGCCCGAAGCATATGCCATTCCAAATCAGGAAGCAATCACTGTTGCAGAGGAATTAGTGAACAATTGGATCTGCAGATTTGGTGTTCCTCATGAGCTTCATTCTGACCAAGGGAGAAATTTCGAATCGCAAGTTTTTCAAGAAGTATGTAAGATACTCGGAATGAAGAAGACCAGGACGACGCCCCTTCATCCCCAATCCGATGGAATGGTAGAACGATTCAACAGGACAATGCTAGAGCACTTAAAGAAAGTCGTTAGCGAGCACCAGCGCGACTGGGACAGTTATATCCCTATTTTTCTAATGGCATACCGGACAGCAGTTCATAATTCCACAGGACAAACCCCTTCTAGTGTGATTTTTGGAAGACAAATCCGGCTGCCAAGCGACTTGAAATTTGGGACACCTGTGGAAAGCAACGAATCTACTGGCGGTTATACAGGTGAACTTCGTGATAGACTTGCAGATATCCACCAGCTCGCAAGGAGGAATCTCAAGATAGCCAGTGACAGGATGAAAACAAGGTACGACCTCCGAGCAAACTGTAGCGGATTCCAGGAAGGTGACCTCGTTTGGCTGTTCAACCCTCGAAGACGGAAAGGCAAGTCCCCGAAACTTCAGCGTCAGTGGGAGGGGCCCTATAAAATCCTAACACGGATCAACGACGTGGTCTACAGGATTCAACAAGGACCCAAAGCAAAGAAGAAGATTGTGCACATAGACAGGCTGTGCCCATATCATCAGCCGGATCCAGGATGGACAACTGTTCGGGACGAACAGTCCTAAGAAGGGGGCAATGTGATGATTATGCGCCATCTGTTTGTCGAGAGGATGAATCAACGATTTTCGGTTGTTGTCTGAACTAAGAATTTAAGTACTAAACTAAAATTGGAACGCGCGATAAGTGAAGACAACTTCAAGCTCCTGGACGAAAAGAATAGAACATACCACTAGGCTCGAGAAAAAGGACTCGAGAAGGTTCCAGAAAGTAGACAAAGGTAGAACTGCCTATATAAAAGCGCCTGGCAGCCGCTATCGAGTCAGTTTTGATTATAAAGGCGATACAAGTGTTTTAAAGTGAGAACAGTGAAAAGTAGTGAAATAAAAAGCGATAATTAGAATTGAATAGTGCGAAATATTGAAATTGCTAGTGATTATAGTGAACTCTAAGAATTGTGTTTATTTTTAAATTGTGTTTGGTTTGTAATAAATAAGTTTTGTTTGGATAATTAAAAAGTGTATTCCTTAATTAATCCTACGAATCCGTTAAGCAGTAAAAACGTAACAATAGTTTAACATTATTGTAAAATTACATTGCAAAAGGCAATTTTACTCTATTTTCAAAGTGGTATTTAAAGTCATTACAATGTTTATCGTAGCAATTCCTAATTTCGATGTAAATCAAGTTTCAGTGAAATTATATGTAATTGTAAAAGTGCAACAGTCAGATTAAATTTTACTCATCTTTCCAAATGAAAAATGCTACGGGTTTGTAATTTTACTTTGTCATTCTAAGAAGAATAAGAACATGAAAAATCATGCCCACGCGCCATTAGTGAGAGTTTGTTTGAACAGAAAAGACCATCCTATCAAGTGCAAAACTATTGTATTTTATAGTGATCGTGCTAAATAAGTGCATTTTTAGGTGTTTACGATATTTGTTAAGGTTGGTGATTTCCTCTTCCTATCCTTTACTTAATAAAAATATATTGTTAAGATGTACGTGTGTTTAATGTGTAAAAAACATTTTTCAAGGAATTTGTTATATGGGCGACACTTGTTTATTCATCGATTTATTAAGAAAGGTGTTTTTCGTTGTTACAAATGTAATCAAAATTTCTCTAAATATAGGTCTTATTCTTCACACAAATATAGGAAACATCCAAAGGAAATTCGTTTAGCATATAGTTTTCAATATAACTGTGAGATTAATAACTGTGATTTTAAAGGTTTGTGTGAACAGTCAATTACAAGACACAAAATAAATCATTGTAAAAATGGTGATAGTGTTCGATGTATTTTGGAGTCATGCTCATCAATTTTTAATAATCAATGGTCTTTTAGATCTCATATTCGAAGAGTACACAACTTTTTTTTAAGTTCGAAAAAAACTTCTCCATTTTCAGCCCAGAATTATTTGTTATTTCCTAACGAAGTAGCTGTTAAAGATAGTGAAATAGGTATGCAAATATTGAAGAAATCTAATATCGCACCTGAATTTCGCGGATTTTCCTTAGAAGATTTATGTATTCAGCTTAAAGTGAAGCATAATGTTACAGAAAATATCCTTACACTAGTTATTGAAGAAATTAAAAATGAATTGGACAAATGCAAATCTGTTTGTGTGAATGACTTAAAGGCTATATACAAAAAATATAACTTGTGCAAACAAGTGTCAGATGACATTAACGTTATTATATCGAAAAAGCTAAGGTTTGTGACGAATGATATTACTAGATCCACTTATAAAAGGAATGTTTTCTATTGCCAAAACCTACATTTAGTTGAACCCAAAGAAGTATTTCTCGCCATAAATAAGAAGCATAAGAAATGTTATTATCATTACATTCCTATTTTGGACACATTAAAAGTTTTATTATCAGATTTGTCAGTTAAGGAACAAATGTTCACAGAACAGCGTGCTTGCAATGAAAATACCTACTCTGATTACGTTGATGGTAAGATTTACCGTAGCAATTCATTTTTCAGAAGTGGTAAACGACTAGAGTTAATATTATATACGGATACTTTCGAAGCTTGTAATCCTTTGGGCTCCAGCAAAGGAAAACACAAAATAATGGCTGTATACTTTATACTTGGAAATATAAAATCTCATAATAGATCTAAAGTGGATAATATACAATTATTAATTTTATGCAAAGACCTTTATCGCAAGGAATTTGGGTACAACAAAATATTAGAAAAACTTTTACTAGATCTAAAATTGCTTGAAAACGAGGGAGTGGTAATAAATAAAGAACGGTTTTTAGGATCTATTGTAGCTATTTGCGGTGATAATTTGGGATCACATCAAATAGGAGGCTTTGTTGAAAATTTTAGCACATGTCAATATTTCTGTCGCTTTTGTTACATTACTCTTGATGAATTTCGAAAATCTAATGGCAATGCGATTGGTGAAACAAGAACTCCGAGCAGCTACGATAACGACTTTAAAATGTTAAAGGAATCTCAAAACAATAATTTTAATGGGTTAAAGCAAAAATCTTGCTTTAACCAACTTAGGTATTTTAATGTCAGCACTCCCGGGCTGCCTCCCTGCACAGCATATGACTTATATGAAGGTATTGTTCCTAAAGACTTAATGTTATGTATTTCGTATTTTGTAAGGACAGGTATGTTTTCGTACAATTATCTTAATAGTATGTTGAAGTTTTTAAGTTGTAAATTAAAACTCGGCATCTCATTTCCTGAAATGTCCAAGAAAACTAAGAGATTATCAGGAACAGCTTCTCAAAATCATGCTTTGGTTTCTATTTTTCCTTTGGTTTTAGAAAATTGTGAAGACGTTTTTGATTACAACGACAGAGTCTGGAAAATGTTCGTTAATCTTTTCGAAATATATGCAATAACCTCTGCTTATGAAATTAGCTATGAACAAGTCAAGTTGGGGGCCTCGGTAGCCTAGGGAGTAAGGCACCTGGCTACTATCCCAGAGGTCCCGGGTTCGAATCCCGGCCAGCCCCACGGTCCTTCGCCTTTTCCACTTTCCCACCCACATAACTTTCCTTCTTTCTTCTTCCCTCTTTACATTCCTGATCCCTCCTGTCATAGAATTCCTTAGCCCTTCCCCGCTCCACCAAAAAGCGCATGTCATCGGTTGGTTGATGAGATTCAACTCGTTTCAGGAGGCATAACACTCCAGCGAGTTGTTTCTCGATGCCCCGATGTCAAAGTCGCGACAGTAATGGTTGGAAGTAGGTGGACTAAAAATATCGCGGGTAGGTTGTGACAGTTCCTTTCTTCCCCGACTAGAGCTACTGTTCGACATTGCACTCTATATGAAGAAAATAGATTGTCGACACAGTATAAAGGGCGTTTCCTGTGACTCTAGTCTTTCACATAAAAAAAAAAAAAAAAAAAAAATCGAATTTTTAATAAACAATTACCTTCAAATAAGATCAGACTGTTTTCCAACTGAGAATTTAATTCCTAAGCACCATTATATTAGTCATTATCCAAATTTTATAAGACTTTTTGGTCCTTTGAGTAAATTTTCTACATTGAGGTTTGAAAGTAAACATCAGTATTTTAAAAAAATCTGAAAACTTAAAAAATTTAACAAAACTTTTATCGCGGAGACACGAAATTTTGCAAAGAACCATAACAAATCGTTTCAATGATATAGTTATTTCAGATGAGGTACGAGAAACGACTTGTTTTTAAACTTGTTTTAAAGAAATTAGTTACAAGGTTGGAAGCTTACTGCCTTTATTTATAGATGAAATAAACAGAGTTATTACCTTAAAAATTAAACTAATATTAATAAATTCATTGTATTCTGATGTCGCTTTTTACGGAAGCATACATGCTATTGATTTTGATTATGTTAAATGTATTTATTATATGGAAGAAGTTTCTGCTAATAACGAAATAGTACAATTTCGTAAATTGCTTTCTCCCTTTCCCATTTCCATTTTTGTCACCAAAAATACAAATATTGCCGTTTTGAAACATACAGTACCACATTTGTTGTAAAGGTAAGTTTAAAATATATACATAATATATATAATTGATAAAAGAACACTTTTTCTATATACTTTATTAGATGCCGAAGAAAGTATTTATGGTTTGGAGTGCAGACCGGACAGTAAAGAAAAGCTTTTGCTGTGATGCAGATATCGTACAAGTTTTAAAAACAGGTAAAAATTCATCAATAGGTTTTTCTGGTGGGATGGTCCAAAGTACTATTATCTCCTTCGATATGAGCCATCCCACCGGAAACACCCTGTATAGTGCAATTGTTTTAAATTATTGATTGTAGCAAATGAAAAGGGTCTACACGGTAATCGGATTGTTTTAGAAAAAAACGGCACCGACATAGAAGACTCTGAAACGCTGGAATTTTTTCATCATGAAGTTTTTATTATACTGGATGCCGATTCAATATGGACACCACCTATTACTACAGATGCTCCACTACAACCAACACTCCCAAAATCAAATTATGATGTTGTTTACTTAAACACTTCGCCAATAGAGAATAGTTCCATCGGGCAAAATGTAATATTTTCTACTTCTGATGTTACTGCAAATCCGTATATTACATCAAACATTCTGACGTCCCCCCAGAGTTCAGCTTCAGACACATCATCCATGACAAGCGGAGCATTTTCTGATGATTCATCAGCAGAAGATAACATTGGACTAAAACAGAGCAAAATATTATTTAGTCAATTTAAAATTAACTGGGAAAAGCTTCCAAATCAAATTCTTGAAATTTTAAATAAAGAACAGCCGCTTCGTGAGTGTTATTTCAATGACTTTGTTCATTTTGTTGTCAACGAAATGCGCACGATTGCTTTTTACATATCCACTCCCATAATGCGGAGGGTGGCGGAAGATATAATGGCGAAATACCCTAAAAGCTTTGGAATTACAAATAACAAAGGCATATTAAATACAGAATCAGCAAACCTTACAGCTAAATTGCAATATCATAACAATTATTTAAACAGGAAAGAAAGAAAACGAAGTGTTTCACAAAGGCTGTCGCCAAGAATTTTAAAAAGAGTTAAATCGCTTCATGAGGGCTGTCCAAATTTATTCATAGATACCGAAGAAACCGATGACTCTTTAGAAAGAAAAAGACTTTTCCTCAAAGAAAATGCTCAAGTTAAAACCTTAAACCAATTGGAAATAGAAAAGATGGATACATTTTTCAATGAAACTTACTGTGCACAGCGACAGTTTCTGAACAATTTTGAAAGTCCTCCTCGTATTGATGAGATTCAAAGAAAATGGCCACACTTATTTCAAATAAAATATACTAAAATGCATTTTATTAAGCTTATCAATAACAATATCGATATGGAGACTAATTTAAAAGAATGCATGGAATCTGTTTTGTCCATTGGGAAAATTCGACCTGGAGGAGGTCAGTCAATCCATAAATGTAATAATTTAGAGCAGGAAACTTTAGCTGTAGTGTCATCTTATTTCGCGGAAAACTTAGATTTTATCTTTAAATTGTTCCAGGTAAATTAAGAAATTATCGTGATATATTAATTTTACTTCACTGCATTCTTTAAGGTGGGTACTGACGTTGATGATGTGGATCCACCCTGTAATTCGCCATGGATTGCTGCAGTTGGTAATTTTATTAAAGATATTTTTTTTTTTCATTAATTTTGCTTTTTTTAGAAATAGATCCCAATACAACAATATATTATATATATATTGAGAAAACAAAATGTTCTACTGCTCAATCACTTTTTAAAGCATTAGAACTACAAATGATGTACTTTTATATATTTAATATGTCTTATCCTAAAGAAGCAAGCTTAACTTTTCAAGGATTGCAAAATATAATGGGAATATCATCATCATTCGGCCGATGTCAAAAGAAAACTCTGGGAAATAAATCAAAAATACACACCTTTTTAAAAAACGTAAATAAAAAAAAAATCTAGAGATAACTGTTACGTATGTCACAAATTGATATGTATTATATTTGATTTAATATTTTAAATTTTTTGATGTATGCTACATAATATTTTTTTGACATAAAAGAATACAATCAAATAACTAACGTTAAAAAATATTTGCCAACTATGTTTTTTTAATATAATTAAATACCACTTTTATGTCATTTAAAAAGAATTATATTATTGGCTAAATTCTATTTTTGATTTTGTATTATAAATGCTTTCTAAATAGCGTTAATATTATATACATCCTAGTAGAATCTTGTTTTTGATTTATACAATTAAACACTGAAGACTTGGTTTAATATTACTTTGAAAAGAATTTATAAATACATATTTTTAATGAACTGTTTCGGTTAAATACTTTATAAAGATGATAAAAAGTTAATATAAAGTCTAATGGAGTGTTATTTCTTATTTATGAAGTTAAAAAACAGTACAAGAGTAGATTTTATATTACTTTCAAACGAATTTAAGATATAGAAATATAAGTAGGGCAGGGCGGGGTCGGTTGAGCCACGGGGTCTAGTGCGCCACCTATGATAGCACCCAACCACTGCATGAAAAATAAACAACCGCTGTATGCAAAGTCACAATCGGGATACGTCAGAGGTTAGGCATCTATCCGCCACTACGCGAGTCGCCGGCATTCGTTCAATCTGTGTGCACGCATCCAATGCTATTAACTTGGCGCCAAAAGTAAAAAACATCCCTTCGTTGAATTTGGTTTTAAACACACGTCTGTAGTCATACAGTAATCAAGTAAGTGTATTTTCCCTTCAAATTAGTGTTTATAATCGATTCCAATCTCAAAAATAAGCTATTTGCACTAATTTTTGGGTGATCTAATAAATTAGAAGCAATTCAGGGATGGGGTCATTTGAGTCAAAACAATCGGGGTCAAATGAGCCATGTTCAAGTGACCACGATATTTTTAATTTGAAGTTTGATTGGAATTTTTTTGTTAAAGTTAGGTGTTAAATCACGCCATGTACAAATCTTTCTACGTTGATTGTTTTTTTATTTTAGGATGCGAACTTATAAGCGGAAAACGGAACGTGCTAATATTTCTAAAGATCAAATAAAACATGCTGCACTAAAAATGCATTAAAATTTACCTTACTTTTGCCTCCCACGGCCTCAAAAAAATCGTAGGGGGTGTATGACCCCTCAAAATTTGCGTAACAGTCTCTACTACTAGGAAAAAATACCAGAAAAATTCCACCTTGCCTCTAAGGGGGTCAAAAAAAATTTTATGGCTGCAACAGGTAAAATGCACTTTATGCACTTCACGGAAATAGTCACCACGGCCCCAAAAAAATCGTAGGAAGCTCGTAGACCCCTCAAAATCTTCGAATTTAATCGTACAATTACCCAAAATTAAAAAAAAAATCCGCATTTGCCTCTAAGGGGGTCAAAACTCAAGGTCAAAGTTTGACCCCTTCTAGAATGCACCCTATGCACGCCACCCATGTCTAATTTATAAAACTAGTTAATTACAATGTAATAATTTCAATCAATCGATAAAAAGTCATTGCACCTCACCTGGGCCTAAAAAAACTGCACTGTATTTTATGTTTCTGTACATGTAAAACTTGAATGCCCTCTGGCTCAACGGACCCCGTTGGGTGATTCAATAGACCCCGCCCGTGGGGTTCATTGAGCCATTTGAGTTTTTATATTATATAGTAAATATAGTCTTGTAGGCATTTAATTTGCCAAAGTTTTTTATATCGTTACACGACCAAATAAATAAACAACTGATTTAAAGATAATAATGGGTTATATTGCTTCTTTAACTGGGCGCTACATTGATTTGAACCAAATCATGGTCATCTGACCCCGCCCTGCCCTACTTTTAATGAAATGTTATGGTTAAATACTTTATGATAAAAAAATATATAATTGAATTGAAAATGTCGCAAGTTAAGATACTAATATATTAACTATTACTTGTAAACCAAGAACTATACTTGAAATTAATAAAAAGTTTTTAATTTACAGCAATCTAAGTTTTGTTAATTTGATTTAATTCAATTCATTCGAAAATATTTAATTTATAACAAATTATAAATAAATTTTTAATTTTAAATAAATCTTCGCAGTATACTTTATATTAAATAAATTGGAAAAAATAAAGTGTATTGATATTGTATTACTGACAAAATGACGATTAATTAGAAAAGTTTAAAATACTTTATCATTTCTTTCCAATTACAATATTATTTTATCGAACACAAATTAGGCGTTTCTTTATTGAAACTACAGTATCTTCTGTTGAGAAACGTCTAATTTGTGTTCGATAAAATAATATTGTAATTGGAAAGAAATGATAAAGTATTTTCAACTTTTCAAATTAATCGTCATTTTGTCAGTAATACAATATCAATACACATTATTTTTTCCAATTTATTTAATGTAAAGTATACTGCGAAGATTTATTTAAAATTAAAAATTTATTTATAATTTGTTATAAATTAAATATCTTTGATTGAATTGAATTGACTGAAGCATTTCCCCTCCAAGTTCCCATATGCAAGTGTAATAGTCCTTTTGAGGATAGCATTTTTACTCTTCGTACGAGTGCTATTACTATCCACGAGTACACTCCGTTGTTGTAAATTTGCTATCACAATCTTTAATATTACTCTCTATGTTTGCAATTTTACCCGCTGGCAGGGTAATTTCACTCATCGGTGAATTACATTACACACATATATTGTAATTTCACAAACCCTTGCTGACAAGACTGCGTAGTAATTTTTACCCTTTGCTGTATTAGTATTACATCGCAATGTATATTTACTACGATAATCGTTGGCAAATCTTGTGCCAACGATTATTGTAGCAATTTTACCCAGATTTTTTTTAGAGTGTACATGGCAATCAGTTATCCTCACATATTCGAGCCAAACTTATAAAATCTCTTGTTGTTCCTCATTTCCTTTACGGCTCGCTGGTGTATATTTCTGTCGATTCATCCTGCCGTTGTCGTCTCAAAGTAGCATTTAATGATTGCCTCAGGTTTATTTTTCATATGAGAAGATCTGATGTGTCGGGTGTCCAAAATTCTTTACTAGGTTTTGACCTTTTTCAGTTCCTTGATCTCATGGCCTTGCTTCTCTTACATAAAGTTTTTTATACCAAAAGTCCCTGCTATCTTGCTGATTTCCTCTTTCCTTTGCAATCCCTGAGATCCATCAAATTTCTGATTCCTGCTCATATTTCCCTAATTGGTAGCCGGTCCTTCTTTGTGTATACCCTGAGAATCTGGAATAGTCTTCCAAATCATATACAGCGAATGAGCACAGCCATAACTTTTAGAAAACATGCATCGCTCTTTCTATCTTCTTCCTCCTTTTCTCACTAGCTTTCTCTATCTCTGTTTCCTCTCCCATTTCTATCTCATTTTTAATTTTTAATTCTTTAATTCTATTTTAGTACATATTTTAATTTCCATTTTAATTGTAATTTTTAATTTTAAGCTTATGTTTGCTTTTTATATTTTTTTTTTCTTTCTTTTATATCCTTATACATATTATGTACTCTAAAAGATGTAAATCTTGTGTACTTTCTTTGAAATATAATTATTATTATTATTAATAACAGGACACGCAAATTTTTGGTATCATCTAAAAAGAATGAGAGCTCTTTTGGATGACGCTTATTGACTGTGCCTGTAGGAGCACGAGGCATAAGCTTCCAATTCAATTTCAGAACATTAATTGAAACTATTTATTAAGTTTTGTAGTGCAAATCAATTCCTCATTCCTTCTGCTGTGCTATGCTGTCTATTATAGTATTATAATTTTCATCAACACAAAGGTTTTTCAATAATTGCTTTTCGATAGATAAAAGTGCTAAGCTACTATAGAGATCTTCCCCAATAGAATTTCTTAAATAAATTTTAGTCCTCTTAAGGGTTGAAAAACTGGCACGCCCCGCTGATGCACTTGTTATCGGAATATTCAAAGTTAATTGAATTAATTTAAAAAATTCTGGGAAGCAACTTTGCAACTTATTTTTTATAAAATAGTCGTTCAAATCTTTAAAACTCTTATTCCCCATCTCTTCATCAGAAAAAAGAATTGATATTTCAGTACGCAAAAAACCGAAATCGAAAATATTTGGGTAAACTAAATTGTTTAGTAAAGGTGTGGGAAAACCTTTAGAAAAATCGGAATAGAAGGATGTGTCAAGGTGTTGCAGAAAAATTAACTGCCGAATACTCTGGAATCGTACAGTTAGTTCCTGAGATAAATTATCGATTATATCATAAAAAATTTGACTAATATTACTTTCAACATTTATTTCTATTTCGTCTATAGAAAATCTAGGTTTTTTCCGCTTGTTTCGCAAAACACAAACTCCATTTGTTTGGCTAAAATATAATTCAAACTGAGATCGAATTTCTTGCAATTTTATTTAAAATTCAGTAATTTTTTTAATACAATAAGTGATATCGCTTGATTTTGTTTGAAAAATATAGAAAATCTGATCACTAAAGGGGAAAATTGAAGAAAATACATTTAACCGAAAATTGAACTGAAAGTCTGTAAGAATATATAATAAGCCATGTGCTGCATTAATAGTTACACTATCCCAAGAGCCACTATCAACAATACTATAAAAAAATCCTCTAAGGCAGCCTTATTTTCAAGTATAGTTAGCACAAGCCTGCCATTATAATTCCATCTAGGGGTACCTTTAGGGTGCATCTTTCTAAATATTTCATCAAAAGCGAAGCTTCGTTTCATAGACTAGCTGAAGAATTTTGAAAATCCTGATAAAGAAGAATAGAATAAACGGCACTCTTTAATTTTTGTAAGATAGAGGTTAAACCTATGAGCAAACCAGTGAATAAAAACTGCATTGGGACAAGTGTCTCTTATCATCTCTTGTAAGCCAGATAATTCTCCAGACATTACTTATGCACCATCGTAGCTCTGTGAAATTAACTTCTCTTGAAGGTTGAACTCACTTACGATTTCAACTACATGACTGTGTAAAAATGCAGTCGACCTATCTTCTGAAATATCCCGAAAACCCAAAAACTTTCGTGAATAACGCCATGTTTATCTACATATCTTAAAATTGTAGAAAGTTGCGATTTCACAGAGATATCTGCAGTTTCATCCAAAATTATTGAAACAAATGAAGCGTTTTCAATTTCTTTTTTTAATAGAATCTAAGATTATATAAGAAATTGACGAAATTAAATCATTTTGGATATCATTCGATAATATTGAAGATGTTTCGCAATCATCTAAATGACTTTTTAACTCGGGATTGTACTTTGCTAGTAACCCAATAGTTTCAATATAATTCCCTCTATAATCAGAATTAACACTTTCATCATGGCCCCGAAATGACAATTCTTGAGATCCTAGGCGCGAAACAACATCAATAAGGCATCGAAGAATTCCTCTATTTTTCTTAACTTGCTCATATGAAAACAACAAGCACGGCCGACAATAAAGTTTGTTAGTGAATTTGCAACCTGTTAACCATTCAATTTCACCATATATTTTACATGAGAAATGTCTGGTGAAATTATTTTTTGTAGATGGTTGGCTTAAAGAAATAAAGGATTTTGAACGGCCGTTATATATAATTTCCCTTTCTCTTCGAACGACCTAGATGCAAAAGATTACCTCAGGAGTTCCTCAATAATGCATGCACAGCTATTCTTTTCACCCATATTGAAATTCTAATATTTTTTTTTTAAATAAAAGCAATGCAAATTCAGCAAAAAAATAATTCTTGTTGCTGTTGTTGTTGATTTTTAAACTTTCCATCTCCTAAGTGATGGTATAACCCCAAGGTTATAACTGGTATAAGGTTTTTCAACCATATCAACCACTAATTCTTTGTTAGTTTAAAATTATTTAGCTCCAAAACTTTAGGCTTTTGATAAATAAATTATTATACCGCGTGACTAACCTAAAAGCCCTTATCTTACATGTGGAATCATGACGCCATTTTGAATGAATGATTATACAATTAACTGTAGTGAAAAATTTGACTGTTTTTAGAGGTGTGCATTAATTTCACAGTTAACCTTAATATCTTTGTTCTATAGTTATTAATTTCCAAGCAGACTTTGGATATTTAAAAAATAGAAATTCCTTCTTAACTTTTGGTATTTTACAAAATTTTCTTTAACCCCATACATAATTGTGTTTTTTTTTCTTTAACCTGATTAATTGTACCTTTTATATGTGAATGTGTTGACTTCCAAAGATGTTACTGTTTTTTGTTTTGCCTTTATGAGTCAGTTTAATTTGCGTTATCAAGTGTTAAAGAATATAAAGAAAGTAGAACATAAAGGTCCCATTTAACTGTAATGACTCGTTACATTTCATCGATTTTTACCTAATAAACCAAAATTTCGACCTTGCCCGCGGAACTTATGTGACGTACCATGCGCCTCGACAGATCTTCCCCTACATACACCTTAATTAAATAAACCAAGTATACCTGCTAAAATTCTTATAGAAACAATATAGATACAGCACACTTTTAACTCCTTTCTACAAGGTTAATCTTATATTATTCTGATTATAATAGTTAAAATTAAAATTAACAAAACTGATTTTATAACATCTGCCATTATCTCGTCCCACCCTCGCCTTCGGCTCTGCTGTTTTTGTAACGTGCATATTGGACTTAGATACGGGGTCTAAATTTCTTGTGGTTATTCTCCTCCCCTTCACACACCCTTACTTCATATATTCTTAATTTAAAACCCAAATCCACTTCTAACCTCATCACTCCCATTTCTTTACTCCAAATATACCATGTAAAACAATGACAGACTCTTCCTTAACCTTACCTGCTCAAAGATTCCTCTGAATATTTGTCTGGTTACTCTCTTGTCTATATTTATATACATATAATTCAATCAATTCTCAAATTCATATATACACCCTCATATATTAATCATATGATCTCCTTACTGGTCAATAGAACTACCACAAACACTAAAAATATATAACTCAATATTGAGCCACATCAAGCAACCTATATGCCTTTTCTATCCCATTATTCCACCTTTACAAAATTAAATCTAATTACTCACGATACATTACATTTTAACATTTTATCTAAACTCTCCCCTTGTAAATCTTGTCTTATATTGATAATCTCAAAATCTCATTTCAGTCCATAATATGTTTAACGTAACATTATACCCCCATTAACACAATAATTTATCTATATTTGGGCAATATCAATATCCATCAATTGAAATAATCTAAAGCTAACTCAGTAACCACTAAACTACCATAGGGTAATTTGATATTTATTGCACATCTTCAACGCTAATCTACAAAAATTACCACTTGCTACATAGATGATAAGAGCCAAATACATAATTAACAAACGGATTTTCTCTTATATCTGCCATTTTCTCTTACAATTCTCACCCTCGCCTTCGACTCTGTTATGTAACATGCGAATTTGATTTTGATACCAAGGTCAAAGAACTTGTGGCGACTACTCTCCTCCCCCTATCCCTCCCTTACTTAAATATCTTCTGAATTCAAAAACCCAAATTTACCTCCAATCCTTCTACTTCCAGTTCTTTACAACCAAATTTACCAATTAAAATAATTACAAAATCTACCTTTCTATTACATTCAAGATTCGGATTGATTTCTCCACAATTATATACATATAACTCAATTAATCCTCAAACCATACATAAACAACCACATCTATTATTCGCATCACTACAATATTGGTCTCTAAATTCGCTACTTACTTCATAATTACAACTACATATAGAACCATATCAAATCAATCTGTTTACCTCTTCCATCTACCATCCGTACCTTTTCAGAATCAAATTCAATAACTCATAATACAACACACAGTGGCGGATTTAGGGGGGGGCTATAGGGGCTTCAGCCCAGGGCGGCAAATTTTTAGGGGCGGCAAATTTTCAAAACATTTTTTTATATTTTAACCGGACAACGTATATATGAGAACGAATGATAATTTGAAACCACATGTCATAAAGAAGGTAGTAATCAGAGACTATTTACTGTACACATTTAATCCCAATCGTTTACGATATCCTTCCTAAACCAACCGTCGTGCGTAATATATTCATCTGGAGAGCCACGGTATTAGTTCAGTCAATCTGTCAAAAGAATTGCACAGAAAAAACCAGTCGGATGAAACCTACCTCAGTTGCTACCTCTGTGGGTTTTTGAAAAAACTCAAAAAAAAAATTCAAAAAAATTTTGAAATGCATTTTTCTCGAAAACTATGCATTCTACAGAAAAGTTTATTGGAAAAAAAATGTAGAGGGCATCGTTATCTACAATTCCACCAACTGCGCACATTTTTTGTTTTACAATATTGCACCAATGACATTAATTGTAGATAACGATGCCCTCTACATTTTTTTTCCAATAAACTTTTCTGTAGAATGCATAGTTTTCGAGAAAAATGCATTTCAAAATTTTTTTGAGTTTTTTTTGAGTTTTTTCAAAAACCCACAGAGGTAGCAGGTGGCCACGCCCAAGTAAGCTTTCTTACATCATTTCCTAACGACTCACCTACATTTCATCCGACTGGTTTTTTCTGTGCAATTCTTTTTTTTTCGACAGATTGACTGAACTATATACAGAAACAAGGTAGTGTAAAAGACTGTATACCGTAAACGATATTTTAGTGCTGACGTCACGTGGGGCCCACTTTCCATATAAAGTCGAAGCTGTTGTTGTTGTTTCTGCATTAGGGCTGACGTCTCTAGGCGCCCAATTTTTACGGTATTCAAAGCTGTCGTCTCTTTTACATTATCTTATTTTTCTGTATACCGTGCTGGAGAGCGATGTGTCAGATGGGTCTAAAGGCCCCAATACACGAGCACTCCATTATGGCGACACTACAATGTTGCCAGTCCATTGGATCCGGTCCAAAATTAGGGCACACACACGATAGAGCCTGAGCCAATCAGCCGATTGCAGTCGGTTAGACGAGCACAGCACTTAAATACAATATTAAGTGATATCGTCGATTCATTTTCAAACAAAAAATCACGAAGGAAGTTATTTTAGTTTTGAATTCAAAGGCTACCAAATCATTGTTTTAAAAGACTTAGTTTTTAACTGATATTGTGACTTCAGTCAAATACGGCAAGTTATGAGTTGTTCAGTGTTAATGTAAGAGTAGAAAAAAATCCCTCGCTTATACAGAGTGGAAATGTTAGATTACATTCTTTTTTGTAAGGAATTTATTGTAATGAAAAGGATAAGAATGCTATATCATTAATATATATCTATAAAACTATTATCTCTGTTTTTTCATTTCCGAAATCAATATAAGTTGTCGTAAAATATAACATTAGGAATATTATTTATTTTAAATGATTGTTGTTGATGGTGAGTTCATGTTTTTAAGGGATTACTGCTGACATTTTCCGTCACTGATAGAGACAGTGCCGTGGCCCGTGGAGACGCTAAAACATGGTACGAGTAAACATGGTACGACCAAAAACCCGCAGACGGTAAGACATGTGCTAAGACCGATTTACTTGAACACCGCTTTCTTGTCAAAATATTTCAAGTTAATCTGTCATTCAGTTGTCAACTGGTAAATTGAAACATTTCGTGTACGAGTAAATTTGGTCAAACAAGTCCGCAAATGGTAGGACATGGTATCATCAACACGAAACTCCGCCCACGAACATCGACGGAAATCAAACCAGTTTTGATTTTAGTCGGACCTTTGGTCGGACCAAAAAACTGGTACGCGTACCGGCCCGTACACGGCTAACATCACCTCGAACATTGTCCCTGTACCATGTTTACTCGTACCATGTTTTAGCGTCTCCACGGGCCTTAAGGCATAAGCCGACGAAGCCCAGTATTGGGGCCTCCGCCTTGAGGGGGGCCTCTTCATATTCGATTTTTTTTTTTTCAACAAATTTGAACGCAAAATTCAAATTTTCTTATTAGTTATACAATGATAAAATTAAAAAATCTATTAGCATAAATAATAAGTTTTAATTTATTATGGGTTTTACGTTTTATAAAATATACAAAAATATTTTCATCCAATCATACTCAAAATAAAATATTTTATTAAAGTAAAAAATTTACAATAATTTACAATTTGTTCCTTGATTTTTTTAATGCAAAATCAGAGATAATGGTTTCAAAGTCGATGTTGTTACAAAGATCTGATTCAGTAAACATTAGTGCCAAACTATTCAGTCTTGTATCTAGCATTGTATTTCTGTGCTCATCTTTTAAGAAATTTTAGAGCTGAAAAAGATCTCTCTCCAGTGCAGTTTGTTACCATCATACATAAAAATATTCGGAAACATATTTCAATATTTGGGAAAGTAGAAACTAAGAATTCTTTTTTTATTCTGGCGTACAAATGAATTATCGATGAATTACTCATTTTTCCTGATGTTTCCAAATAAAATTTGAAATGAACACATTCAGAAATCAAAAGATTCTGTATCTATGTATATCAATATCATATTTTTCAGCTAATGTTTCACACCTTCCTTTTTTTGCTTCGTCAGTCATCTCTTGCAAATGGGGAAAAAACTGAAATTCTCATTGATTTTACTATACGCTAATTTTCGTTTTTTCAGGTTAACAGAAAGAGAATCTATAATGGGATAAAAAGTTTAGATTTTTAATGAATCTTCTTTGTTGAAAAGAGTTTCATCACTTTGTCCCTCGAATCTTGTTAATTTAGCACTTCTACTCTTTAATCTATTTTTTTTTTTTTTCATTAATTGTTATTTTATTACTCTCAATGAATTCTTTGGTTTTTCTTATATAATCATCAAATGTATCTCTTATATTATAAAAGTATTTTTCGAGCGAATCAAGTATGTAAGTTAACAACCACAGCTAAGTCCAATGTCTCTTTTTGCAAAGTTTTGTTAGTTGAATTGATTTTAAATAAAACAGCATCCCAAAAAATGGTGAGAAAAATATTATCAAATTGAGTTAGTTTTTCGAATAAACTTGAAGACACGAGTCTAGTCTCACTTGATTGTGTTGTATCACTGGAAAGTAGCAAAAGAGATTTTAAAATATTGCCATAACTTCCACGGAGAGCAGTGAGAGCATCACTTCTGGCTGACCATCTGGTATCGGATAACGGTTTTAGCAGCTTTTTCTTTGTCACGTAGGACTGATACTAACTTTTGCCACCTGCATGTGGGGTCCGAAAAAAAGTGTACAATTTCTGCACTAAATAGAAAACTTGCTTGACCACAGTACTACAGTCTACGCTTTAAACGCTAATCAAATTCAAAGGTTGGCCAGCGCAAGGTACATACTCAGCGTAGTCTAGCTTGGAGGCCTGAATATTGTCCTGACATATTTGACGCATTGTCATATGACTGGCCACGACAGTTATTGATACTGATACCATTATCATTTAAAAATGTTAAGACGACTTTAGACAAATACTCAGCTCCATGACCTTCAATAGGAATAAATGCCAAAAATCTTTCACGTGACATAGCGAATAGTAAAAGTCAATTGGTCCTGATGTGAAATGTCAGGAGTTGAATCTACACTTATAGAATAATACTTTGCTGCCTTGACTTCATTTATTATTATAATCAAAAATTTGTTTTGCCATCAGTTCTAAAAGTTATTCACAAATATTGGGGAATACCTAATATGAACGCTTGCTCACATTCACAGAATTTATAAAACATATTTTTTCAATTTTTTAATTACATGGTTTACAATAAAGTTTCAGCAAATTAGCATTTAACTAGTTTGGGTAACCTACTTTTTCTTCGATTTAAATGGGTTTTAGTATTTGTCAATTGACTTTTAAGCCTAATGCTTTATGAATATTTTTGGGGGGCCTCCATCTGTAGTGGCTTAGGGCCTCGCAATCTATAAAGACGGCACTGGATATAGTCCATTCAAAACGCGGGGGGGAGGTGTTCCAAAATAACACCGTTAAGAAAATCGAATCCTAAAGGTTTTTGGGGTCGCTGATCGCGAAAATCGAGGTCCCGCGGTCCTAAAATTAGGGCGTCACCCCTAAAAATGCAAAAAACACCCCTTTTTAGGGGGTTTTCGCGATTATTTCAGTAATAATGAAAGCTAATGCGATGAAATGCACCTTTTTTAATATTTATTTGCGAAGGGGGTTGATTTATACTAAATTAAGGCGAACTTAATAGTATGGGGTATTCCTAAAGGGTTGAAAGTACCCCTAAATTGGCGAAAAATGGCAAAAATTGTAAACTTTTTTTTTTCAAGTTTATGCTTCAAATTCCATTGTGGGCGTACTGTCAGGCAAAAATAAATTATTTTCAACCCTTAAGGGGTTAAAACTACCCCTACTATAATAAAAACAACTTAATATAAAAAAAAAGAAATATTTTTTTTTTTTTCAATTTACCCCTAAGGTTTAACTCCTTTAAGAGGGTTAAAAATTTTCCAAATGTTTTAATAATATTTCATCAAATATAAAATTTTAATGCAAAATAATAAATTTCAATTTGTTCCAATTACAATTTTAATGTGGGGGTAGTTTTACCCCCTTAAGAGTTGAAAAAATTAACTTTTTGCTGATAATCCCTTTTGAACCAAATTTCAAACAAAAAGCAAAAAAAATTTTTTGCATTTTTTTATATAAAGTTGTTTTTATTATAGTAGGGGTAGTTTTAACCCCTTAAGGATGTGGGGGTAGTTAAGAGTTGAAAAAATTAATTTTTTGCTGATAATTCCTTTTGAACCAAATTTCAAACAAAAAGCAAAAAAATTTTTTTGCATTTTTTTATATAAAGTTGTTTTTATTATAGTAGGGGTAGTTTTAACCCCTTAAGGGTTGAAAATAATTTATTTTTGCCTGACAGTACGCCCACAATCGAATTTGAAGCATATACTCGAAAAAAAACTTTTTTTTACAATTTTTGCAATTTTTCGCCAATTTAGGGGTAGTTTCAACCCTTTAGGACTACCCCTTATCATAAAGTTCGCCTTAATTTAGTACAAATCAACCACCTTCGCAAATAAATATTAAAAAAAGTGCATTTCATCGCATTAGTTTTCATTATTACTGAAATAATCGCGAAAACCCCCTAAAAAGGGGTGTTTTTTGCATTTTTAGGAGTGACGCCCTAATTTTAGGACCGCGGGACCTCGATTTTCGTGATTAGCGACCCCAAAAACCTTTAGGGTTCGATTTTCTTAACGGTGTTATTTTGGAACACCATAACGCGCGTTTTGAATGGACTAATAGAGAAAAACCTAAAATGTAATAAAAATTGTTTATCTTTAATCGGTGATGGCAAATGCCCGTTATAACTCTTAAATAACAAATCTAATCATTGTATTTCACACTTCTTTCAGTATCTCCATCTCGGTGAATTTTTTTTTCTCCAACTACTAACGACAATATATAAAGCTGCTCATCTCATAAAAATTAAAATTTTCTCTGTTTACGATTACGTGCTTGGGTTTACGATTACGTGCCAGCTGGCGAGGGTGACATTCTTTTTTTAGCATAAAAACTCTTGTGTTGACGGGTTGGGCGTGATCGGACTACTCGTCGCCTCCTCTCCTCACTCTATATAAAACAAACGTTTGACTGTATTTCAAATCATGGCTGTTTCCAAGGGTAAAGTTTCTTCCCAGAACTCCACACAATTCAATAGAACTTCTTTACGTCTTCGCAGCAAATCCTCTGACAAAGAGATGATAACCCCCCCCCAATAAAGACCAAATCGGCAAAAAAATCAGAAGTAACTCTCAACAGAAAGAGCTCACTAAAAAATCCACTATAAAATCACCACAAATTTCAAACTCAATTAGAGAAGAAGAATCAAACTCTTCGATCAAAGAAGCCATCAATACCATTAAAAATCAACTGATTATTACCGTACCTACAACAACTTCTGAAGTTCATAATCTCATACCTTCCCATAGCAACAACTTGAACAGCCATGTTTTAAATCAAATCCTTTACGACGAAAATGACAATGGTCCCTTTGCAATCTCCATTAAAAAAATCAGGTTACAATCCAAAGAATGGCTACCTTTAAATCCTATGAAACTTGGCATGAAATTAACATCAATATGTGGTGTAGATCAAATTTTCAAAGTTGCCTATGATACCTGTAAAATAACCTTTAAATCAGCTTCCCATGCAAACAACTTCATTATAAATCCGCCTCTTTCAGAAGATCATAAAGTCTTCATTCCCCTAAGCTCGTTTGCATCTCCGATCTTCCTACAGGGAGTAGATGAAGAAATAATGGAAGATCAAATCTTAGAGTCTTTAAACATTTCCAACCCAGAATTCAAATTTATCAAGGTATTCAGGATCAAAAGGCACAAATATATCGATGGAAAAAAAATACGAAAAAAATAAAAGTATTCATAAAAGGCTCAAATATTCCTTCCTCTATCAAAATTTTATATCTTTCTTTTAAAACTCACAAATTTATCAATTCCCCCTTACGATGTTTCAATTGCCAAAGATATGGTCATACTGCAAGATCCTGTAAAGCTAAGCACTCCATATGTGGAAGATGCGCTGGTAAAGACTGTGGAGAAGGCAAATCATGCAACAAAAAAGAGAGTTGCATAAATTGCAAAGGTAACCTTGGGTCATATGATACAGCATGTCCATCATGGAGAGAGGAAAAAGAAATTGTCAAAATAATGCGGCAAGGCAACTTTTCCAGAGGAGATGAATGGAGAATCATAAAATCGAGATCCAGATCTGCAATACAGTCAAGCCATGGTGACATTCACAACTTAACAAATAAAAATAAAAAAAAACAACACCGGATAGGTCTGAGGGGGCGAGGGATGGTCCGAGCTCGCAGAACAAAAAACTGTCCTCACCAACAAAAAAAAAAGAAAAATCCTTTTAAGTCCCCGCAAAGAGGAACCCCCTCCCCAACCCCTAAGTCACCACCCCATCATGGAATTGAGATAAGCAAGTTTGTGAAAACTCTTAAATTATAATCAATCAAATTTCTTAACAATGTCTGTATCAATGAGAATGACAAAAAAATAACTTCTGAAATAACCGATGAAACCCATAAATCCTTGATTCATAAATTGCTCCCAAAGATAGATGGCACCAAAATTATAGACTCAGCTGGAGTAACATTTAAATCAAGATAATCCAAATCTTACAGTTAAATATACAAAGTATTTTAAAGAATCTTGATGAATTGGAGCAGTTTATAACATTGTCTAATCCTGACATTATAGTAATTGCGGAGACATGGCTCAAGCCATCTGTTATGTAGAAATTTTGAGCCGCCCTCAAAATTATTCAAGTTCCAACATAAATCTCCAAAACTATTTCTTAATATCAAAAAACCTTGAACCTTTAATGTTATATACACTAAATGTGCACGGGGCCGGTAAACGACCCGTGCTCAAGTTCTAAGTGTAACCTGAAACGCCAAAGGAAATTGGCAACAAATATTTAGCGCAATTTGCCTTGCGAAATTAATAAAGAAAAAAGCTCGTAAGCAAATTGCGCCAGTTTCAGGCCACTTAAAGAAGGGTCTGACGAATGCATTTCTCCGGCCGGCGACCTCAACCTTGGGTCAAGCACCAGCGGGTGACTTTTGCACCAAGGTTGAAGGCCCGGAAGAAAAATGCAAACGGAAGATTTTTCTTTAAGTGGCGTTTCGGGAAAATGAGGATCGATCGAGTGATCGATCGTGGAGTATTGTAGTAACCACGGTCACAGGCGGGCGGCCAATTTGAAGAATCTGTCGAACCAGGCTACGCGGCGCGTTAATAAAAAAAAGTTGTTTTTCCAATCGCGGCAGTCGGGTGAAAATCAATAAGTGAAAATTTAATAGTAGTGTAATTTTTGATTTTATCATTACATTAATAAATAGTATTGTAAATTTTGATATATGAAAATCAATAAGTGAAAATTTAATAGTAGTGTAATTTAAATTTAATAGTAGTGTAAATTTGATTTCACCATTACATTAAGTATTGTAAATGATATGTTGTTCAAGATCGACGCCACTGCACATATTTTAGAAAAGCGCTCTTCTCCGGACTAGAGGAGGGAGCGACCAGCCGCACAGGAGGGGAACCAGGAGATGCTGTTATCAGCTCCGTGCCGATCTGCCGATTGTGAAGGAATCACTCTCTGGATAACCAGCCGCTGAGCAACAAGTTTATTCTAATACTAATATTTAAGTTCCACAAGTAACAAGAAAAATAAAATAGTTTTATAACGTGGAAATGTTTCGTTGTTAATCACTTAATTTCCGGATGAACTGCAAATAATCATCTCGCCAGTTGAAGATCCGCTAAGAGCTCCACCTCATGGTTTTTTTCACCCGTTCGCACCCCGCCGAGCATCACCACAAGGTTCATCCCAGCTCAAACATTGGTCCTTCGAGCCGGATTCTTGTCCCCAAAGGTGAGTACTAATTATTTGCACGTTTAAGGTCATAAAATAAAACTATTAAAAGCAACAAGGTGTTTGGTGTCTATCAATTATTGAATAAGCGACACTATAAAATGTTCTTTAACCCATTAAATAAGGAAAATTAACGGCTATAAGGTGTAGCGGAATAACGGTTCACCCAGAGAGTCCCACGCGTTTCATTAGCGAAAAATCCAAACAAAAAAAAAATCAATTCAGTGACCATGTGAGTGATCGCTTCCAGATTTGCGAATTTAAGCTGTAAATTACGAATTTTGTGAGTTGAAACTTGATAAAAGAAAAAAATATTTGAATTTTGAGTATTTTATTGTGTTTAGAAAGTTTTTGCAATTTGAAGGATAAAATTGTAGAAAGCAGATAAAGTTTTGTGGCGATCGATTAAAGTTTTCGTTGTGAATTTGTACGGTAAATTTAAATAGAAAATTTCGCGTCTTGTAATTTCCTAAAGTAACGTGACTTCTTTTTCGAATTTAAGCGGTAAATTCCGGAACAAAGACACTCGTCGCAAAGGGAATTTTGGGGATTTATACGGTAACTCTATTAAAGGAAAATATATTTGAATTTTGAGTATTTTATTGTGTTTAGAAAGTTTTTGCAATTTTGAAGGATAAAATTGTAGAAAGCAGATAAAGTTTTGTGGCGATCGATTAAAGTTTTCGTTGTGAATTTGTACGGTAAATTTAAATAGAAAATTTCGCGTCTTATAATTTCCTAAAGTAACGTGACTTCTTTTTTTTCGAATTTAAGCGGTAAATTCCGGAACAAAGACACTCGTCGCAAAAGGAATTTTGGGGATTTATACGGTAAATCTATTAAAAGAAAATATATTTGAATTTTGAGTATTTTATTGTGATTAGAAAGTTTTTGCAATTTTGAAGGATAAAATTGTAGAAAGCAAATAAGGTTTTGTGGCGATCGATTAAAGTTTTCGTGGTGAATTTATACGGTAAATTTAAATAGAAAATTTCGCGTCTTGTAATTTCCTAAAGTAACGTGACTTCTTTTTCGAATTTAAGCGGTAAATTCCGGAACAAAGACACTCGTCCATTGAAACGTATTGCAATAAAGATTATTTGGGAAAGTATGCGGTAAATCTGTTAAAGAGAATAGTTACATTAGAAGTTTTTGAGCACTGTAGTTTATTGAAATAGAAAGGTTTATTTGCAATTTGGGTGATAAATTTGTTAAAGGGTAAATAGACTTAAAAAATTTGCTTGAATCACATCGAAGCTCCAATCCTTTACGGCGTTTTCGCGTATCCGTGATAAGATGGCCACCGTAGTTCAGTTGATGAGGGATCAGGCAGCCTTATATGAGCAGATAGTGAAATTTACTGCGAATTTTAACAAGTCCCCTAAGGAAAGGCTAAAGAGTGAGGGTCATCTTAAAGGTCGAATTGAAGTCCTAAACGAGTTGTATTCGACTTTTATCGAAAACGACAGAACCATTCAGACATCAGCGTCCCCGGAAGAGAGTAAAAGTGATTATTTCAAAGGTAGTTTATACGACGATTTTTGCAGTATCTACTATGAATATAATGGTATTCTGAAAGATCATTTATCTAGTTTAGCCCCTCCCCCCATCTCAACTTCTCATACTAGCTCGGAAGTTCCAAACAATTTGTCTCACAATGTGACTAACGCGCTGGGTCTTAGTGTGAACCCGCTGAATAATGAGGTGAATCAAGGTGATGTCAGGCTACCTCGCATTTCGATCCCCAAGTTTTCGGGAGATTACTCGTCATGGTTGTCGTTTCACGACATGTTCAAATCCATGATTCACTGTAATGACCGCATACCAGCCGTGCAGAAGATGCACTACCTAAAGACCTGCCTGACCGGTGATGCTGAAAGAATGGTACGATATCTAAATGTGACTGAAGATAACTACGCCATAGCTTGGGATTGTTTGTGTAAGAGGTACCAAAATACTAAAGCTCTCGTTAATACCACACTAAAGGCGCTCTTCTCTCAACGCTATGTCTCGTCAGAAAATTCCCTTGATATCCGTCAACTGCTAGACTCTACGAACGAATACCTAGCCACCCTTGCGAACTTGGACGTTAGAACCGATCAATGGGATCCTATGATAAATTTTATTATATTAGAACGTTTGCCAAATGAGACCAGACAATTATGGGAACAGAGTCAAGGTACAACAACGTCACTTCCCAAACTCTCCGAATTGTTTAACTTCCTAGAATCCAGATTTCGGACGTTGGAGGCTATCCAACCCCAAAGCTCTAGACGAAGTGGGCCCAAACAGATTACTGCTAAATCGCACATTTTTCATACCCGGCGATTCGCATGTCCGCTGTGCAGTGGTTCTCATGCTCTCAAAAGGTGCTTCAAATTCGGAAACATGAAGTCGGACGAACGAAGGCAGAGATATAGAGAATTAGTATGTCGCGTTTGACAGAGCAGACATCATACTCTCTTGCATACTCAAGATCGATCCGAAGCTACCCCCAAATCCAGTGATCGGATTTCCCCATCTACGAAAGAAGATACAGCATGCCAGCAATCAGCGCCCGCAACGATCAATTCGTATTTTTCACGAGATAACAGGCAGGTCCTATTAGCCACGGCCTTATTAAACGCACGTTCAAGCACTGGTGAGCTTCACACCTTCCGAGCCCTTATTGATCCAGGGTCGGAATCGACGTGTATTACCACTAGGGCAGTACAAGTTCTGCGGATAAGACCTAGGCGCGATTCCGTTCAGGTAATGGGGATAAAGAATACCATCACGGCCAAGTCGCAATTTTCCGTTTGCCTCACCGTCCAACCCTGTTCAGAAGAAACACCGGAGATCCCCATTAAAGCAGTGGTTTTGGACACGCTAACTGGGCTCTTACCTCCAAGACAATTCTCGTCCTCAAGTTGGACACACATCCAAGGGCTATCTCTCGCAGATCAGACCTTCAATTCCCCAGGAAAGATAGACCTCCTCCTTGGAGCTGGTGATTATGCAAAAATAATCCAGCATGGATTAATTTGCGGACCAGTGGGCTCTCCCGTAGCCCAAAGGACGGTCTTCGGTTGGATAGTGTTGGGCGAAGTCAGTTCAGATGAGGCCTCGGTTAGCTCTAGCCGGTATTCGCTCCATAATGTTGTAGTGAATTCTCGTTCTCAAGACAAGGAAGAGTGGGATATGCTTAGGCAGTTTTGGGAAATCGAAGAAGTTTCGTCTCATCCCCCAACCTCCAGTGAAGATGAACTATGTGAACAACTATTCCAGGAAACTTATTCACGCACACCCGAAGGTCGTTACGTAGTGCACCTACCCTTTGTTCCCCTTCCTGAAAGTGAAAAACGGTTTGGGGACTCGCGTGTAACAGCAGCAAAACGGTACATGGGATTAGAAAGACGCCTCAATAAGGATCCGGATCTGAAACAACGTTATCAACAATGTCTCGAGGAATATTTAGCGGACGGACACATGGAAAAGATTCCTGTGTCACCTGTAGGTGATTCCACAGAAGGCATCTTTTATCTGCCACATCATGCTGTTGTGAAGGAAGACAGTTTAACAACTCAGACTAGAGTGGTTTTTGATGCGAGTTGCAAATCATCGAATGGCTACGCACTGAACGACCGTTTATTGCCGGGACCCCCACTCCAACGTGATATATCTCTTCTTTTGTTTGAATGGAGACAGCATAAATTTGTTTTCACCGCTGATATCGCTCGAATGTACCGTCAAGTGCGTGTCCACCCTTCCGAAAGCGACTACCAAAGAATCATTTGGCGTCGAAAACCAAGTGACCCTCTTGAGGATTACCGCCTGTTAACTGTCACCTTTGGAGTTTCCAGTGCACCATTTCTTGCGATAAGATCCTTACATCAGCTAGCGCACGATGAAGGAAATGATTTTCCGGTAGGAGCTCAAATTTTGCTCAACGACCTATATGTCGACGATGTTCTGTCAGGAGCTAACACTTTAGAAGACGCAAAGCAAGCCAGAGATCAAATAGACTCTCTTCTGAAACGGGGTAAGTTTGAGTTGAGGAAATGGACTGCTAACTGCAAAGAGTTAATCTCCGACATTCCAGGAGACCGACAATCATCGTCTTCATCCGTACTCCTCAACAAGGAAAATTCGGTTAAGACACCCTAGGATTGCGCTGGTCCCCACTCCAGGACTGCTTCACTTATGACATTCGGCCGAAATTTCTGCAACCTCCCTTCACTAAGCGAACTATCCTCTCAGAGGTCGCAAGAATTTATGACCCTTTAGGGTGGTTAGCACCTGTTGTTACTTCAGCGAAGATCCTTCTTCAATCTCTATGGCAGAGAGGCCTCGACTGGGATGAGCCAGTTCCGGAGGACTTATCAATGAAGTGGCTGAGCTTTCTCCAGCTACTTCAGGAATTGAAGGATCTTTCAATTCCCCGGTTTTTGGGTACCGACCCAAGCAGTAGTGTACAGTTCCATGGGTTCTATGATGCCTCCGAGAGGGCATATGGAGCTGCATTATATCTTCGGTCCGAGTTTAAGGGTGCTGTCTATGTTCACCTGATCAGCGCGAAGACAAAGGTTGCATCGGTGAAATCTGTGACGCTGCCAAGACTGGAGCTCTGCGGAGCCGTATTGCTCTCCAGACTGATAAAAAAATTCCTCACTTCATGTTCTAAAAGGATCGTCAAGGTATTCGCTTGGACGGATTCGACAATTGTCCTCTCCTGGCTTCGTCGTCATCCAAACAATTTTAAAACCTTTGTAAGTAATCGCATATCCGAGGTCATAGGTAATCTGGGTGCAGTTCATTGGAAACATGTAGCTTCGGCCGAAAATCCTGCCGATTTTGCGAGCAGAGGAGTCTCTACCATGGAAAGAGTAACAGATAGTCTTTGGTGGCATGGACCCAGTTGGCTTTTGCAGCCAGAATCTCACTGGCTAGCTCGATTCGATCTTCCCGAACCAAACTCCATGGAATTCGAACTCAAACCGATTAAGGCATTTTTTACCCAGCAGTCCCAACCTGACTCAATGTTAGAAAGGTTCTCGTCCATCGCTCGTCTTCTTCGGGTCACGGCCTTTTGCGAATTATTCGCCCACAAGTGCAGACTAAAGACTTCTCCGAAAATCTCATTTACCAGCTTTGTAGATGAAGCTAGGATATTCTGGTTTCGACATGAACAGAAGCGATACTTCAAAGAGGAAATCGACCGTTTAGCTGATGGAAAGCCAGTCAACAGCGATAGCAAACTGAAATCATTGAATCCTTTTCTAGATGAGGCAGTCGTGTTACGTGTTGGAGGTCGTTTACAAAATTCATCCCTGCCCTATGGGGAAATGCACCCAGTTATATTGTCTCCTGACAGCCATCTCACCCGCTTATATATATTACATGCCCATGCTTCCTGCCTTCACGGAGGACCCACTCTCACCCTCGCTCTCCTTCGGAAAACAGTTTGGATTATTAACGGCCGTAGGAGCGTCAGTAAATTAATCCAACGATGTATGCCCTGCTTTAAAAATGCTTGCAAACCCCAAGCTCAGCTGATGGGAGCTCTTCCTTCTCCTCGAGTTAAAATTGCTCGACCCTTTTCGGCAGTTGGGATAGACTATGCAGGTCCTTTTGATCTTCGTGTGTCAAAGACCCGAGGCTGCCGCACCTACAAGGGTTACGTAGCCATCTTCATTTGCCTTTGTACTAAGGCTATACATATCGAGGTGGTGAGTGATCTAACAACGGCTGCATTCATGGCCGCACTCAGGCGCTTCATAGCTCGCCGGGGACTAACTCGCAATTTCTACTCGGACAATGGCACCACTTTTGTAGGAGCTCGAAATCAACTAGAGCGTATGATCCAAGCAATATTTAAGCAAGCAACTCATCAAGCTGCTGATGCCTACAGTATGGAAGGCATACAGTGGCATTTTATTCCCCCCGTCTCTCCGCATTTTGGGGGTTTGTGGGAAGCCGGAGTCAAGTCAATGAAGCACCACTTGCGCCGAGTAGCTGGAGAGGTTCCTATGACTTATGAAGAACTGTCCACACTGGTAGCTCAAATCGAAGCGTGTCTTAATTCGCGGCCCCTTTGTCCACTAACCGACGATATCAATGACTTAAGAATCCTCACCCCTGGCCATTTTTTAACAGATGATTCACTCTTAGCCCCTCCCGAAGAGGACCTAACTTCCCTTAAGCTACATATCCTCGACCGATGGAAATTAATACAGCGATTAAAGCAAGACTTCTGTAGAAGCTGGCGTCGCGAGTATTTGTCTAGGCTACAGCAACGCCCAAAATGGATGAGAGCTTCTGAAAACGTCAAAATAGGTGACCTAGTTTTAATAAAGGATGACAAACGACCGTCTAATCAGTGGCCCCGTGGGAGAATCCTTCAGGTTCACCCAGGAAGCGATTATCTCACATGAGTTGTAACAGTAAAAACCCTAACTGGCGAATATAAACGCCCCGTAAATAAAATCTGTGTGCTACCGGTCGAATCCGCAAATTGACACTTATAATAGTTGAAAAAAAAGAAGAAAAAAAAAATATATGTATATATAATAATAATAAATAAATTTAATGATACAAAATTCTAAGAATAACTAAGTAAATGAAATGCTTAACTGAATTGAAATGAAAACTACCATTTTATAGTTCCTGGGTATACAACCAAACAAAACAAACATGATTGAATTACACTAACCCTTGATCTTAATTTAATTTGATGAATGAATTTAATGATAATTAAAATGTGCAACTATTTAGTACTTCATCTATCTTAGCCCGTAATCCTATCCTTTTTTTTCGAGCATATCTGGACCAACCATCAAAGGAGACGGTGAACCCAAACAGCCAGTAGAATGAGTGACACCATGGACACATATGAGATTGAAATCGTTATTTCAAGGCGCGGAGGATGTTCAAGATCGACGCCACTGCACATATTTTAGAAAAGCGCTCTTCTCCGGACTAGAGGAGGGAGCGACCAGCCGCACAGGAGGGGAACCAGGAGATGCTGTTATCAGCTCCGTGCCGATCTGCCGATTGTGAAGGAATCACTCTCTGGATAACCAGCCGCTGAGCAACAAGTTTATTCTAATACTAATATTTAAGTTCCACAAGTAACAAGAAAAATAAAATAGTTTTATAACGTGGAAATGTTTCGTTGTTAATCACTTAATTTCCGGATGAACTGCAAATAATCATCTCGCCAGTTGAAGATCCGCTAAGAGCTCCACCTCATGGTTTTTTTCACCCGTTCGCACCCCGCCGAGCATCACCACAAGGTTCATCCCAGCTCAAACATATGTGAAAATCAAAAAGTGAAAATTTAATAGTAGTGTAAATGATTTCATCATTACATTAATAAATAGTATTGTAAAGTTTGATATGTGAAAATCAAAAAGTGAAAAATAGTAGTGTAATTTTTGATTTCATCATTACATTAATAAACAGTATTGTAAATTTTGATATATGAAAATCAAAAGGTGAAAATTTAACAGTAGTTAATATAGTTTTTGATATACATTCAAATGAAAATCAAGAAGTGAAAATTTAATAGAAATATAGTTTTGGATACACATTTAAATGAAAATTAAAGAGTAAAACTTCAATAGTATTGTAATTTTTTGGGATGAAAATTAAGAAGTGAAAAGCGAGTAGTATTGTAGTTGTTGATATACAGACGTATAATAAAGTACCATTGTAGCTTACGAAAAGAAACTTGTTCTGTACACTTTCCAATTTTATTTATTTACGCACTTGTGTAACTATCTTTATATAGATGAAATAAACTCGACAATAAACAAGTGATTTAAAAGTGTGACCTTCTTGGTATGCGGTGAGTAAATACTGTTATAAAATAAAAAGAAAAATATCGTCCTATATACAGTGAGCATCAATATAAAGTTAACACAAATTCCCCTTTTTTATTTTGAGCCTTTTGGGGAGCCTCCAGGACCCCCTTAGAGGCAAATGCGAATTTTTAAATTATTTTTTAATTGTAGTAGAGACTGTTACGAAGATTTTAAGGGGTCGTGTAGCCTCCTCCGATTTTGTTTGAGGAGGTAAAAACGTGGTTTTTTTAGACGTGGGTTTTTTAGTGTATTTTACAATGCACCTACAAAATGATGTAATTAGCCCCCCAAGTGAGGTGTAATGAGTTTTTTTTTTGATTAATTATGAATTATTACAATTAAATCAGCACGACATGGGTGGCGTGCATACGGGTGGTATGATGGGGGGCAACAATGGGGCTCAACAAAATATTAAAATTATATTTTCGAAACGTGGTAACTTCATTTCACCTTTTTTTTTTCTTTTTTGCTATGAATTTGTTAATATTATTTTTGAAGTGAATAAATTTTATTTTTTGAATTGCGTTCATAAATTTGTTTCGAAATAATCCAAAAATAACAAACTTCAATCACTTATCAAGATGCTATTGAATGAAACTTTTCAAAATTGCTTGTGTTAACTTAATATTGATGCTCACTGTATATGCACATTAAAAGTCGGTTAATATCTGGTATATAATCCAGTGTAAATAAACCTAATCACAAAATTATATAACACATCTGACCATGTTAAACTGCGAAACTATAATATTGTCAGAAAAGACAGAGCTGGCGGTTATGGTGGTACCGCCATTGCAATACACAAAAGCATTCACTTCAGGGTTCGCCACTTTCCTAACAAATTAAAATCATGTTCAATTACCACTACCAATCTTAAGCTTAATATTAACATCTTTTCAATTTACTCCAGTCAAAACTGCAGTAACATTGAATTCAAGAAAGAACTAAATAATATTCTAAAGCTGGTCAATACATCACAAAAAACACTCATTCTTGGGGATTTCAATTCCAGAAATACAACGTGGGGTGACTCCATTACAAATAGAAGAGGGGTTATTCTTGAGGGGGTCATGTCGAGCGGGGGTTTTGTCAACGTCAACAACAATAATCCCACCTGCATTACTAGAAGAGCTAATCCCACTAGCTCGATTATAGATCTGTGCTTTGTTAACTTTATGGATTGCCTTATTGAATCCAAGATTAGGCATGTTTCAATTAGTGGCAGCCCTCACATACCAATATCCATCAATTTGGAAATAGATCGCCCTGTTATACCTAAAATTATGAAAATATCTTATAACAAAGCATTATCTGAAATAAAATCCTTAACCTTTGATGAACATGATGACTTTGATATTCTAGAAACTCTATATAATATAATTCATAAAGCCTCATATATTACACCTTCTTCAAAATACAATCTCATACCAAAACCCTGGTGGAACTCAACCTTGAACAAACTCTATAGACTCAAAGCGGTGGCCCTTAAAAAATTTAATAAATTTAGGAAAATCTCTGATCTCATTCTACACAATAAAATAAATGCCTTATTCAAAAAGGAAAAGAAAAAGAGCAAGTCTGACTCATGGAATCAACTTATTCAGGAGGTATGTCACAAAAAGTCTATAAGTAATTTCTGGAATATTTTAAACAAATTCAAAGTCAATAAAACAGTTAGTAAATTCTCTGCTTATCAACTTTCCTCTACGGAATATTTGAACCTCATAACTAATAAATCTACATCCAAAAACCAAATTCCCTGCTTACATCCAATCTTACCTATTGACCATATCTCCTGGACAGTTGACAATCTCGACAACGTACTAAAGTCCAAAAATGGTAAGTCAGCCCCCGGCATTGATCTATTAAATTTTGAAATGATCAAAAATCTCAACACAAATGCAAAAAAGGCTTTCATTTCCAAACTTAAAGAGATCTTCACTACGAGTGATATTCCATCTAAATGGCTTGAGATCAAAATTGTTCCGATACCAAAACCAGGTAAAGATCCAACTAGTATAAATAGCTACAGACCCATTTCATTAATCTGCACCCCCATGAAAATCATCAACATGTTCATCAAAGAATTCATTAACTCCAAAATTGAGAGACAAAATATACTTCCAGGGTAGCTCGTTAAGTCCAATTCTTTTCAATTTATACACGAGAAACCTACATGATATCAATATGAACAATATTGAAGTTTTTCAATTTGCTGATGATTTCTGCCTCTTAGCAGAAGGCTGGGATAAACTGAAGGTTGAATCTTCTCTTCAGCTGGCCTTAAATCATTTTCATAGAATAGCTTCTGACAGTAATCTAAATATCAACATTAACAAATCGAATGTTATGCTTCTAAAAAAAAGGAAATCTCTATCCATCTTCCTTGATGAATCTCTAGTTCCAAATCCCAATAAAATAAAATTTATTGGTTGGACCTTCACTAGCAATTTGAATAGCAGATTGCAACACAAAGAAGCGGTAGACGCACTTCAAAAAAATCAAAAAGTAGTAAAAAAAAATAATTCTTACTCAAATTAAACCTTAAAAAAAACAATTCAATTCAAACTATTCACACTACACGCAAAAACAAACAGGAGATTTCACTTTTCACAAACAAAATGTGATATCACAAAACATCTGCAATGCAATATTCAAAAACCACGCTACCAACAAGATATTTAACTTTTCCCAACAAACAAAATTTGATAGCACAAAATTCCGGCAATGTAATATTAATATCACAATTTAATTATTAAATATTTTAAAGCCGCACTTCGCATAAATACTTGCACTTTAAACTGTCATGCAGATCTAATTCTGAAATATCCCGTGCATACCTACCTCACCGCATGCATCGTGAGCTCGGCGAGACAAAACCGGATTCTCTCTCTTCGAGAAAACATGTAGAACAGAAAATGAAAGAGAATTTAATCAGCTGTCAACATCCTCATATGAAATCATACCCATACCAGTGTGTATAGAAACGTTGCGTTCCCATTCTGATTGCTTGATATCGCCATTTGATGGATTTGTGCCTATAGCTGTTCGCCTTTTACACAGAATAATAAAAAACACAACGGAAGCTACAAAGTTATCAGCTTATATTTAACACACACACCACGCCACTCAGAACAGAATTCCAGCAAACGAAACGAAGAAAACAAAGAGAATATGGTGGGTGGTTACAGACAATTTTTCTATCTTCCACTGTATACACACTGTTTCTGCACACCGTGTCTTCTTATCATAAGTCATATCCCTAGTGTTGCCAGTTTAGCAAAATAGACTACCTGTTTTACCGATGGGCGATTGAACTTTATCCATTGGCTACAGACCGTCAATTAGGCTACTCTCATGTTTTATGATAAATAAAAAAAAAAATATTCTTTTATTAAAAAATAAAAAAATATTACTAAATCAACCATGTGAAAACGTTCACTGCAGCCCTTGGTATGTAAACACATGAGTGATACATATGCATATGTGATTACGTTCTTACGAATTCTTAACGATGGGTGCTTGTGCCTTCCATTTAGACACAGTGAGTGGAATGTGGTTAATACACGACCACCAACGAATTATCATTCTTCCAGTGCCATTCGTTTGAACCCAGCAAACATTATGATTTGAGATCGAATCGAAAGCTAATCGTTAAAATGAACTACAATTGCGATCTCGAAGCCGTTTTCGAATTGAAATCGAAGTAAAAAAGAACGAAAAGGACCGCTAGGTCGAATCGCAAAAGCGATTCGAGTTTCTTTCGTTTTTTTCGCCAAAACGAAAAATTCTCGAAACCTTTTAAAGGCGAATTTTACTTTTAGTATTGTACGCGGTTCTCTTCTTTTAAAATTTCGATTTTTTTTCGTAAAAACGAAATATTACCGTAATTTTATTTCAAAGTATTTCTTTCTCGCTCTCTTCCTGTTCGAGAATTTTTCGAAGCACTCTAAACTTCGAGATGATGTTTGCTGGGAAGGGGAAGAAGTAATGAAGTTTCAATTGACGAGTCTAGCTTTCAAAAGGGATGAATTAAATGTAGTAATATTAAACCATTTTTAAAGCGTAATTAATCTAAGAAATTGAAACGGTTAGCGATGTTCAAAAACTAAAAGTTGACAGTTGAGATTTCTTCGAATTTTTAAGGAAAAGCATGGTAAATATTGGGAGGAAGATGTTCCTAGATTCGATGCATGTATGTACATATAACGGCAAGCTATGTCTTTACTAAAAATACACCATGTAGTCACTATAAAATTTGATGGAGAATTATGAGAAATTTAAAAGAGGTAGACGAAAAAAATAATGCAATTTATTTATAAGTTTTGGATTGGGGCGAATTGAGAAAACGAGATACCGTGGCAGAAAATCACTTTGAAAAAAAAAATCCTGAGATTTATTTATGAACTAGTTTATGGAAAATTAAGTAGCTTTGGCACATACGAAGACAGCACCCAATGCAGTATTTTTGTTAAATATTTCAAGGTTGGCTACATTGAAAGCATCATGGTAGCTTTCAATAATGTTGTCTAGTATAGATATATTTGTGTTTGGAGTTTTGTATTGCTTGTACCTACCCACAAGGAAAATTGAGAATGCTTCCTATTGGTAGGAATAAGGAAGCCTTCCTGTTCGTTGCCCAGAGAAGGTATAGAGAATTTTTTGAATTTTATTTCCGCAAAAGCTTCATTCTTAGTCTTCCATCCAATGACATGGATGGATAAAAAGAATATGAACTAGAGCACGGAAGGGAATGCTTCCAAACTCGAGAATGCTTCCTCGGAAGGTTTCCAGCATTCATGATTGTATGTTTCCTTTTCCTTGTGGGTAGTTGAAATGTTACTTTATCTTCTGAAACACTAACTGGGGTGCCCAGATCTACCCACGTGAAGTTTTGTTTTTAAATTTTTATTGTATTTCCAACAAAAAGGTCAGTAATTTTATTACTCTTTAGCATTTATTTGTTTTAGTAATTATTAAATTAATAATTTTAATTAATTTAATTAAATTCATTTTAATAAATTAATTAAAAGATTATTTTTTTCCTTATATTTGTAAGCTATTTTTCCTCAGTTTTCTTGTTTTAGTTTTTCACCTCGCATAATGGATTTGTATGAGCAAGAGAAAATCGTCTGAGACGTCTTCTCGAAGAGGTGGTACAGGTTGATATAGGAACGATTGATGAATCATCGGATTCTGAACTTGATTGCTACCAGATGAGTGAACATAATTCTGAAACGGAAGGCTCAGCGGGTGTCCGATGAAGAAGATTCCACAAATACCACAAACTTAAGAACACTTTTAAGAAAAGATGGAACCACAAGATGGAGAACTAAAACGAGAAATAGAAACGTTCGTACACGTGCTCAGAATATTGTTGTCCATTTACCTGTAGTAAAGACGTATGCAAAAACCTGTAAGACAATTTTGGAATGTTGAACTTGTTCATAGACGAAAATATGAAACAAATTATCGTAAATTCTACCAACAAAAACCTTTTGAAAGAAACAAATAATAAGCATAGCTATCCAACATGTATTAGAGAAGTGAAGGCTTTATTTGGGTTAAGGTCCCCATACACGGTCAAATTGGATGTACATCTAGATTTTCATCAAACCATGCGCGCAATGAGTTTTAATATCCGCCGGTTGTATATCCGCCCTTCGATGTAAATCCAATTTGACCGAGTATGGGGGCCTTTACTGTACTTTGCTGGGTCTATTCGTTCTAGACGTCAAAACTTGAAAGATTTATGGTCAGTTGGTAGGTTGCGAATAGAAATTTTTAGAACGATGAGCCTCCATGCTGATAAAATGTGTTCGATTTGATGACATAGACACCCAGAGTGAGAGACGTAAAATAGACAAATTTACTCCAATCCGAGAAATTTTCCAAATTTTTTAGGATAACTGTGTTACAGTTTATTCAGTATTTGAATGTTGCCCAGTTGATGAGCAAGTGGTTGCTTTTAGAGGACGCTGCTAATTTCGCCAGTGCATACATATAGCAAATGTTGTGCTTACTTATGAGGAAATGGCAACTGTCAGCACACAAATTGAAGCGTCACTTAATTCACGGTCTCTCTGCCACTTGTTGGATTCCCCGGACAATTTATCATATCTGACGCCGGGCCATTTCTTAGTTGGCGGACCACTCCTCCCTCCAGAACGAGATCTCGCCGATACCCCTGTGAATGCGTTACAAAGGTGGAAACTGCTCCAAAAACTTCAGCAAGATTTTTGGCAAAGGTGGAGCTCAGAGTACCTATCGCGGGTTCAGCAAAGGTCGAAATAGAACGCACCCTCCAAGAATGACGAGATCGGGACCATAGTACTCATTAAAGACGAAAGATTACCACCTCTCAAATGGATTGTTGGCCGGGTGGTATTTTTTTTTTTATGAAGAGCTAGTGACGCGGCTTGGTCGAAAAATTTGCAAGCTTTAAAGAAAAATAGTTTTTTTAGCGTTTTGACGATAAAAATATTAAAAATATTATTTTATTTTGCGAGAATAATAATTCTAAATAGTTTTTACTTGTTAAAAGTTATATTAAAGTTATGATTCCCCCAGGATTCTTGGGAAGAAGCTTGGGGTGGGAAATTGAGGTTATAGTGAACCTCGTGTTAAAGTGCGTCATTAATTTTGATTAATTTTAATTTTAACTTTGATGAAAATTTCTAAATAACTTTAGTTTGTTGTGCAAATAAATAATTAAATAATTATATATTAGATCAGTTTAACTAAGGTGAAGACTAAGAAACCCTTTTCTAGTATGTCTGAGCCTGGGGACCACTGTCCCCAGGCCGGCTCTTCTACCAGTATTGCTCCCGTTAGGGGCGTTAAAAATAAAACAGTAAGTAAGGCTGGGAAAAAACCAAAGCTTGCCCCTCTAGTTGAATTAGGGAAGGACCAAACATTTGTTAAGGAGGTTCTCGCAAATGTAGACTCCTGGACTAACCCAGATAAGAGCCAAGATGCCCTCAACGAACTACTAAAAAACTGTGATCCAATTCAAAAACAGGAAACTAACAGAATTCATAATCCCTCTCTACCCAAGGTGGATCAGTTAAAAGCTGCCCAAATGACAGGCTGCGCAATGGACTATACTGGGGATGCCCCCACTGAGGATAGGGAAAGGCGGACGCCGGCCGTCCCTAACGAAGCTCCCGCTGCCATCGTTGATAATGATGAGGGTTGGACCTTAATCAGACAACGCTCCCGGATAATTAACACTAACAACAATAACATCAGTTCCAACCCTGATAATGGAGGTGGCAACCGCTTTGCCCCCCTTCAATCGGAAATGGACACCGACTCTCCTGACAACAATGTTAATAATAGTTATAATAGTTCTAATAAATATTATAATTCTAATTCTAATTTTAGCAACCCGACTATAAACCCTACTAGCAACAGCAATAATTTTAAGACTGCTAACTCCTCCAATAATAACAGTAGTTCTAACCGTAATAATGGCAGGAAACCTACGGACTTTGATAAAAATGTAGGCGTATCGTAATAGGGGATACTGTCCACCCATAATAATACAAGAAGTTAGTGTGAGATACCTAACAAAAATGATCTTCCATCTTTACCCCGGTTGTGACTTCAAGCTCTCAAGAACCCGTGGAGGGGCTTGTAAGGTCTTCTTTAAACTCAGGGAGCATCAAGTGGGCTTCTTTCAAAAGCTCAAAACCCATAAAGTTATCTCGCATACTTTCTCTCATCCCGATGACCGTCACGAGGTGTTGTAATCACCCCATTAATTTAAGAACATTGTAAGCGATTCACACACCCAGAAATGCCAGCCAAGCGTCTTTTCAAAACACACGCCGATATTCAATTTCACAAAAGGCAATTAAGCTAAATCGCATCCGTTAAAAATATTTCATTCCTATCAAAAGCTAACTCGGTTCATATTTCAAATATACTTATCAGTTAAAAACTGCTACGCTTGCATTTCTGAGTGCGTGGATCGCGGTGACTTATCGACAAGACTGAAGAGAAGTCTTCAGTCTTCGTTGTGTCGCCGGTCTATTAATTCCAACCGTACTTTTGTGAATAAATAATTTGTTAAATAGATATTAAATCCAATTACGTTCTTCTTTAAATAAATAGTTTGTTACAAGTGCTAGTTTTTATTTCAAAAAAGGAAACAAGTTTACATCAGCAGCAAGCAAGTTCAAGAAAAGGACCGGAGGCCCAACGGACACTCTACAGAGTATTCGCCGCCCTCCTCCTAGCAGAGTCAGCCACGGGGTCCCAGGGACCCATGGTCCGGGGAGCGCGGGGCCCGGAACAAGAAGAAGAAGACGCGCCACCGTCCCGCACGGGCCTCCCAAAAGCCACCATACGCGAAGCGTTTTGCCCCCCCCCCCGTTCACGGAGGGCACGGCGTCTCATCCTGGCCAAGTCCTTTTGAGCCCGGGCCAACGAAGCCCGGTGGAAGGCCTCCTCTTGATCCAACTTCGCCTTCTCCTTCAGCACCCGGGCCAACTCCCGTTGGTGGTGCGCCTCTTCATACAATGATTTCTTCATAGAATCACTGAAAACAAGATAGAAAAAATTTTTTTTTAATAAATATAAATATGAAAATCTACCAGGGAACTTACCTCATAATGCCACAGACGTTAAACTGCAACTAAACGTCCACACGAACGGGACAAATCTAGAGCCCCTTATCACATCAAAAAGGGCAACGTAAACAAAACCAAAGAATTTCAAACGAACAAGACGCCTTTGTTTCACGACGACGCCTTGTTCTTTTCGGCACCCCCAAGGAGTGTTACATAAAATAATTAAAAAAAAAACCCTAAACAAAACAAATGCCTTGAAACTCGCCAGCACAAGTACCGAACGAAAACCCAATACCTTATCAGCAAAGGTATCGGGTTACGTTGGGAAAAGTGCAAGAACAACTTTTTAATGTGCAAAGATGTTTCACACATGTCCACGAAATATGCGAGATTGCATAAAGCAAAAACCCTCAACGATTCCCACGTTTGGTAAAATCTCTTAGGGGCTAGCTTTTCACCTTAATCTGGGAAAACGTAACTTTGCCCACCCGATCTAGCGAAATTTGCAATGCGCCGCGTGAGAAACGCGCGGTAAGCAAGTTGCGCAGGTGGGAAAAAGTTCAAGGGCGCGTTTTCCCAGCCGGCGGACAATTTTCGATACCACCACCGGCGGGTGAAAAGTTGAGTAAAAAGAGTGTTGTCTAAACCACGAGCGCGAGCGGGCGATATTTTAAAGAGTGCTGTTTGAACTACCGTAAGCGGCGGGCGAGTCTACAATTTTTAATAAAAAGTTCAAAGTTAACGATTGAACACGGCGGGCGCATCCCCAATTAAAGTTTTTTGGTTTTAACGATTGACGGTGACGGGCGGTTTCGTCCGCTGGTGTTAGTTCGTGAAATTTCAAACCAAGTTTTGCTAATTGTTAAACAAGTTGAAAGATTCATATTTTAGAAATTTAGTGATGTAATCTATTGGATTAAGATTTAAAGAATTGAGTTGATAACAGAAGAAGTTAGTTCGTGAAATTTCAAACCAAGTTTTGCTAATTGTTAAACAAGTTGAAAGATTCATATTTTAAAAAATTAGTGGTGTAATCTATTGGATTAAGATTTAAAGAATTGAGTTGTTAGAAGAAGAAGAGTTGTTTTGAATGAGTTGTTATTTGAAAAAAGAACGATCTTGTTAAAGAAATTGATTGATTGGTTTTGTTAAAAGTGCACAAACATTTGCCAAAAAACACTCTGGCAACATTTAAATAATCAAACCCCAAACAACGCAACAAAGAAATTTCCAACTATCAACGTTTACTAACGGGACGACGACTTCGCACGATCGACGATCGACATCACAAAAACTGGATTTGGCACTGGCTTCTCAACTTTTGACGGCGTGAGGTCCTAACGTGCGGGTGTTCGTCCAGCGGTATCCTTGTCTTCTTCATCAGTGCTTTTAAAGATTTTTTCGGATAGCTAATCGTTTTCAATCACTTATTATTTGTATCGCGGTTTAATAATTGAACTTTAGACTTAAAGTAAATGAAGTAAATCTTTGTACATATTGTGTTATCGAGTGTATATGAATAATATTATAATTTGAATTGGAAACAAAGAGTTTGATTCACGCTTCCTTGTCTCAAAAACATTTGGTCCTTCGAGCCGGATCTAGTAAATTTATACTACACCGGCAACATCAATTGCAAGGAAGTTTAGTGTTAATTAATATAATATGTTCATATTGTTAAACTGTGCTGTGTAAAACATATAAAGCTGAGGTCAAATTACTGTAATTTGTTAAACACGTGGTCAGTGGAGTGCCTACAACACAAAAGTTCTTTGTTAGCAGAGTGTTCTGTTACTTTGGGATATCAACGTTTTCAAGCCAGCAATTTTGGAGCGGTTATCCCAGAAACCGTTAACAACATTCTAAGGAAGCATATTTGAATTCAAAAATTATTCGGAAATTACTGTAAGTCCGTTCCATTTTTTTCTATATTTCTTAACAGTGAATTATATGAGCAAATTGATTAATTAATGTGAAGAGAAAAGCCGCAGGCACATGGAATAGGAGTCCATTAATACATTTTAATTAAATTGTGTAAATTCAGTTAGTTATATGCGGTCCATGCAAACAAAGGAGCAAATCAAAATTGACTTTCAGTGACAGGATCGGGGTACTAATTCTGAGCTCGAACGCACTTCGTTCTCCTTGGTGTTTAATTATCATACTACAGTGCATAAATAATTCAATGTAGATAACAATATAGAATCTTATACCTATTTGCTAAAGTTTATCATCATAAATTTGTAGATAAAAGTGTTAAACAAGCCATAGTTACAGTATCGAGATCTAAAGATAAATTGCGAAGGTACTATTAACCTCCGTTGACCTTAGAACTTTCCGACATTTCCGCACGGGAAAAATAATCGTGTAAAGCTAAGTGAGTGACTTTCTCTGAGTTAGTTCATCTGCGAAATCGTCTACGCCGTTTATAATTACTCGCCTTCTATCTTCGAACAGTTCTACTTTCCCCACGGGATAACACTCTTGCTCATCGAAATGGAACAGAGACACAGTAAAGTCATCCTTTACGCAGAACGGATTGAGAAATTCACTACTAATGTTTTGAAGACCGGTAGGGACAAACGTAACGCGGAATTTCTAAAGGCACGCATTGAATTGATCCACTCATACTGGAAGCAGTTCCAAGAAACCCATGACAACATGTATGAAGCTGCTACTGACGAGGAGCGAAAATCGCTTAATACCGACCTATATTACGACGTTGAGAACATTTACATGGAGACTGTAGGATGGTTACAAGACCAACTTAATGAACAAAAACCTCAAAACACGGATGACAAGGAGACACTCTCCAACGCTAATACATCCTCATTCATCCAGCCTAAACAATTGATTCACAATCTACCTAAGTTAAATATCCCTACTTTCGCTGGATCTTACCTCGAATGGCCGTCTTTCCGTGCAACTTTTCAGTCCCTCATCCATGAAAATGATTCCATCTCACACATACAAAAAATGCACTACTTGAAATCCGCTGTCTCAGGTGAAGCAGCAACTCTTATCAAGCATTTATCCATCACTCCGCAAAACTATGTCTCCGCTTGGGGAGTCTTAGTGACACGCTACGAAAATAAACGTGTTTTGGTCAACTCAAACCTGAAGATACTCATGTCAATACAGAAGATGACAACCGAATCCTTCAATGAAATACGACGCGTTCTTGATGGATTTACTCAAGCCGTAACCCAACTTAAAAATCTAGAGAGGCCTGTTATATACTGGGACGACTGGCTTGTGTTCTTGCTTTCTCAAAAGCTGGACCCTAATACTCGCAAGGACTGGGAAAATTCTATCAGTCAGTCTACTGAAGTACCTGCTTTCACCTCTCTGTGCGACTTCCTTGCCGCCAGACTACACACTTTACAAGCTTTAAATGATCATCCCATGCCATCTGTTAAAACTAACATCGTCAAACACGGAAATGCCAGACCCGCTCACACATACTTACGCAGTTATCACGTTACCTCAGGAAAGTCATGCTTATGCTGTCGTGAGAAGCATCTACTCTTATTTTGTCCTAAGTTTAGGGCAAAACCAAATAACGAACGTTTTGAATTTTTACGTCTCAACAACTCCTGTTACAATTGCCTCAGCAATAATCATAATGTGCACGAGTGCCCATCTATGAATCGATGCAAGCACTGTAAACAAAAACACCACACAATGATACATGGATACCATAACGTTGCCAGTTCAACTTCACCAGCACAATCGGAGCAGAAACCTGCTTGTCCCACTGCATCGCCAACTAGAGCCCTTCTAGCCTGTAGCCACTACACACCAAGCCATGTCTTACTAGCTACTGCCAGTATCCTAGTGCAGTCTCCTGAAGGTCGAACTGTTCGTGCTCGTGCATTGCTAGACCAAGGCTCTGAATCTAACTTCATAACAACATCGCTCGCAAATACACTGAGGCTTAGGAAGAGCCGAATAAGTATTCCAGTACTTGGAATTATGGAATGCAACGCCGGGACAGCAGAAGCATTTGCTACACACAACATATTAACATCATCAGACCCCCCTTGTGTTATCCCAGTTCAATCCTTGATAGTTCCTTCGGTAGCTAATTTGGTTCCAGCCCGGAAGGTACAAAACTCAACATGGTCACATATAATGGACTTACAACTAGCCGACCCCGAGTTCCACACGCCATCACGCATCGATTTAATTTTAGGAGCCGAGGTCTACGCTAAGGTCTTATTAGAAGGAGTCCGGCGAGGTCCCGATGGAACGCCCATCGCTCAAGCTACTTCTCTAGGTTGGATTCTGTCTGGCCCATTGGGTGAAGAAACTCCACCACATCACTTCACGCTTCATTCACACTGTGCATTACTTGACGTTGACCAGTCACTTCGACGCTTCTGGGAAATTGAAGATACACCAAACAAGGTGCTATTAACTCCTCAAGAAGAAGAATGTGAGAACGTATTCCTACACTCCCACACTCGAGACGCAGAAGGACGATACGTTGTGCGACTCCCAATAAAATCCGATGTTTTACAACTAGGAGATTCACGCACGGCGGCAGTGTCGACATTACTCCGACTAGAAAAACGGTTTGCTTTAGATAGTAGCTTACATCGCGACTTCTTGGAAGAATACCGTACACTAGGGCATTTGGAACACGTTGTTGATGAACAAGAGAACGATCTTCGTCAATTCTACCTTCCTCATCATGCTGTCTTGAAGCCTAGCAGTACAACAACAAAGCTACGAGTCGTTTTCAATGGATCACAACAAACCAGCACGGGCCTGTCTCTAAACGATCTCCTCCACATTGGGCCTAAACTACAAAATGATATTTTCCATGTTATCATTAAATGGCGACTTTACCCATTTGTCTTCACGGCTGACATAGAAAAAATGTACCGCCAGATACGGGTCCATAAAGATGACGTCGATCTCCAACGCATCCTGTGGCGTCGCACTCCACAAGAGCCAATTAGATGCTATCGATTGGTAACTGTCACATACGGTACTGCTTGTGCCCCTTATTTAGCATGCAGGACACTACTCCAGCTCTGTAACGACTATCAACATGAATTTCCTTCCGCTGTAAAAGTCGTGCGAGATCATTTCTATGTGGATGATGCACTCTTTGGTGCCTACGATCATCAGTCCGCTCTGCACATCAAGACAGAGGTGCGTAATCTACTAAGTAAAGGTGGATTCAAACTACGAAAATGGCTGACTAATTCACCAAAACTCATCAGCGACATTCCTGAAGAGGATCGTGAACTTAAAACCCAGGTTAAAATAGTAGAAGATGCCCAGGTCAAAACACTAGGGATTGGATGGAATCCTTCACAAGACAAGTTCATATTCCAGATTCATCTATCTCAGCAGGTTAGCTGTACCAAAAGGACTATACTCTCAGATGTAAGTCGCATTTACGATCCGCTTGGATGGCTATCCCCTACGACTATTATAGCTAAAGTATTCCTCCAAAAACTCTGGCTGGCCAAAGTGGACTGGGATGAAGAACTTTCAGAAGAACTTTCTATCATGTGGAACCACTATCGACAGCAAATGAACGAGCTTTCGTGCATTCAAATTGATCGATGGATGGGCACCACAGATCCATCCAATTCAACCATGAACCTTCAACTCCACGGGTTTTGTGACGCATCACAAAGCGCGTATGCTGCAGTGGTCTACCTCCGCATCGCCTCCGATCACCATGATGTTCGAATCTCGCTGGTTGCTTCCAAATCTCGTGTGAGTCCGCTGAAAACTGTATCTTTGCCAAGACTCGAATTATGCGGAGCTATTTTGCTTGCTGAGCTTATAACAGCGGTGCAACATGAACCATACTTTAGCAAGATCCCTGTGTATGCGTGGTCTGACTCAACGATAGTCCTTACATGGTTAGGAGATCATCCGTCACGCTGGAAGGTATTCGTCGCTAACCGAGTGTCCACAATTCATTCCATTACTCCACAAGCAACTTGGTACCATTTGCCAACTGACGACAATCCTGCTGACTGCGCAACCCGTGGACTCTCACCTGCTGAGTTGCAGTGCCACGAGCTTTGGTGGACTGGCCCACAGTGGCTCAGAGAGAGTCAAGAATACTGGCCAAAGCGAGCACCGAACCGGTCGAGTGATCAACCTCTTGAGGAACGACGAGAAACAACTATCCTCGTGGCTCACCAGCAAACTTCTTGTAACACACTTTTACATCGCTACTCCAACTTAGAGAAACTAGTCAGAATCACAGCCTATTGTTGTCGCTTCATCCATAATGCCTCCCATCAGTCTTCACAACGAAAACGAGGTCACCTCACAGCTACTGAGAAAAAGCTCGCATTAGACAAATGGCTGCACATCGCTCAACAATCCTCATACCCTAAAGAAATTGCGGACCTAAAGAAAGGCACACCTCTCTCTACCAAGAGCAAGATTTGCAATTTAACACCGTTTGTCGATGACCAAGGATTTCTGCGCGTCGGGGGAAGATTACAGCATGCTACACTATCGTATGATGAGCGCTGTCCCATTATTTTACACAAAGACTCTCATCTAACTTGGTTGCTTGTTGATTATGCTCACAGTCGCACACTACACGGAGGCACTCAGCTCACTCTACATCACATTCGCACACGATACTGGATCCCAAGTGGAAGAAATACGGTCAAAAAATTCATCCGAAGTTGTATCATCTGTCACCGATACCAAGCCAAGGTCAAAACTCAGATTATGAGTGTTTTACCACGCGACCGGGTCCGACCTTCAAAACCGTTCGCTATTACGGGCGTCGACTATGCTGGCCCATTTAAAACCAAACCAATGAAGGGACGCGGCAAGACCATCCTCAAATCGTACGTGGCAATTTTCGCTTGCTTTGCCACTCGTGCCGTGCACTTGGAACTCGTATTGGACTTAACTACAGAATCATTCCTCGCCGCGTTCAAACGCTTTGTAGCTCGACGAGGTCACTGCGCGAAAATTTACAGTGACAATGCAACGAACTTTGTGGGTGCTGCTCGAGAATTGGGGAAGCATTTTCATCAACTTCACCAAGATTCCCGCTTACTGCAGTCGTTGACCGATTATAATACGGAATGGCATTTTATCCCTCCTGCCTCACCTCACTTCGGAGGTCTATGGGAAGCTGGCGTAAAGTCATTCAAACACCATCTGCGAAGAGTCGTCGGCGATCACGTGCTTTCCATTGAAGAAACTATAACACTGATAGCTCAAATTGAAGCATGCCTCAATTCTCGACCGTTAAGCCCGATTAGTGATGATCCAGATGATCTACAGGCCTTGACACCGGGACACTTCCTGGTCGGATGTAACTTATTCACTGTACCAGAACCAAGCCTCATAGAAACCCCTGCAAATAGATTAACCAGATGGCAACTAGTTCAATCCATGTATGAACACTTATGGCAGCGATGGCATAAAGAGTACCTCCACGAGCTTCAAATCCGGAACAAATGGTCCCAACAACAAGACCCAGTACGAGTTAACGATTTAGTCCTGCTGAAGGAAGACAAACTCCCCCCTGCCAGTTGGTTACTAGGAAGAATCACTGAGGTTCATCCGGGAGAGGATGGCAACATCCGCGTTGTTACTCTGAAACACAAGAACGGCTATTGCAAACGTCCCATCGTAAAAATTTGTGTTCTTCCCATAAATTCTTCTGAATTGTAACATCTTCACTAAAAGGAGCCATGGCGGGCGGACCCGTCAACCTACCATTGCGTTCGTGTATACCCGAAGGCGGGCGGAATGTTAAAAGTGCACAAACATTTGCCAAAAAACACTCTGGCAACATTTAAATAATCAAACCCCAAACAACGCAACAAAGAAATTTCCAACTATCAACGTTTACTAACGGGACGACGACTTCGCACGATCGACGATCGACATCACAAAAACTGGATTTGGCACTGGCTTCTCAACTTTTGACGGCGTGAGGTCCTAACGTGCGGGTGTTCGTCCAGCGGTATCCTTGTCTTCTTCATCAGTGCTTTTAAAGATTTTTTCGGATAGCTAATCGTTTTCAATCACTTATTATTTGTATCGCGGTTTAATAATTGAACTTTAGACTTAAAGTAAATGAAGTAAATCTTTGTACATATTGTGTTATCGAGTGTATATGAATAATATTATAATTTGAATTGGAAACAAAGAGTTTGATTCACGCTTCCTTGTCTCAAAAACAGGTTTGTTATTTAAAAAACTGATGGATTCATTGTTTTGGTTACTAAAACAAAAAATTTGTGTTTTAACGGAAGTTTAAGGATATTTAAACATTGGATTGGTCTAAAAATTTATTGTGTCTTTGTTTAAGGATTGAAGAATCTGCAAGGTAAATTTTACATACATAAGTATATTGGAAAATATAACATCAGATCGAGGCAGTTTACCAAAATGTCGGTGCCGCGCACGTAGTCTGAACGAGAGCGGCGAACCACCTCTCGGCCGACATCGGAGACAAGCAGCAGGTTCCGCTCCCCATCACGTGGTGTAGATGAGAGGTGCTCCGTTAGCGTATGGATGATGGTTTCTCGGCAGCCGCGGCAAAACACATCGCCATCAAAAGCTTCCTCGGGGTCAACCTCTAGCAAAACTCCTGCCCCCCGCAACGCCTCGACGCGCCGGGTGTAGTCGAGCACTTGTTGCGCAGTCAGATCCTTGTCGAGGCGCGAGTTGCTGGTGGTGGTCATGATGAACGTGGACCGAGGCGCGAGCACGTTAAACATGGTGTCGCCCGGCGCAGCTCCAAACTCGATGCAGTAGAGGGCGCCGCTGGTGCTGGTCTGAAAGGTGGTGGGCAGGTCGTTGATGATGTTTTGGATCTTTGTGCCGGCGCGCGTCACTCCGTCTGGCCTGATGTGGTAGGCGACCGGGATCGAGCTCGAGCTCTGCCAGTCCCGCCGCACCTGGAAGCCGCACTTTGGGTACTGCTGCCACAGCTCGTACAGCCTGTTGTGCTCGTTCACTTGGCGGGTTGCACGCGGCAGCAGCAAGTTTTGCAGCGACAGGCGAGTCAGCTCGCTGCACGATATCTTGAATCGGTCCTGATCGCGGGTGTCTGGGTGGTAACTACAAGACTCCATTTTGAATACTGATGATTTTTGATCGTCGGCGGTTGTATTTATTGGTGCGCCCGGTCAGCGCCGGAATATCGAGGCGGGGGTCAAAAACTTCGTGCTGGAGGCACTGCACAATTTCGATCTACCGGACCAGAGCCACCGAGCCAGCTCATCCTTAAGTATTAATTATAAAATTAAAAAAATTTAGGCGGTAGGGAGCTGCCTGCTTTACTCCTCACCAACTAAAGTTTCAAGAGTGAATGGGTCGCGCGCGAAGCCACCGCTCAATTTATAGTCGAGTTGCAGGAAAAAGCTCTTTTGTATGAAAAATGTCGAAAGGCGGGGGTCACGACGACAAAAAGTCTCAGTCGGTGTCTGACCGCCGACGAGTGCATACCTCTAAGCAAATCTGCACGATGATAGCGACGAGCGGATGCATATAAATTGTTCCAGAGGTCCGCACTCGTCGGCGGTTCGACACCAACTGAGCATTTTTGTCATTCCGTCACGCGCCTTTAGACATTTTCATACAAAAGAGCTTTTTCCGGCAACTCGACTATATATTGAGCGGTGGCTTCGCGCGCGACCCATTCACTCATTAAACTTTAGTTGGTGAGGAGTGAAGCAGGCAGCTCCTCTACCGCCTAAAGTTTTTTTTAATTAATAATTAATGATTAATGGCTAGAGCTCCTCGAGGCGTGCAGCTCCTCGGGTTGAGCAGCTCGAGTTGAAAATTGCGCAGTGCCTCCAGCACGAAATTTTTGACCCCCGCCCCGGCACGCTGGCGCCGACCCCGCCTTGAGTCTCGAGACATGTCCAGACGTGTCGCGGGGAATCCCCGTAACAAACTTTTCTGGACTTGGTTTTCGGCGAGCGCGAAAAAGATCCTTGTCGAAATTTAGCTGTCCACCCCGTTACTCCGCTGGGCTTGACCCTCTCCTTACTCCGCTGGGCCTGACCCCCTCCTTACTCCGCTGGGCCCGACCCCCCCCCCTTACTTTTATGTTTCTCTTATTATGAGTTTTTGTTGTTAGTTATCGAATTCAGATATATGTACTTACAATTTTGGAGTACAGTGTGCGTTACGTCATCGGTTTAGATTTTCACTACTACTTTGGAAATACACTTTAGGGAAATCAAAATCACGTACGCTTACACTGTACAAGTATTGAATGTATAAAACATTGTTTAGTCCTAGAAATACTTTCCTAAAAATATAAATGTGAGCAAATAATAAAATATACATTTTCAAATATACTTACCTCAAATAGTACGCATATCCCACTAGTTCAAGGTAAACAAATCGTCAGCGGCAGCCATCCTACAATGAAAAATAATTAACCACAAAGAAATAGTTCCCATAAATAAAAATACTAACCTGACAACACTGAAGATCCACCACAGCATAACCAAGAGCGCCTACCAAGAACCTGAAAAAATACATATTAAATTAAAATATATACATGAAAATAATTATAAAACCTACCGAGCCGACAGAACTGACAGCCAAGTGTCAACACTGACGCACACATAGGAAACACGATCCACAACAAGTTCTGAAGCTCCCCACCAAGCTCCGCTAAGGAAACACTGAGCGCCTTTAGACATTTTCATACAAAAGAGCTTTTTCCGGCAACTCGACTATATATTGAGCGGTGGCTTCGCGCGCGACCCATTCACTCATTAAACTTTAGTTGGTGAGGAGTGAAGCAGGCAGCTCCTCTACCGCCTAAAGTTTTTTTTAATTAATAATTAATGATTAAGAATGGCTAGAGCTCCTCGAGGCGTGCAGCTCCTCGGGTTGAGCAGCTCGAGTTGAAAATTGCGCAGTGCCTCCAGCACGAAATTTTTGACCCCCGCCCCGGCACGCTGGCGCCGACCCCGCCTTGAGTCTCGAGACATATGTCCAGACGTGTCGCGGGGAATCCCCGTAACAAACTTTTCTGGACTTGGTTTTCGGCGAGCGCGAAAAAGATCCTTGTCGAAATTTAGCTGTCCACCCCGTTACTCCGCTGGGCTTGACCCCCTCCTTACTCCGCTGGGCCTGACCCCCTCCTTACTCCGCTGGGCCCGACCCCCCCCCCCTTACTCCGCTGAGCGTTGTAGCAGTCGCTACGCATTAATTTTATGTTTCTCTTATTATGAGTTTTTGTTGTTAGTTATCGAATTCAGATATATGTACTTACAATTTTGGAGTACAGTGTGCGTTACGTCATCGGTTTAGATTTTCACTACTACTTTGGAAATACACTTTAGGGAAATCAAAATCACGTACGCTTACACTGTACAAGTATTGAATGTATAAAACATTGTTCAGTCCTAGAAATACTTTCCTAAAAATATAAATGTGAGCAAATAATAAAATATACATTTTCAAATATACTTACCTCAAATAGTACGCATATCCCACTAGTTCAAGGTAAACAAATCGTCAGCGGCAGCCATCCTACAATGAAAAATAATTAACCACAAAGAAATAGTTTCCATAAATAAAAATACTAACCTGACAACACTGAAGATCCACCACAGCATAACCAAGAGCGCCTACCAAGAACCTGAAAAAATACATATTAAATTAAAATATATACATGAAAATAATTATAAAACCTACCGAGCCGACAGAACTGACAGCCAAGTGTCAACACTGACGCACACATAGGAAACACGATCCACAACAAGTTCTGAAGCTCCCCACCAAGCTCCGCTAAGGAAACACGATCCACAACAAGTTCTAAAGCTCCCCACCAGGTCCCACTGACGCATTACAGTGGAGCAAATAAATACCGAAGCGCGTTGCCCAAAAGCTTCAGATCACTCTTGATCTTCTATACGCTTGTGAGGTAGAAATCGAAGCGATCTCAACTCGGTCACGTTAGACGTTTTGAAGCTAATGTGAATTTCTGATTATATTAGCTGTATTGGGCTAATATAAATTCTAAATTTCTTGTTATATTAGCTGTATTGGGCTAATATAAATTCTTGGTTGCATTAGTTGCCCTGAAGCTAATGCAAATATCTTTATTAACGCAATTTAACTTTCAGCAAAGTTCCGCACCACCATTGTCAGGGAGATCTACCATCGTGACCACGCAAAGTTCTAGGAATACCAAATACCCGGAGAAAGCTTGTAACCAACAAAGGTTCTACAGTCGAGACCATCCAAACGTAGAGGAAAATTTCGAAGCAGGAGAAAAGCTGTGTGTAAAGGTTGTACAATCAAAATCGAAAAATTGGATTAAAACAATAAATTTTAGTTAATAAGCAGATTGTAATAATTGAAATAAATTAAGTATTGAGTGAACCCTTGCAGTCTTTTTCTCTAACGTCGCATTTATTCACTGAGTTTGTTATAAAGAGGCTATCGGAGCCCTAAACAACATAGGTACACGAATTGATTTGACATGTAAAATAAAAAAATAGAATGTATTAGTAATAAAGTTTTCGTTGAACGTTTAACATGCAAAATAGTGACTCATGTATTAGTTGGAAGTTTTTATCATTAAAAGTTCCGGTTGTATAATTCAACCGCATATAAAGTCGTTAACTTAAAATAAAAATAACCTGAATAAAAAGATTTTTTAAATCGATACAAAATAAATAGTTTATTTACTAAAACAATTATAAACTATTATGATGTGGAGAGGAACCCCATAATAATGTAAATGTGGAGTTAAGGAGTCTAGGCCCCCACATCATCTGGTGACCCCGAAACAAGAAAGAAGAATATTTTTCCTGCAAAAGAAAATTTCAAAATTTAAAAAAAAAAAAGAATATGTTCCAAAAGTAAAATAGAAAATTCATAAGAAGAAAGAAGAAAGAAGAAAAGAACAATTTTAAGAAGAAGGTTTTTAAAAAAAAAGAAGAAAGAACACACTTAAGAGAGGAGAAGAAAGAAGATTTAATAAAACTTTTAAGGGAAGTTAATTTCATTTTAAATTAATAATTTTCACTTTTTTTTTTAATTTCTTTTAAAAAAAAACAAAACACAAAAATTTTTCTTTTTAAAATACAAAACTTTTCCTGGTAGTAGTGGATTTCTCATTTAATTTCTCTTCTTTAATTGATTTATATTATCTTTTCTTTTAAAAATCGAAATTTTCCTTATTTAACGGTCGGTTTTAAAATTTGAGTCCTCCGTCAACGCTATCGTCCGCGAAATTAATTTATAAGAAGTTCCGCGAATTTTAAGTGAATCGAAACTCTTTTCTTTGATTTTAAGTTAATTTCGTGTTACGTTAGTGCGTATATAGTGTTAAAATAATGAGTGTGCAAAATTCGGGAGATACCTTTACCAATAGTGAAATCAACGCTTCTTCCGTTAAACTACCCTCCTTTTGGTCACCGTGTCCAGAAGCATGGTTTGTTTTGGCGGAAAGTCAATTTCATTCTAAGGGAGTTAGGCTGGATGATACGAAATACGAGCATGTCATCCAGGCGCTACCCTTAGAAATAATTATGAATGTTTTGGATTGCATACAAAACCCACCTCAGGAAGGCAAGTACGAGGCCCTTAAATCAACCTTGATTCAACGCTTCACGGAATCCGAAGAGAATAAGTTGGAGCAGCTCTTATGCAACTCGGAGATGGGAGACAGAAAACCGTCAGACTTCTACCGATCAATGGAAATTTTGGCTGGAACATCAACACATTTAGGGAAAGAATTAATTAAGAAGTTATGGATGCGGAAACTGCCTTCGGATATAAATATTGCGCTAATGGCATCTGGAAAGCAGAATATTCAAGATTTGATATTGTTAGCAGACAAGATTTTCGAAGCATCTAAATTTAAATTCATTTCGGCAATCGGTAACAATTCGGCAAATCCTTTCCTGAACAAAGACGATTTCAGCATAAATAGCCTTGATGTAAAAAAGAAAATAACTTTACTAGAGAATAAAATTGAAGATTTAGCAAATTTAGTCAAGAGACTTACTATTAATAATAAAAATAATAATTTTCAACACGGATTTAGATCAAGAAGTAGAAGTCGTTCAAATAGCAGACATAAAGAAAATAATAAGCCTTTTTGCTGGTTTCCCTTATAATTTGGAGATAATGCCAAAAGATGTGTTAAGCCATGTAATTATAATAATTCAAAAAACTAAGTATCCCTTCAGCGTGTTGTAAAAATGTTATTCCAAGAAAGTCCTGTAGACTTTTTGTTTTTGATAGAGAAAATAAATTTAAGTTTCTAATAGATACAGGAGCTGAATTATCTGTTGTTCCTAACGTTTATTTTGGCAAATACAAAAAAGATCCTAATTTTATTCTTTCAGCAGCTAATGGTTCGACGATTAACACATATGGAAATAAACTTTTGAAAATCGATTTCGGATTAAGGAGAGATTTAACATTTCCATTTATAGTAGCAAGTGTCAATAAACCTATAATTGGTGCAGATTTCCTTACGCAATTCAATTTATTGGTAGATCTTAAAAAGAAACGTTTAATCGACGGCGATACTGAGTTAAGTGTTAATGGAATTATGATTAAGGCAGACAGTCCATCACCCAGGCATTGTTCCTTTGACAGTGGATACGGCAAAATACTATCAAAATTTCCCTCACTAACCCAACCACCTCGTTATGACTTACCAGTACTACACAACATAGTACACTCTGTCCAAACAAAAGGTCAGTTACCTTTTTCCAGACCTAGAAGACTTGACAACAATAAATTCAAAATAGCAAAATTGGAATTTGACCATATGATTAAGTTAGGTTTATGTAGGCCATCCTCTTCCTCAGCTTCTTCTGCTTTACATATGGTACCGAAAAAGAACTGTTCAGACTGGCGACCTTGCGGTGATTATAGAAGACTTAATGCAATAACAGTCCCAGATAGGTACCCAATTCCACACATCCAAAATTTCACGTTGAATTTGAATGGGTGCACGGTATTTTCGAAAATTGATTTGGTTAGAGCATATCACCATATACCTATGGCAGAGGAAGATATTTTCAAGACAGCTATTACTACACCTTTCGGTTTATTCGAATTTACTCGAATGCCCTTCGGTCTTAGGAACGCTGACCAAACTTTTCAACGTTTTATGGATCAAGTACTAAACGGACTAGAATTTATTTTTGTTTACATTGATGACATTCTTGTAGCAAGCAAGGACGAAGAGGAGCACAAAGCTCATTTGGAAAAAGTTTTTGGAAGACTTGAAAAATTTGGAATCAACATTAATCCAGGGAAATGTCTCTTTGGTGTTCATACATTGGAATTTTTAAGCCACAAAATTACAAAGGACGGAATACTTCCATCAGAAGACAGAGTTAAATTAATTAGAAATTTTCCGTCACCCAAATCGATAAAAGAGGCACAACAGTTTATAGGAATGATAAACTACTTCCATAGATTCATTCCTCGACTAGCAGAAATATTAAGTCCAATTCATAGTCATTTAGCCAAAGAGCTTAAAAAAGGTAAGAAAGTGAAGAATTTAGAGTGGACAAAGGAATGCGAGGACGCTTTTGTCAAAGCTAAGAACGCATTTACTTCAGCAACTCTATTAGTTCATCCCTCTGAGAACGCAATTTTTAGTTTAACAGTTGATGCATCGAACGTGGCTGTAGGAGCAATGCTGGAGCAAACAGGCAAAAATGGGCCTGAACCACTAGCATTTTATTCGAAAAAATTAAGCGCCGCGGAATCGAAATATTCAACCTTTGATAAAGAACTTTTAGCCATATATTTGGCAATTAAACATTTTAGACATTTTCTGGAAGGTCGTGAGTTTGCAATTTTCACATACTACGTTTATAAGAGGAGTTTCACTCCCGCATCTTCAATCCAAAGTAAAACTCTCGATGCGTTTATAAGCAATGGGAGTGTAAATCCAAAATATTTTCTGGTCTGAGATGACAGCTCCAAGCTCAAATTCAAAATCATAGCAAAGACAAATATAAACCCAATGTTTAATTTAATGTATTTAAAAATATCAATAAACAAAGAAAAAAAACTATTGCAGCAATATAAAACACCCAGCTTCTTCTTTACAAAGTTTTCCCCCCTCGAAAAAATTCTCACTCCCAGTCAGCGTTTATAAGCACAACATAAACCGGGATCGAAGTTTCACTCCAGCTTTTTCTTCGGGAGCGAAAATCCAAGTTCTGGATTTTCACTCTCGGTTTATAAGCGGTGTTTCACTCGGGATCGAAACTTCCATCCGGAGGAAAACTCCGCTTATAAACGTAGTAA